>JACCHV010000142.1:0-489363 GCA_018907245.1 Eupristina koningsbergeri | reverse complement strand
GAGAGAGGTGTGGAAGGAGAGGAAAGTAAAGGGAGAAGAGGGGACAGCAGGGAAAGTTCGACCACAAACAGCAGAGAAAGCAGCAAATCGAGAAGTACAAGGTGGAGCAGTGGAAACGAATGTAGCATAAGCAACATAAGTAAGATCTCGAATATAGAAATACAGGAGCTGCGGAGGCTAATCTGGGAAAGGGAAAGAAAGGACAGGGAGGAGAACATTGCGGTAAAAGGAATGGAAAGGGGAGAAATACAGAAGATGGCGCAAGAAAATGGACAAAGATATTAGTTGAAGAAAAACTAGGGGTAAAAGAGGAGATTGTAAGTGCATGGATAAGTGAAAGGGTGATGATAATAAAACTGAAAAACAAGGAAACTAGAGATAAGGTCTGGGGAGAGAGAAGAAAGCTGCTGGGGACAAAGATCTTCTTTGACTTTGACCTGACATATGATGAAAGGAGACAAAAGGACGAAATCAGGAAGTGGGTGAGAAGAGCAAAGGTGAACGGAATATTTGCAAAAGTGGGGCTGCAAAAGGTATTTGTTGAAGGAAGATGGGAAAATGGACGGGGGTAGAGAAAATGGAAGAGAGATGGAAATATATCAACAGGAAAGTGAACAAAAACAGAGAAACAGAAGGAGAAAAGAAAAGAGAGGGGGAGAAAAAAGAAAAGGAAAGTAAAAAGGGAACAGAAGAAAAGGAAAAGGAAGAAGAAAAGAAGGTAACAGAGAGGAAAGTAGAAGAGGACAAAAAGGACAAACAGTCAAATTTAACGGACACAAGGGACGGGCAGTAAAATCACAAAGTGAAGGAAGAAAAAACAGAACTGTACAAGAACAGAAAAAGAAGAGACTAGACGAGAAAAGGACACAAAATGGAACGAGACAAGAACAGACAAAAACATGGAAAGGAGATTATAAAATAGAGATAAAAGAAAAAAAGAAAGAGAGCAAAAGACGAAAACAAAGATAACAGACGAAACGGAAACCTAGATATTATATTCTGGAACGTAGCGGGAATATGGGGGAAGGACGCAGACATTTGGAAATACATAGAAAAGATGAACGTCGTGTGTGTGGCAGAGACATGGGTGGAGGCAAAAGACGCAGAATAGTGTAAAGATAAACTCCCGAAAAGCTTGAACTGGAAGATCATAGGAGCGAAAAAAGAGAAAAGGAAACGGAGAGCAAAAGGAGATTTTATAATAAGAGTAAAAAAGGAAGGAACGATACAAGTGGAAGAGCTAGGAAAAGAAGAGGAAGAGGGGCTTACGAGAACAAGGATAAAAGTAGACGAGGAAAAAAAGACGATAGACATATGGGGAGTGTATAACAATAATACCAATAACAAGACATGGAAAAGAAGTGGAAAAGGATAGAAGAGGGGAGCTACAGCGGGGAAGTAGAAACAATTATAATGGGAGATTTTAACATAAGAATAGGGGAAGGTCCTGGGATATAGAGAAGAAGAAAAGATGAAAAGACGGAGAAGCAAAGACAAAAAAGGGAAAAAGAAGGAAAGAAACTGGTGGACAATTTAGAGAGAAAAGGACTAACGATAATGAACAGGACAACAGAAGGAGACGAAGAAGGTGAATTTACGTACATTGGAGCAAGGGGGAGTACAGTGATTGATTTGGTAATAGCAGACGGAGAAATAAGAGACAGGACAGAAAAATTTACAATAGAAAAAAGAATAGAATCAGACCACCTGCCGATTAGACGAAAACTACAGACAAAAGACAGGGACAGAGAGAAATGCAAAAAAATAATAGAAACGAAAAAAACAATAATGAAATGGGGAGAAAAAGATATAGAAAATTACAAGGAAAGGACGAACGGTGAATACAAGAAATGAGACGAGAACAGAGACGTAGAAGAACTATGGGAATGGGTCAAAGAAATGATAGAGAAAAACATAGAGAAAAAGGAGATTAAGATAAGGGCATGGAAAATGGGGAAAAAGAAATGGTATGACAGGAAATGTAGGAGAGCAAAGGACAAAGCAAAGAAGGCCCTAAAAAGCTGGAAAAAAGGAAAGGCAAAAAAGGAGAAATACACAGAAAAAAGGAAGAATTGGAAAGATCTATGTAGAAAAAAGATGAAAGAATGGAGAATAAAAGAAGAGGAAGAACTTAAAAACTAAAAAACGAAGGATAGATATGGGACTACATTAACAGGGGAAGGAGAAAAAAAGAAAAGGGAGACGAAAATATAGAAATGGAGGTATGGGAAGACTATTATAAAAACTATTGGAAGGGACAGAAAGATACAGAGAAAGGGAAGAAACAGAAGAGAGACAAAGACGGAATAAAAACAAAATAAGTGGAGTACAAAGAGATAAGGGAGATATGCAAAAAACTAAAAAAGAGAAAAGCCAAAAGTATAGACGGTATACCGAACGAAGCATGGATACACGGAGGAAAGGAAGTGCAGATGAGATTGGAAAAAATGATTAAAGAAATTATGCAAACGGGGAATATTCCTGAGGAATGGAGGACGGCAATGATAGTGCCGATATTTAAGAAAGGAGACAGAAATAGACCCGAAAGCTACAGTGGATTATCCATGCTGACTTCAGGATACAAGATATATACCAGAATGCTAAAAAATAGGCTAGAGAAAATGATTAAAGATAGAAATATGCTTCCAGAAGGACAAGCAGGTTTCAGGAGAGAGAGATCCACGACAGATAATATATACATATTGAATCATATTATAAGGAAAAACTGCAAAGAAAAGACAGAGATATATATACTGTTCGTAGACCTCAAAGCAGCGTTCGACACGGTAAACAGGGAAAGACTGTGGGAAATAATGGAAGAGCAAGGGTACGACACAGAACTAACGGACCTAATAAAGAAAATTTATAAGAAAACAGGATGCAGAATAAAGACAGAGACAGGAATTTCTGAAGAGTTCTGGATAAAAAAGGGCCTAAGACAAGGATGCAGCCTCAGCCCTCTCCTGTTTAACCTCTACATAGCTGGGATCGAGAAAGAGATGGAATAGAATAGGGTGGGAGGAGTCAAGATAAAAGATAAAAGAATATGGACCTTAGCATATGCAGACGATCTAGCTATGATAGGGGAGAGCAGAGAAGCTATGCAGGGAATGATGAGAACTCTGAAGAAATTCCTGAAAAACAGAGAAACGGAACTGAATGCATAGATGACGAAGATGATGATAATCGGAAGAAAAAGGAAACACATGACGGAGATATGGAAATGGAAAGGAAAAGGAATAGAGATAGTGGATAAGTTCAATTATTTGGGATTCGTATTTAGGAGGGATGGAAAGTACCATGAGCACTTCCAGGAAAGGATACTGTTGGAGATGGATGTAGGGCAGAGGTGACAGGAAAAATAAAACCGCTGTGAATCTCCTTTTTCCTTGCTTTATTCTTTTTTGTTGATTCGGCTCGTCGCTCGCTCTCTGCTCGCCTCAGAGTCTTATCGACAATTAATTGAATTCGCGCTTTTGCCGCGGTGCGCCCCGCCGACCTGTCCCGATATTCAGCTTTTTTGTATATGGCGAATTACCGCGAGTATTCGAATATGCCTCGTCTATTCGAAAGAAAAGTCGGACATATTTACATATTTTGCTAGGCGAGACCTGGCATAAAAAACCTCCGCCGAGCCGCGCGGAGGAAAAAGCCATACAATAGAATAATATAATATTACGCTTTACCTAATTATGCGAGTGGCCCACGTCTCGACATCGCGGTCACTTTCGACACCGGGTTTTGACGTCTTACCGGTGCCGCTGACCTTGGATCGCACGACGACCCACCAAGGCCAGATTTCGTCCTGGTGCTCTGGTTGACGACGACTCCCCGGAGCACCCCCCATCGTGTAGCCGAGGTACAATTCAGGGTATGGTGTAAGGAGCATGCTGTTAGTATTGGATAATGAGGATCTCGTACCTCGCGCCACCGTTCTTGATTTGTTTATTTATTTTTATCTCCAGCATCTCTATTACCGGTGTCGAGACGTGTTTTACCCTAATTCTATCGCCAACATCCTCCCCCCGTACAAAATTAAGCCGCACCATCAGCTCTTACTGCAACTAGCTTAATTTTGTACATTTTCGTCGCTGAATATTTTGATAATCTTGTGCGCCGGACGTGTCATTATTCCTCGTTTCGTCCTAACCTCCACGACGCGAATCTGCTTATCCTTTCCAGGATGTACTTTGCTTATGACGCCCCTAACCCAGTCATTTCGAGGAGCTTGTAGGTCGATGACTATGACTACATCACCTACTTTTAAATTTTCTATCTTTGATCCCCATTTGCTACGAGGTATGAGAGTCGGCAAGTACTCCTTTATCCATCGTTTCCAGAACATATCCGAGAACTTTTGCGCAATCTTCCATTGTTTTTTCATGCAAATACTCTTTATGTCATATTTCCCTAACTTTACCTCTCCCGATGAGGTTCCTAACAGGAAATGATTGGGTGTTAGAGCTTCTGGGTCCCGTGGGTCCATGGACACGTGAGTAAGCGGGCGAGAGTTTACCGAGTGCTCGATTTCCGTGAAAATCGTGTACAGAACTTCTTCGGTTACTACTTGTTCGTTGAGTATCGTTTTTAATGCCGTTTTAACTGATCGTATTAGTCGTTCCCAGGCTCCCCCCATGTGCGGCGCGTCCGGAGGGTTGAAACGCCATTCTATTCCTCTAGACCGTGTAAAGTTTTCTATTTTATCTGCGTTCATTTCGGCCACGGCGATTCGAAGTTCTTTGCTGGCTCCCCGGAAGTTAGTACCGTTATCGCTATAAATAACTATAGGTGTACCGCGTCTGGCCGCCAGTCTCTGCAAAGCCATAATCGCGGAACTGGCCGTTAACGTTTGCGCGATCTCTAAATGGATGGCTCTAGTCGTCATGCACGTAAATAACGCCCCCCATCTCTTTTCGCGTCTTCTACCTATTTTTATGTACATGGGGCCGAAATAATCCAACCCACAGTGGCTGAATGGACGTTGTCTATGGGCCATGCGTCCCGCCGGTAATGGGCCCATGATTGGAGGGGTGGGTTTTCCTCGTTGAAGTATGCATCCCGCGCATTTACTTGCTAGAGATTTTAAACCGTTCCGCAGCCCTAAAATACAAAACTTCTGCCTAATTTCATTAATTACTGTGTTGTTGCTCGCGTGTAGATACTTCCTGTGGTAGCTTTTTATTATTAATTTAACTATGTCGTTCTTGGCATCTAGAATAATCGGGTAGTTGGTGAAGCCTCCGACCGACGCATTCTCGACCCTCCCATTTGCTCGTAGTAACCCGTCCCTTTTATCTAAAAACGGATTTAAACCCGCGATCCTACTGTTTTTTGTGATAAGTTTTTCCTTCCTAATCGCATCTATTTCCACGCCGAAACTTTGTTTTTGGGCTACCCTATACCAGTATTTTTCGTCATCCTGCGGGTTCTTTGGTGTATGGAGTTTGTGTGCTCTTTTTCGCCATCTGTCCCACCTTATCCTAAGGCGTCGTGAGCAGGCTAATAGGCCTTGCCAACCTAATCGCTTTATTTCCATCGGTATTTCCGTTGACTCCGTGGTAACGTGCAGCGTCTGCACTTCCCTTGACTCCGTTTTATTTGTTTCTGCTATATTTTCGCCCTCCTTTTCTAGCGTTCGCTCTTTTGGCCACTCGCTCTCGGATCTCTTTAGGAATCCCGGTCCGCTGAACCACATTACATCGTTGTGGTTGCTTTCTTTTATTGGTCTAGTCGCAAAGTCAGCGGGATTTTCCTTCGATGGAACCCACTGCCATTCTGGAATTTTCGACAAGTTGGCAATCTTTTCTAAACGATTTAATACAAAGGTTTGTTGTTTTCGCGGTTCTGATCTTATCCATGATAATACGATCATAGAATCTGACCACAGGTATCTCTTAGCTATCTTAATTTCTAGTTCTTTCTCAACATAATCCAAGAGCTTGGCTCCGAGCAGTGCGGCCTGAAGCTCCAATCGCGGAATTGTAGTGGGTTTTTTTGCCGGCGCAACCCGACCTTTTGCCATGACCAAAGAAACGTCTACCTCTCCGCTGTCATATATAATACGTATGTACGCTACCGCTGCGTATGCCAGCGCGCTCGCATCGCAAAAGACGTGAAGTTCGGTCGTGTAATTTTCCTCGCACTTTTTCACAAAGCATCTCGATATTTCTATTTTTTTGATCGGTTCTAGCTTACGCAAATAGTCTCCCCAACTTACGAACTCGCCTTCCTTTACTCTTTCATCCCATCCTACTTTGCTCTTCCATACCCCCTGCATTAGCAATTTTGCGTCAAGAGTGAACGGCGCGAGTAGTCCTAATGGATCGAAGACCGACATGATTATTTGCAACACTTCACGTTTTGTCGGTACTCTGTCTTCATTTAATATGTCTCCTTTTACTTTGTCAAATTTGATGTTATATTTTAGTGAGTCTGTCTCTGTCTCCCAAACCAGTCCTAGTACTTTTTCGTTCCCCGGGCCTCCTATGACCAATTTTTCCGTTTTTCCCGTATCGTCCTGCGCTACGCTAACTAAAGCTTCCGGTTTATTGCTCGCCCAACTATGCATCTTAAAGTTCGCGTGTTTATTAATCTTCACTACGTCCTCGATCAACTTTTTCGCTTCCGCCGTTGTTTTTACGCTCCCTATGTAGTCGTCCATGTAGCTGTTGTCTTCTATGCTCTTTGCTGCTGTCGGGTATATATCTTTAAATAATTCCGCGTTCTGGTTTTTAATAAATATCGCGCTGCAAGGAGACGATTTTGCGCCGAAGATGAGACTTGTCATTTCATACTCCTGAGGTTCCCTTGACCGATCTTTACCTCGATATAAGAAACGTTGCGCCCCTCTGTCCTCCTTTCTAACCATGATTCTTAAAAACATGTCTTTAATGTCCCCTTTGAAAGCTACTGGAAATTGCCTAAATCTAATCAAGACGCCCGGTAGCGACTTTAATAAATCGGGTCCTGCTTCTAGCTGATCGTTCAAGCTAGTCCCTGCCGTCTTTGCTGCTGCGTCGAAGACTAGTCGTATTCTATTGGGTTTATTGATGTTTGTCACGCCAAAATGCGGTAAGTACCATTTCCTCCCGCGCGCCTCGTCCTTTTCTAATTTCTTCGCGTACCCATTCTCGATAAATCTGTCCATTACCTTGTAATATAAATCGGCGTAGGTGGTATCGCGGTCCAATCTCCTTTCAAGTAGTTTTAGTCTGTGCAACGCTGTTGTCCGTCCGTCTGTCGATGGTTCGCTACCTGATTTCCAAAGCAACCCGGTTTCCCACCTATCTTGCACGTACACACTCGTGACTCTTAAAATGTCTGAGCTACCTCTCTTGTGGGTTATCCCGTCCGTATTTTCATGTATCCCAACGCTTTCCAGCTCAAAATAATCTTTCATTAGATTCTCTAGAGAGTTCTCCGCCGAGGTCGTGTCCTTCGTTTCTTCACCCCCTTGTACTGTCGTTGTGTTTAGTGTGTAATGATAGTTTTCGTCATGTATCGGACCGTGAACCGACCACCCCAACGAGCATCGCGATGCGACTAGCTGTGACTCGACATCTTCAACTATCTCCCGTGCTGCTATCAACCTGCAGTTATCCTGATCTATCAGAATTTTTGGTGTCGCGTTTTCGTAAGGCTCGACCTGTATGTTATTCGAAAGTTCATTTACCCTTGTTGATGTATCCTCACTTACCGTTTGCGAAGGCAGTTGAATATTTCGGATGGCAATCACGTCCTTTAAATAGTGTTTATCCCATTTCCCCCTTATTCCTATGTTTACCTTTTCGCAATTGCTGTGGATTTTATCTTCATTTATCCCTTTGATGTTCAAAGGTACCTGTTTTCCTTTAACTCCTAATGATTCCGTTAAGTCCGCAGCTACTAAAGTTATTGTAGATCCGCTATCCAATAATGCGTATGTTTTTATTTCCCTGGACTTATACGACGCTACTACCGGGATTATGTTTAGTAAAATGTTGTTTCCACGTCCTAGTCACGCTTTTTTGTTCACTGTCATTGAAGTCTCGGCTCGCTCTGATTCCTTTTCTCTACTATTTTCTCCCCCGCGCTTTTCTTTATCGTCCGCTCTTCTCGAACGTTTATGTAATAGTTTATGGTGGCGCGCATTGCAACGATCGCATTTATCGCTGCGACAGTCGTTCTTCGAATGCCCGGAGCGGAGGCAATTGAAACACAGTTTGTGTTCCTTTACAATCTTCCACCTCTCATAATTATTGGCTTCTAAAAACTTTTCGCACCTCTTAGCCGCATGATAACTCTCGCCGCATATTACGCATTTTCTTTGGTCATCAGCGGGTCGGTTACATTCTGGTGGATTCCTATGACGTTCTTCGTTGATTAGTAGACTACTGTGTGAATCTCGCCTGCCGCGATTATCCCGACGGTTATCGTGAGATGATTCGAGACGTCGACTTACAATCAGGCCTTCATCCGCGTATTCGGCTTCTCTTTTAAGGAACTCACTCATTTTTTCAATCTCGTTCCCTTGTCCTTCTGTCTGCCTAAAGCGATTATACGCGTATACCAATGTCAATGGTAATTTACTCCCTAGTATGCCAGCTAGATCTCGAGCGTTAATATATTCTTCTAATTTGAAGGTGGTCAACGCGACTGCCGAATTCGTTACTTTTGCAGCTAAATTTATTAAATCTATTTTTCCCGAAGTTAACATTGGCAAATCGTACAACTCTTTCTTTATTTTTTGTGCTAGTAGTCTTTTGTTCCCGTATCTTCTGTCAAGCGTTTGAATTATTAACTTGGATTCGCGTCTCCCCACTAATAACGTGTTCACTAATTCTCTAGCTTCCCCTTTTAATGCTTTAAATAACCGCCATAAGTTCTCTTTCTCATTGTATTCACCTATCTCAGACGACAATTCGAAGGCTTCCTTGAAGTGAGGCCACTCGAGGGGTTCTCCCGAAAACGTGGGTAAGTCCCGGGTTTCGGCACCAGCTTTGTTGGAGATGGATGTAGGGCAGAGGTGACAGGAAAAATAAAACCGCTGTGAATCTCCTTTTTCCTTGCTTTATTCTTTTTTGTTGATTCGGCTCGTCGCTCGCTCTCTGCTCGCCTCAGAGTCTTATCGACAATTAATTGAATTCGCGCTTTTGCCGCGGTGCGCCCCGCCGACCTGTCCCGATATTCAGCTTTTTTGTATATGGCGAATTACCGCGAGTATTCGAATATGCCTCGTCTATTCGAAAGAAAAGTCGGACATATTTACATATTTTGCTAGGCGAGACCTGGCATAAAAAACCTCCGCCGAGCCGCGCGGAGGAAAAAGCCATACAATAGAATAATATAATATTACGCTTTACCTAATTACGCGAATGGCCCACGTCTCGACATCGCGGTCACTTTCGACACCGGGTTTTGACGTCTTACCGGTGCCGCTGACCTTGGATCGCACGACGACCCACCAAGGCCAGATTTCGTCCTGGTGCTCTGGTTGACGACGACTCCCCGGAGCACCCCCCATCGTGTAGCCGAGGTACAATTCAGGGTATGGAGTAAGGAGCATGCTGTTAGTATTGGATAATGAGGATCTCGTACCTCGCGCCACCGTTCTTGATTTGTTTATTTATTTTTATCTCCAGCATCTCTATTACCGGTGTCGAGACGTGTTTTACCCTAATTCTATCGCCAACAGATACATAAAGGAAAAGCTGCAGCAAAAAAGACATGGGGACTTGCAGAGAGAAGATGCGCCGGGGACTTCCAAGTCAGAAAAATGCTTTTTAACTACCTAGTGAAGGGGGTGCTAGAGTACGGAGTGTAGATGTGGGGAACAGAAGGAAGCGACGAGATGGAAAGAATAAAGACAGATTATTTGAGGTGGACGCTGAAATTAGACTTTTGCACCCCCAGATACCTGGTATACGAAGAGACAGACGAAAACAAAATGAGTGTAGAATGGGGCATTAGAACCCTAAAATACGAAGATAAATCAAAGCAAATGGAGGAAAACAGATGGATGAGGAAAGCCTACGAAGAAAAAAGAGAAATACAGAGAAAGGATGGAAAAGCAGAGGAAGAGAAATGACTGAACAAGATAGGGTTAAGTAAAACACAGATAGAACAATGGTAAAGGAAGGGGAGAGACGTATACACGGAGATAAAACAAAGGGACAGAGACATACAAAGACAAGACAGAAAAAGCAGAATTAAAGAATCAAAATGCAACGAAACATACATAGAAATACAAAAAGATGGACTACCAGAATATTTGAGAGAACCCCTTAACCCGAAGACGATGACAACGACAGCCAGGGTTAGATGTGGCAATATCACAAGCAGTAACAGATACTGGAGAAAAACAGAAGAAAGGAGGTGCATACTATGCGATAAAAATGAAGGAGATTGGACACATCTAACCTGGGAATGCGACGGGACAGAAGACATATTTAGGGAATGGAGGGAGAAAGCAGTAGGGACATGGACATACTGAGACATAATGAAGGTACTGAATGACAAGAAATGGAATAAAAGGGGGGAGATAATGAAGAAAATCAAGGAAGTAGAGAGGAGAACGAAGAAAGGAAGAAACGTATAATGAGACAAAAGAAGAAAGAAAAAAGGAGAAGAACAACAAACATAAAATTAGTGAGATAGTGATGAAAATAAAAATAAATCTGTGATAACAAAGAAAAATATAATGTAAATAAATGGATATAAGATTAAAATATATGTACAAATTGTAAGCGCGGAACCCGTCCCTAGACAAAAAATCGGGACGTAACTGTAAATAAATAAATTAAAAATTTAAGTAATTCAATTTGTGAAAAAATGATAAAGAATATTTAAAGTTATAAAATCAAGGAGCCCACTGTGTTAAACCAGACGTAAAGTTAGTACGAGAAGAATTAGATTTATCAGAACCCCCAAGAAACTGTTTGTTTCAAAGTTTAAAAATGGCCGCAAAATTACCAATGACATCCTTGGAATTAAGAAGGGAACTATTAAAATCTACTTATTTAAAGAATTATCATGAACCTATAGAGACAAAGAAAATTTTAGAATCAGATAATGAATGGGGAACGGATGACTGTATTTATATCTTTAGCCAAGAATTTAAAATTAATGTATGCATTCACTTTGAATTAAATGAAGAAAAATTCATATATTGCCATTTTATTCATAATATCAGATTCCCAATAATACATTTAAATTTAAGAACAACCATTACACACCTTATGTACAATTAAAACAGAGAAAAATCAGCTGTACTTCGACGGACTTTGATGATGACTTCAGATGATAATGGAAACGACAAAGACGAAAGTAATACGAGAAATAAAGAGACTAAAATGCTATCCACAATACCAAGTAATGAATACGGAAGGAATTATAAGAGCACGAAAACAATCTGCGAACCTGATACGGGGCCAAGTGACAGCGGGCAGGGACCGAAAGCAGCGGGTCCACCGGTGGTCGAACAATATCGCATAACACGAATATATCTCCCAACAGATAGACCGCCATGGAGACCTTATGTTGTATCACAAAAATTTACAAGAGTAAAACTAATAGACGATCATCCCTTCAAATATCGCGAAAATATACTATTCTTAATGACAAGCGATTCATCACTAAACACCGAAGTCATAGAGGCATTAATAGAACGAGGGTATATTAAAACTGAAACATGGGCAAAAAGAAATTATTTAAAAGGGGAAATTAACTTGAAAAAATTATATAATATTAATATCATGGGCATAGCTATTAAAAATCACATAGAAGACTCCACATTGAAAACTGACATAAAAAATAGCATGAAAAGTTTAAAAATAATGTGTCAAAGGAATAATATACACAGTATAGCAATAATTAGAGATTTACAAATGTTAAAAGAATCAGAATGGAATTATTTAGTCGAAGTATGTAATGAAATATTTGACAATGAGGAAATTATTATCGCTTTAATAAAAGACAATTTACCCATTCGGAAAGTGAAGGATAGATATTTGATAATAAAAGAATACCATGAATCAACAATAGGCGGTCATAGAGGTATCACAAAAAAGTACAAAAAAATAGCAGCAGACTATTATTGGAAAACTATGCGCCCGGAAGTAGAACAATTCGTGAAAAGTTGCCACAAATGTCAAGCTAATAAATTAATAAGAGTAAAACTAGAATGCCAATGGTAATAAGTAACACACCTTCATATGCATTCGAAAAAATGCCAATGGATTTTTACGGACCGTTATCTAAAACGAAAAATGGAAATAGGTATATATTAAAAATGCAAGATCTATTAACTAAATATTGTATATTGGTACCAGTAAAAAGAGCTACTGCTAAAGTAGCCAAGAAATTAACCGAAAATATGATATGCTATTTTGGACCTCCTTCTTCAATACAAACAGATCAAGGGACCCATTTTATAAATAAAACATTAGACGAATTTGCAGAAATATTTGACATAGAAAAATTCAGTACAACAGAATATTACCCACAATATAATGGAAGTATCGAAAGAATGCACAATACGATAACAGAATATTTAAAGAGCTATGTTAATAAATATAACGAGTGGGATGAGTGGGTAAGTCTGTGTCAACACGCGTATAATTGCACGGAACACGATACAACAGGTCATAAACCTCATGAGTTAGTCTTCGGTCGAAAATCAAGGACACCCTCGGAATTCAAAAGTAAGCAAGATTCTGAAAATTATAATGAAATACGTCAACGATTAACAGCTGTTTTAAATCAATTACAAACTATAGCCGGAATGAATTTAATACAATCAAAATTTAAATCTAAATATTATTATGATAGAAAATGTAATACTAAGCATTTTAGGGAAGGTAAAATGGTATACAGACTTAAGGAACCAAAAATAGGAAAAATGCATAAACAATATGTAGAACCCTATGAAATAGTTAAAATTAATTATAAGAATAATAATGACACATTAAAATACAAAAAGGGAACACGGGTAATACATATAGACAAAAGAAAGAGATACAATGAAATAATGAATAATACTTTATAAAATAATCCATAAATCAATTAATAATGTTCTATGAATACTAAATTATTATTGAATAATTAAAATTATTATTAAACATTAAATTATTATTAAATAATATTATAAATGGTTATTGGTAATTGTAATATGTAAATCAAATGAAGACTAGGAATACAGAACACATAAGCGACATGATACGCCATTAATACGGCAGACAAAATAATTAAGACACCACCCACAATTTACGAAACAAAAGTACAAATGAAAACAAAATATATTGGACGATAATTATTGGTCAAGACGAAAGAAAACATAATACAACACCAGAAGCAATTAAATCAAGAAACAAACAAACAAATCATTTCATCTTAACTCTATGAAATTTTTATTAACATAGAAAACTTAATTATTATTAAAAATATCATAAAATTATTAATAATATAACAATAATTCAAAGTTACTTACAAACATAATAATTTTGGAGAACTATGATTGAGAAAAAGATAAAATTCAAGAAATCGAGGAAAAATGATGTTAACAACGTCTAAATATTTAAAAAAAAATATAAATAATTTTTTTCCTCTCTTCCTTTTTTTTTCTCTTTCCATTCTTTCTTTTGTTATTACCAGAATAATTCATTAATGAGTCTACATAAATTATTTTGAAAAAATGGAAATAAAAAAAATCAGGACTGCCGGGACTCGAACCCGCTGACGTTGCACGGGGAGCGTGAGTTCTACCATGCAGCCACGGAGAACATTAGTACAAGTTATGAATATATATATATATATACACTATATCTTTCAATCATCAAATAATTCTTTATATATATTTTAATTAAGATATATTATAAATAATATATATATATATATTAATAAACTATTATATAGAATTTTAATTAATTTATAATTAAATTAAAAAAAAGAGGAAAATTTATACATATATAAAAAAAAAATTCGAATTAGGCAATTTATTGAATAAAATCAAGCAAGAACACAATACAATACTAAAGAGTTGACAGAAACTAGACTCATCATTTTTTTTAATTCTTTCTCAATAACCATCAGAAATATGTGGAAATTAAAAAAGAGGGGATTAGAAATTTTTGTCTTCAACAAAGTAAAACTTAATCATTTATACGATTGCTATCAATATAAACGGTCGTTTTAAAGAAAATTTCGTGTCATGGATATTTTGAACTTTGGAATAATTGGAGCCAGGGGGCTAAAGTGGGATAAAATATTTAAATTTTTATGGATTGTAAGTGTTAGGACAGATCTGGGGATATGGATATATAAGGACTTGAAACCAAAACGGGACCTGATGATAGTCTACGAGGTACTATATAACATGCCATACACCAGGCATACAATCGAATAGCTACAGAGAAGGATAAGAGACAGTACCACCCTGAAAAGATGCGACTTAAGGGATAACAACACGGAAAACCAGCACGGGTATGCATGGGAGGAACCGGAGGGTATGCAGGCGGTCCGCCACGCTATACTTAATTCGGAATACGAAAGGACAAAGAAAGCAGGAAGGACATATGCCTGAATAATGTATAACGAAAACGATCCTTACAAGAGCTATTGGCCGATAGAATAAAAAAAAATATACATATATATAGAATAATTGTAATAAAAATATTAATATATGTACTAATAGATATAATAATAATTATAGAACATAATTGTAATAAAAAATATTAATATATATAATAATAAATATATAATATAAATATAATATAATTATAATAAAAAAAAAATACTAATATATTACATAGAAAAATTAGTATAAAAAAAAAAAAAAAAATAATAATAATATAATAATAATAAAAATAATATAACAACAAGTTAAAATGATGAATGAAACATGTAAAGTGTTAAATAAAAAAAAAAAGAAGAAAAATTGTTAAGCACTGGGATTCGAACTTGGTCCGCTGGGTTAGTTCCGATGCGCGCTACCAATTTTTTTTTTTTTTTTTTTTTTTAAATATGTGTTTATTAAGCCAATACAGATAACAAGATTACGATAAAATTTTTACATAACAATAAATTACATATTATTAAATTATAGAGACGGTTGTTGCTGTTTACAATACAGCAATCGAAGTCGTGTACAATATTTGGGTTTTAGATAAATATAATAGGTATTACAATTGTGAGATAAAGGAAGAAAAATATAAGATTTTTCGTTGCACTCTCTTGCGTAGTTTGATGGAACCAGTAAAAAAAATTGGCGGTTATAAAAAACTGGTTATTCTTATTTTTGTTCTTAATTTTAGTTTATATAATATTTACATGAGTATTAAATATTTAAATGTATTTAAATATTTTTACAGGTTGTTTAGAATGGAGGCTGATTGGGCTTCAGTTCGTCCACCAGTATTTATTTTTGTAATTGCGATGATTGAGTTTTTTGTCTTTGTTGGATAAAGCATGGTCGAATCTCCAATTTGGATTGTAGGTTAAAACATTTAAATTTTTTTCATATATTATTTTTTTATTACATTTGTCTCTTTTATAATGATATATGATTGGAATATTATTATCGTCTTGTATGTATTTATATTCATCTAAGTATATAAAAGATTCTGGAGGTAGGAACCCTGAGTTTAGGCATTTTATAAAATAGTTGTCGTTTGGATATGTGATGCTAAATATTAAGCTATTTTATTTTATTTCTCGGATCGATGCAAAGTAATTCCTGCAGGTTTTAAAAATTTGTGTATCTATTCTGAGTATGTTAGCGTAGTTATATAGTGTACGGTTATTTACATAATGTTTATAATTTGTTTTTGTAGATCTGTATAAATTTAAGCATGATCTTAGAAATTTCCTTTCAAATATCCTCAGTTTTTCCATGGTTGAGGCAGCCACGTTGAACCAGATTGGACAACCATAAGTCAATATTGGCCTGATTAAGGTTTGGTAACAAACAATTTTAACTTTTGGGTCAAGATATTTGGCGTGAAATAATCTCTTACTATGAAAAAAGGCATTTTTAGCTTTGTGTAATTGTAAGTTGATATGTTCGTTAAAGAATAATCTCTCGTCCAGCTGAATACCTAGGTATTTAACTGATTTTTTATGTTGTATGATTTTATTAGTTTTATGAGATTTAATGGTAAATTCTTTACAATGTAATCTGTTAAGTTTACTTAAATCTGATGTGTTGCTTTTAAATAAGATTGATTCGCATTTATTTATATTGATTTTAATTTTCCGATTGTTATAATAATTGTTTATTTTATTAAATGTGTTTTTCAGATTTTCGTTGATTGTTTTAACTTTTTTATTTTTAGAATATATTATTGAATCATCGGCAAAAGCAATAACTTGCATGTCATGTAATGAGTTTAGGTTGAATAGGTTTAGAATATCACTATTGAAAATGTTAAACAAAATTGGAGACGTAATTGTACCCTGTTGTAAACCATTTTTGATAGAGAATTCTTTGGGAGAAGTTAGCTTGCCTTCAGACAGAGTAAAAGATTTGTTGTTTATCATGTTTAATATAATTTTTATAAAATAGGAAGGGAATTTCTTTTTAATTAGTTTGTAAATTAGCCCATCTGTCCAAACAGTGTCGAATGCTTTTTCAAGGTCGATTAAACAAGCACCGATAGGTTGTTTGTTGTTTAGAGCCCAGCAGATATCCGAAGTTAATTTATTAATTGCATGTGTGGTGGAATGTTTAAATCGAAACCCGTATTGACTTTCTGGAATGATATTATTTATAGAGCAAAATTTGGCAAGTGAATTGTATATGAGAATTTCTAAGATTTTGCTTAAATTTGGAAGCAGACTTATGGGTCTTAGGTTATGTATATTTTGTGTATTTTTCGCTTTTTTGGGGATTACAATTAATTTAGCTTTCTTCCATTTGGTGGGGAAATACATATTATTTAGTGCATTATTAAAAAAGATTGTCAAGAGCTTAATGGTGGTTTGTAGTAAGTGTTTTAGGATAATGTTAGGAATACCGTCAAATCCGGAGGATTTTTTGTTATTTAGTTTGTTGATAATTGTTGACAGGTTATGTGGGTTTGTAAAATATTGAATATCATCTAAAGGGTTACAACTTTTAGTAAAAGAAGAAAAAGACAACATAAATTATATAAAACATGTAATGAAGAAAATAAGAAGTAAACGCGCGGTAGCATCGTTTATAGGAAAAATTAGCAAATATTTATTCGGTACAATGGACGAGGAATCAGACAGTGAAATTAGAGGAATGATAAAAAGAGTAGGGAAAGAAACAGATCAGCTGGCACAATTATTAGCTAACCAAACAGAAATTATATAAAATAAATTACAACGAGATGATAAAAAATCTTATGTTCTGCAGGAGAAAATAAATACCATTATTAAAAATTCAACACATTTACAAGAAGAATTACAATGGCACGAACTGATAGAATTATTACACGATTATATCACTATACAAATAAGATGCACTCAAAGCTTACAGAATATTGTACAATCAGCAATGAAGGGAGATATACACCCTCAAATTTTGGATGAAGACTTAGTATGTGATACAACACGCAAAATAAATGAAAAACTAAAGTTCGATAAATTACCAATAAATACAAATGAATCGATAACGGAATTAATCAGGATATCAAATGTAAGGGTAATTACAGATACAGAAAAAATAATATATTATATAAATATACCATTAATCAAGACAAATAAATATATACTCCACGAATTGATATCATTTCCAGTAATGCAACAAAGAGATAAAATTATGTTATTTATAAAACCAATAACAAAATACATGGCAGTCGACTTTACAATGAGATCATACATAAAAATAACCACGGAAGATTTAAGTAAGTGCATAAAAACGCCAGTCAGCTACATATGCCAATATTTAGCACCAAAAGAGAAGCTAGGAAATTTAAGCCCATGTGAAGCTAAAATAATATTTAAAGAAAAAATATTCAATTTATCCCACTGCGACATACATATTGAAACAATGTACAAAACATATTGGAACAATGCCCAAATCATATTGGACTAAATTAAAAACAGATAACAAGTGGCTTTACTCAGTCACAGAAGAAGAGAACATAATATTAAAATGCGAAAATGAAGGAGAAGATAGTAAGGTAATCATAGGAAATGGAATATTATCATTAAAACCGAATTGTATAGCAGAGACAGGTGATACAGAATTAGAAGCGGATAAAATAATTACTGACACAAATATACAGATAAGACAATTTCACACTAAGCTAACATTAGAATCTATTATAAAAGACTGGAAACTAAAACAGGAAAATATAAAACAAATTTATGAAATTACGGACAACACATACGAAAAATATAATTACTCAGAAATTAGTCAAAGAAACAATGTAACAAATAAAGAATATAAATTAGATGAAATAATAAAAAAAGCTAGAACCCTTAATCAAATAAGGGAAAATGAAGAGAAAATTGAAATATTTAAATATTTAAATTTAAACGGACTTTAAATTTAACTTATGTCCAGGAGTCATCTTCATTTTTATAAACATATATAAAGAACTCTATTTAGCATGTGATAACAATGATGATGATAATGATTTTTATATATACGTAGCCAGATCCTTATAAAAAAAAATATAAAAAAAATATAATTTTTATAATTTAAATAAATAGATATTTTTTGTAGATTTTAAGAATTTTACAGAAAAAAGTTTGATATTGTTATGTACGTAACGAAATTTGATATACTTAATAATTAAAACGAAACAGATTGTGTAAAATAATCGTAAAAGGTAGCTCAAGACGTAACTTAAAATATTGCTGATAGTTAAGTTTAAATGAAAAGTAATCGTTATAAATTTGACAAAGACTACAGTGTGATCGATATTAGCCAATGTATTGGGAAATAATGACCAGGGACAGGACCTGGAATTCGACGAAATACGAATTTAGCCTAAAAATGGGAACAGCTCTACGGTGAAAGAACCCAGGTTAACGTTGTTTCGTAATAAATACAGCAACACTGAAGCTTGATTACCTATCTATCTATCGTCTGAAATATACAACAGATAAGCGAATTAAAAGAGTACAAGTTTGAATTAAATAGTAAGTAAGTAGATCCCAGTTGGAGACTCCCGTCGAATCTAACAATGAGACACTTATTCTACGATCAGTTAACATCACGATAATAATAATAATGATAATTACGAACACAAGTTAGGAAGGTATTGACAACATGAGTCACATTCACACATCGATATATCTCTCTTCCGATTGATTGAAAAAAAATCGATATTTAACGCGAATAAATCAATTGTTAATTTTATTTACATACGATCCTTACGAAAGCTAAAACGATTCTACCGATTCAGCTATAGCAGAAGTAATCTAGTAATAATTAATTAAATAATAAATAAATAATTAATAATTAAATAGATAATAAATATAATAAATCATTACGTGAGAAAATAGCGCCATAACAATATAAAATATTAAAGATTATATTTTACTTACAGTAGCTAGATGATTTAACCTTATTTTATCTTTTGAGCACGTTGCAATTAATGCAAAATATCTTAATAAATTTGGTGTTGGTGGAGTAGTTATGTCAACAAATCTTGTAAATAAAGTTCTTAATGAATTACCTTGATATTTATCATGAGATATCCACGTTTTTACAATATCTAAAAATATAAAATCATATTTTTAATAACTTCAGTATATTGTGGAAACTTTTATTCAATTTAAATATTCTAATTATTAGCCGTGGTTCGAATTTCACTTAAAACAATACAATTAGTATAATAATTAAAGTAATATAAACAAAATTTATATTCGAATTCATTAAAAATTCTAGATTACAATGAGATTTTTCGTTTAAGAATGCAATAATGTATTATTAAAAAGAATCGTTTGTTCGCCTTAATTTTTATATCTTATTTCTTATGTTATCAATATCTTTTGGATCCAGAATTGAAGGTCACTTCCTAATTGATCCGATACCATTTTTTATTGTTATCTTAATTATGTATCTTTTATTGATAATTTTTTTTTATATTGTTATGTCTCAAAATTTTTTGAGACATTTGATCATAAAAAATCTCGATAATATTACCGATAATATAGATACATGCAGCGCAGCTTTCATAAGATAATTTTCAGAAGTCCAATTGCTCTTCAATAGAGATAAAAAGGAAAAATGCATCGAGAGATTAATTCGAAGAAAATCAAGACCTTGCTATATTATAGTATGAACTTCGACTTCCGTTGAAGTCTGATAATTGATAAAATTTTCTAGACAACAATGGCAAAGATTATTAATAAAAAAGGGCATCTTCCTATCCCAAGTCAGCATGAAGGGAATTATGGTGAGAGTAAAATTAGCAGACTATAAAAGTCATGCTAAATAGAGGAAATCAGCTTTTGATCTTTTGAAAATCAGCTGAAATAATTAGTGCACTAAATTCTCGCAAAATTTGTACGAGTATCAAATCTTGCTTTATCAACACATTCATTTGTAACGAATGTTACTCGTGTCATTCTACGAATGGACCGCTGCACCGGAGTAGGAGAAGCTGAGTTGCCCTCCTTGCTCGCGGGATGCGGGAAGGGCTCATCACCCGTGGAATCCCCCAGCTGAAATAGCTAGTCGCCGGGATTCCAGGGTTCAAGAAGTTTTAGTACAAGGGAGAGAACATCGAAAATTATTCTGAGGCAAAACTGTTTATTTGTGTAGGTAAGTATATAATTCTCAAGAAATGGACTCTTAACTCTCCTTTTTCTCCATAGATGACGATCCGAGTGGAACGGAGCTGTTCTAGAAACAGATGTATATTTCAGTATCGGGACTAATACATCAGGGGGTGCGGCGGTAGTGATTAGCTGAAAGTTGAATATAGCATATTTGTATATGCTATAGTCAGTTTGGCTTCCCAAAATCGCGACGAAGGCACGTTTCGTGAATCTCGCTTATGAAAGCAAGTTTGAGATCGTGCTGATATGGTCCTGTTGGGAATAAAAAATCGTTTTTCTGGGCTCGCGGACATACTTTTATACACGCGGATTTGGCGGTGGCTCGATTTTTCTCGCAAAAGTGCGCGGTTTTGGTGCGCTTGTATTAACGAAAACGCTATTTCACTTAGGTTATTACGGGGGTTGTGAGAGGTGCCGGCGTCGTTTTTGTGGCAGTCGGATCTGCAAACGCGTCGCGAGTGGTCGTGGCTTTTGGAAAGTGCCACGACCACGTGCTACGTTACACATTCATTCAAAACAACAACTCGAATACTTTGGAGTAGTGACAGCAGGCTGTTTACTGAAATTCTACATCAAAATTGACCTTTCGAATTTTAGAGAACTCTAATGGTCATTTCGTCTGTAAAAAAACTCGAAATCTTCGCTTTAGAAAAACAGTAATAATTATAATCGTTATTTTTAAGTTCGCGTTTGAAATTTAATAATAGTAATATTATTATTTATTCTTAATTGCCTCAAACAATAATTAAAGCGTTCAATTTATATTGTTAATTTTTATAGTTTATAAATAATCACGGAATAAAAGAAATTTTTTCAATTACACAAACAAAATATTTTCTTTAATCCTGAGACATAACAATATAGTTATTGATATGTACATATATATTTAAATATAATATTTTTCTTATATATTTATATTACTTATTTTTTACATGTATTTACGTTTACTTTCTCGAAACGATGTGTTTTTAAATTTCAAAAATATGTTTGCAAGTTCAAAAAAGTCAATGTTTATTTTATCTTTATGTTTTAGTACAATTTATATACATTGACTTATAATAATAGCTTTTATCCATAACAATATATAAAATATTAATAATAAATACATATGTTTTATTTTTTAGTAGAGTTTAAGATTATTTTTAAACTAATAAATAAGTAAACTTAACGATAAACCATCGTCAATATTACCGAGTATTTTTATTATTTTTATAAATACAAATCTTCTACTTTTTTATTTATTTATTTGTTCATTATTTTCATATTTTATTTATTAAATCTATAAAATAATTATATAATTGTACATATTATTTGAACTTAACATTTTTCTCTCCTACGTAAAGAGGGAAAAATATATATATATGAAGAAATCATTGAGATAAAGTGGAAAAGATAAAAAAATTATAATATGTTCATTTTGCTTTGTTCTCTTAAATTTAAACTATATTTATAATATTTGCTGAAAAACTTACTGATACATACAGGAATAAGTTTACTTCTATAAGTCGAATTCTCGTCACAATTCTCACAATATCATGAAAAAACTGACTCCTGAGTGGCGTAAATGGAACAAAATGTTAACGATAATCGCTTGGAGTTAGTATCCGTTAATACTTATTTAACAACCGGTGAAAGCAATGAAACGAAAAAATAAAAGAAAATCCTTGTGCTTAAATAATCAGGAAAAAACATTCACATGGTTATGATAAGTAATGCATAAAGTGTAAACAATGAAATTATTATCACGTTCTAATAAAAAAAAAAGTTGCAGCGAAGTAAGTCGAAGCTATTGAAAATTAAATGCTTACTTACTTCCGAGATAAAAATTTTATAATTCTACTTGAACGAAAATATTTAATTGATTTCAAGTATCCATGAAAATCTACAGAATAACCAAAAAATAGAGAAGTGAAAGTACCTACGAAGCGTTTGTTAAAATCACGATTTCAATTATTTTTAAAATTAAATAATATTTATATGTATACTTAACTTATATATGCAAGTATAAATACGTAAATAGTTAATTTGTTTGAAAATGATTTGTAATAAGTAGATTTTAAAAAATATTGCGCTAAAGCTTGTATTTTTAAAAAAATGTACCATCAGAGCTTTTTATCGAAGGGCAAAAGAAAAGGTAAATTTCTATACACTATATTTCCCGTATATCTTTTAATAATATTCATAAAAATTTTTTTAATTTTAATAAAATCATTGTTATCTTTGATAACAAATTTTTGTGTACTTCTATGAGATTATCTCTTTCGTCATTAATAACTGATATAGGAATGGAATATTGTTTTTTATTATCTAATGTTTCTAAATAATTTATATAAACTTTATATAATTATTAATGATTATTTATATGAAATTTTTAACTGAATACAAACCATTAGGTGTGTGGATTTGTTTTTGAATTTGTAATTCAATGGGAATATTTATATCAAAAGGACTATCAAGACGTTCTAAAATTCCTTCAACAAGATCGCTTTTGTTGCAGGCAAATACTCCTAAATGATCACCAGGTTTATAATCTATATCTTCATAAATAAAATTTTTAAGTTCCAAAAGTAATGTTTTGCCTCTGAAAACATATGAATAAATAGCAAAAAATATGTTAAATAACATATTAAGTTCATTAAGTATTATTGAATAGATATTATACTTAATTACTAATAATTCTTTTATATCAATTGTAACGGGCTTTCCCGCTACAATAATTTTTACTCTTTATACTAAAACTACCCACTCACCTTCCTCATAAGTACCCTTACCTGTGACGGCCGCTCAGATCACAAAATCTATCGACTCTGCCCGCGGAGGCGGCGGGACTCGGGCTATTTGGATTCTCCTGTGCTATCCCTACAAACGTACGCGAAACTTTGTTTTTACGAGAGGATCGGGAAACGAATTCTAGGGCGTATAATTAATGCACAACAGATTGCGAGAAAATTAGCACGTTTATTGCATTCACTACTCGAAATACAGAACGCACGCTACGGGGCCCGCACGCTGGTTACAAAAAGAACTTAAATATACTTACAATAAGATCACGCTCTTATTCTACAATTCTTGTCGCCCTGGATGTCTCGAAGATAGGATGAGTCACAGGATGCGTACGAGATTCCCAGCCCTTCCTCTCTTATAGCTCGCTGGTCCCTTATAAGGTACGCGTGCCCCTCTGCTTTACCCTGGTCTTTCGCTGATCACACTGTCTCACACCTCCACAAATCACACACAAGAACTATCACTCTCGTGTAGTAATCTCCCGTCAAAACTCGCGCTTTCGCAAAGGACTTCCTTTCGAAAAAGTACGAAAAATGGAAAGCTCGGTGAAGCTCGAGTGAGTCTCGAAATCAATCTGAGGAGCTCGCAGGTCACTACCCGCGAGTTTCCCCTTTTCCGACCGATGGTCGAAACTTCCCGATTCGGGCCCTTACTCTCCCGAATCGGGTATTAACGCGACACGCGTTATACAATATAAAATATAAATAAAAAATTAATTATATTATTTTTAATTAGTTCAAGGTCCATAGTAAATATTGATTTGAAGAACATTTTAGATCTTGTATGCAAACAAAAGTAAATAATATAATAAGTATGTAGCAAAAATTATACAAATTAAAACTTCAAAATTTTCCGAGTGACTACTAAATTTTAGCGGCTAAATGATGTTCTTATCAGATGAATAAAGTTTTATGAAAAAAATGAAATATATATTCAAAATTTACAGGAAATTCAAAAAATTTATTAAGTATAAATAAGAAAGGAATATAACTACTTGTAATAAAGGAAAAACACATGCAAAAAATCAAGCCCTGTTTCGTCGCATTTGCACTAGTAAACATAACTAATTTACAGCTGTAAAACGTGATTATCTTTTTATTATGGTGTTTAACTGAACACAATAATTATTTTTATAGCTTATTTAAAAATTAAATATCTGTTTGTTTATTTTTGTTTAAATGAGTAAATTCATGTATAATATCTATAAAATAAGTTGTTTTTTATATATGATTTCTCTGTCAAAAATTCTGATGTTATTCCATTTCATATTGTCTTTGTGTGGTAGAGAATCAACATTATAAACTCTTTATCCCATATGTTTGTATAATGACAGGTTGTAGCTAGAGTACAAGTTTTAAAAGAAATCAATATAATAAAAAAATGGTTTTTTTTACTTGCGAGTTGAACTTTTTCTATCTAAAATTGTTATAAATTCATTTGGTGTATTCATTTTTTCTTTCATTTTTCCCTCCCAATAACTCTTTCAAGTATTCTTTTTATCTTTTTTTTTTAATATTATTCTCTTGGCATTTCTTTTTTTTGTTACCTCTATTGAGGTAGTTACACATCTCCTTTTCCTTCATTTTCTGTAGTTCAGTTTCTTCTTTCCTCTCTTTTTCATTCGTTTTTTATTTACATAGTGCTTTACAGTCCATTCTTTCCTTCCAGTATTCCTCTTTGTCTCCCGTTCTTTTTCTCCAGTCTAATTATTTTTGTTTTGCTTATTTTCCTTTTTCTTTTACAACAATCTTTGCATAACCAATCTTTCTTCCCTCTCTCTCTCTTTTTATTTTTATTTCTTTTCTTGGTGTTACCTTATTTACTATCTTTTTTAGTCTCATCCATTGTTGTTCCATCTGTTCTTCTTGTTCCTTCTATTTTTCTTCCTTTTTTTTTCATTTCCCTCTCTTATTTTTTTAAATTTGTTTATCGTTTTTTCTATCAAGTCTTCTCTGTTTATAGTTTTGACTCACTTTTTTTTCCTATTTTCTCTTTTCCTTGTCTTTTTCTCATTCAATGTGATGTAAATTGCCAAATGGTCTAACTCTACCGTGTTCTATAGTTCAAACTCTTTTACTTTTTGCCATGCCTTTTTATTTATTATTACCACACCAATTACCATTGTTCTTTTCACTCCTATATACGTGATTTCTCCTTCATCATCACCTCTTCCTCTTCAATTCAGGGTATACCATCCCTCTTCTTCTGTTTTTCAAAATAATCATTTTCCTTCTTTTCTACACTATTTGTCTTTGCTTTCTACTTCTTACTATCTCGTCGTTTTTTATGACTTTTTCTTCTTGCTCTATTTTTACGTTGCTGTATTTTATAATTATAATTAAGGTTCTCCTCCCGTATTCTTCCTCTTGAATTGTTTTTCACATTTCCTCTGTTTTCCTCTCGTTGTTACACCATGTCCCTATTCTCTTTCCCTCTTCATCCTTTTTTCACTTATTGTTGTCCTCATCAACTCTTCCTTCACTTTCATCATTACCTTGTTTCTTGTGTCTCTCTCCAATTCCTTTTTTCCCTATCATGAATTCTTCCTTCGCTTTTCCTCTTTTTACTCTCTTTTTACACTTATGAATTTCTATTCTCACCCTTCTAAAATTTTTCTTACGCTTTCTTCTGCTTACTTTTCCTCAATCCATGTCTTGGCCAGGCATATGTAATCTATATGCTCTTAGCCTTCCCAGAATCCACTATCATTGTTCCAAATCCCTACCATATTCTAATACATAATTTTCCTTCCCCGTCCCCGTTTTTTCTCTTTCTCTATTTCTTTTTTCATTGCCTTCATTTTTTCCTTAGTTTCCACTTCTACCTTTCATTTCATTACCTCTTTTTTATTTGCTTTTACTTTATTCTTTTCTGTTGTTCTCTTTCCCTTTCCTTTATTATTTCTTCAATTCTTTTCTCTTTTATCCTCTGAATCCATATCCCTTTATGACATACTTTTCCTTTCCCGATTCTCTCCAGTATTCTCCTTTCCTTCATTCTCTCATCCATATCTAGATTCTGTACTGTTTTTTTCTTTCCACGAATTTTAAGTCATTTTATATAAATATTTTTATGGTCCCTAGTCTATTCTTGGCTTTCATGACCTCTTCTTTTTCCTCTCTACTCTTCATTCTTGTAAGTATCGTCCTTTCTGCTCCAGTTACTACTATATTATTTTCTTTCTTTTCCTTATTTAATCTTTGTAGTCGCCTTTGTGTGCTCATTATCTTCCTCTCTGTTAACCATGATCCTTTCGATACTCACACGCTGGACATCATATTTCTTCCCCTGCTTTTTCTTCTCACTCCTAGTTTTTCTATTTTACTCTCCTCTCTCCTCTTCACTTTTTCTTTTCTCCCTTAACTCCTCTATTTCTTTTTCTAGACTTCCTGTTTTTTCTTTCCAATTCCTTTTTTGTCCCATTCCTTCCTCCTTTAATTTCTTCCATCTTTTTCTCCAAAATTACCACTTTTTTCCATTTTCCTCAATTTCTTTCTCATTTATTTCTTAGTATTAGTCTTCCATTTGCTCTTTTCTTTTTCTATACATTCTTCTATTTTCTTCCTAGCCCTTTTCATTGCTTCTCTTTGATTTAGTTTATAGATCCTTCATCTTCTTTGTGTACTCGCTTCTTCCTTTTCCTCTTTGACCCTTCTTCCTTTCCTTTTTCTTTCTCTTCGAAAATTACTTTTTTCACATGTGCTGTAATTTTCTGTTATTTTTCTTCTTCCCCCCTTTTAGTATCCCGTGCTTTTTTCTATTCATTAACTTATCTTTTATCTTAATTTCTGTATCTATTCATTTTTTCTCCTAGACTCTAGTGTGTATCCGTTGTTTGGTATCTTGGTTTTCTCCATATCTTAGCGCCACCAGCATTCCATCTTTTTCTACCTCTGAGTTTCCACTCTATGATTGCGTCTTGTTGTCTTTGAGTTTCCACTTTACTATCTCTATTTAACTTGTCTTTTTTTTCTCACTGTTTTTTCCCTACTAATGTTTATATACACCTATCTCCTGGTGCAAACTGTTCGATTTTCTCTTTTCCCTTTTTTCCCATTACTTTTTCTATTATTCACTACTTTTTTACTCTATTATGATATTCTTATCGTTTGGCACTCTTTTGCACGTGTTGTCTTATTTCAATTAAAAATCGGAATCGAATTTATAATTTAGATATATTAATTTGAATCACTTGTTATTTTATTACACAATTATAATTAATTAAAATATACAAAATTAAATAATAATTTGTTAAATATTTGATTCTTTAAATAAATAACAATACATTTTTATTTATATAAGATTTAATCTTTTTTATAAATATAATATATGTCTGATTATAATATGTTATTTATATACAACTATTATTTACTTCAATTATAATACTTACTCAGCTGATATATTTTGATTAAGATTCAATCGTTTTGACAAGCGACAAGTCATTATATCACGGTTGTGACATCTTTTTAAAGCTATAGATACATAAATAATTATGAAAATTCTGTTATTAATATGATTATCAGAATATATATATATATATAATATTAATAGAACCATTTGTTAATGTTTGGGTTTCTGCTTTGATAAAGCGAACAGTTGATGAAGATATTACTTCAGATCCTAATGATGCGGTAGCTTCTAATAATGTTTCATCATCATCAAGACAAAATGTTTCACAAGAAACCTGCAATAATATAATAATATTATAATAAAAAATTATTTGTAAATGTATATTCGATTTTTTGAATATTAATACTAATATAATTAAATACAATAAATATATATAAATGATTTTACAATGAATAGAACATATTTAATAACTTTTACAGTTCCCATATATTTTATAGGAATTCGGAAAACAAATGTTTAAATTTGAATTATGATAACATGTACATAATACTTTATAGAATATATCTTTATATCGTATTTTTATAGTATCATGAGTTTATATCATTTATGAGTTTTATAATATATAAAGATATATTCTATCAAGTATAATGATATGTAATGATATATAATATAAAGAAAACCCAACTGAAAAACTTTCTTCATTAACTTTTTTTGTTTATAATAGAATATCATTACAATACATTAAGTCTGTATATTGGGTTTATTAACGGATTATTTTATAATGTCAATGTAATTATAATACAGAACATATATATATTAACATTCAATAAAATATTTTCAATACATTATTAAAAATGAATTTAAAAAAATAATATTACAATATGATTTGACATTCCATTTTATAAAATAGATGCGATGAAATACTTTTAATAAAAAATTAAATCTAACTATTTTATTCTCACATTAAATGCATTTGTCGCCCACTCTCTGAATGCTTGTTCTTGACCACACATTTCATCTGCTTGTGATAAATAAATTAATCGCTCACCACCTAATTCACCTAATAAGTTATCAACGTACCGTCCAAAAGCACAAAAATTTGGATATGCTGAAGATCCAAGAGCTAACACAGCAAATCTAAAAAATATGTTTCTTTTAATATTGCTGCAAAAGCAGAATCATAAATAATAGTTTAATTTTATGTAATATTCAAACATTTCACAAAAGAAATATACATATAAGCCGTAAAGTTATAAAGACATTAAATAATTACGTACAGTTAGGCTTTTATATAAAATTATTTTTTGTGTATGTAAATTATTGCTCACTCCGACTAAGATTTTGGTTAATAATAAAATACTCTTTAAATACGGCAAGGTCAACTTAGATTTTATTGAATACTTTCGCTTACAAGTTTGTCAATCGACTACGTTCTTTTTTACTGTACAATTAATCAATTTTCATCGGAAGCTCCCTCCTTTTATATTTCACTTTTCATTTATTTTTCTCAGAACAAGAGCATTTATAATCATTTTATCTAATTCTCGGATATCATAAACAATATCAAACAATTTTTCATACACACACATTATTCTAATTCAATCTCTGATATAAAAAACTTTCGGCTTGCCGGCGAAAAAAAAGTCATTACTATCTAAAATTCGTACACTCATCAATCTATATAATTAACTAATGATATATACAGATTGGGCAGCCTTCAATCTCTGAAAATATAAAATTCGCGCCCTATTGAACGATTGGGAGAAAGAGAGATAGAGAGGCAGATAAAAATCCGTTCGTATGCATAAAAGAGAGAAAAGACATTGAGGATCAGAATGGCTCCGATTTATTCGAAAAAAAACGTATACTGCGTTCATACACATACGTATCCACTTCTTTTCACATAATTTCTTAAAAAACCTAATGCGCATTCTTTAATCTTTTTCTTCATTACCCGGCTAAGCACACATTTAATAATTTAATAATTTAATAACACATATTTTAATAGCTCAAATACTAAATTACACTGTAGGTATCCCCGTTATGAGAAATTCCAAACGCGCATGTCTGAGATCAAATCCTATTCCATCCCTATCATCCAGTTCAAACTACTTTATTTGTATCATTAATTCACTACTTGATTTGTTCGTTCACTCTCATTACCGGACGTCGCATACACCGAACTTAGCCGATTTACAAGTTTGCCTTTCCTGGTCCTGGTGAATTAACAATTTTAGTAATTTGTGAGCCGGATACAAAAATTCCCTTTCGCTATACGTACTTGTCCGTTCTTTACAGAGAATACTTTCATTATTTTACTTTTCAGCTAATAATTTTAAGGGTTTTGAAAATCGATTATGAAAATTAAATTCCGAATTTTTCGTCGATCTTTGAGGAGGGTCTAGTTTGTTCTAGAAAATAAAATTGGTAACTACTCATAAACCCAATGTTTCCAAAAGAAGGTCTGCAAGCTTTTGAGCTATTTTCCACTGCTTCTTTCCTGATATGTATTTTGGATTATATTTTCCTAGATTTACTTCCTCAGAAGTAGCCCCGATCAGGAAGTATTTCGGCGTCAAAGCCTTGCTATGCTATAGGTTAAATGAAACGTGTATAATGAGACGCAAATTTATTGAATGCTCGATTTCCGTAAGTAATATGTGCAAATCCTCTTCAGTAGGAGACTGCTCTCGAAAAATGATATTTAAAGGTTTGGACTGACTGAATTAAATGCTCCCGTTCATCTCCCATGTGTAGAACTTCTGGTGGATTGAATCGCCATTCAATACATTTTTATTCCGCAAAAGATTGTAGCTTATATTTTTGAGTTTCCTTATCGCTTCCTATAATTCGCCGGTAGCCTTCTTATAATATTATATGTTATATATACTTAATTATATCATTCACCTCTTTTCACATAATTTATCACCAAAACTTAATACAAGTCCTTTAGAGTTTCTGCTCCATATCTCGGCTATCTGCTTTCTTAGATATCCCCGCCAAATGTAAAGCTACTTATTATATGATTTCGACTTTCATTTTTAGGGAAGAGAAAGATAAAATATGTTATCACCTATCTTGGTAACTCTTATAGATAATATAAATTATTAAGAAATTTTAAAAAAATTCTTGAATTTTGAATTGTCTAAGAATCTCTACGCATTTGTAGAAATTAAAAAATATAATTAGAAATTAAATGGACTCAATATTTATATATTACTCTTGATAAAAAACTCTTAATATACCTAATGTACTGAATACTTTGATTTATCAAAATTAAAATAAAATGAAGTTTCTTATAAAAGACCCTTATTTCATATCTAAATTTTAAATTTAATTTGGTATGTGACCAGTTTTTTCTTCCCAAAGATGAATTAAAATTCTAAATAAATCCTATCTTGAAACCAATTGATTATATATATATATAAATTATATATATTCTAATTTTTGTTGTAGGAAAGAACAAAAACGATTAGAAACTTTTTTAGTACAGGTTTAAAAAATTTGACAATTAATAGTTCCATATTGATTCATTGGATAGCATTTAAAATTTTAATCATATTAGTTCAAATATAAATTTGTCTATATAAATTTAGTAAATATATTTCACTTAGAATTAGTTACCTCATCCATTTAATGAGTTTAAATTTCTTGTGCATTTATCTAAACTTATTTCATACGTCGATATATTGAACCTATAAAATTTGTTTCATAAAAATTTTGCTATCTCAGTTATCTCAATAATATGCAACTACATTTTTATGTTAATATTTTTAATCTAAAGAATATAATTTCAAAATGTGTTAGCATGATCTGGTAACAATTGCAGATATTTTTATAATAATGATGATTAATATGTATATAATTGATATTTTATGTTATGCCTATCTTTGATAATATATAGCCCAAATTAAAGATAATATGCAGCTTAATGTGATATCATAGATACTACAAATTTTTGTGAGTATTTTGCTTTTATAAGAATAAGTTAAAGAATTTAAAGCTGAAGTAACATCTACCATGTTCATAGAACGATTCATTGATTGATTGTAAAAATTGAACAATGTATATCTTATAATTACAACAGTTGCACTTATTTATATTTTATTTCAAAACTGAATATTTATAATTTTTTCATATACAATTATTAAATTCATAAGAATATAAACAATTCTAATTCTCTCTTATAATTTATATTGTAACAACTAAATTATTAAATTAATTTTTTTGTGATTTTGAATTGTCGATGAAAATTTATATTATATCTGTTAGATAGAATAGAAAATATTTTATATTTATGTTGTACATAAAACACAGAATAAGCTAAATAATTGTTAACAAATAAATATTTATAATAAAAATAAAAATAAAAAATAATAAAAAAAATTAGTGAAAAATATAAAATTAAAAAATACCAAAGAAATATGGAACTATTCAGTTTAGAATGTAGTATGACTATTATGCGTTCATTCGTATTTTAATTACAAAAAATCTTTCTTAAATGTTACTACTTTTAATGAAGACTTTAAAAACTTCCACAATTAATCATTTGAGTAATATTTGACACATTACATAATTATATTAATAATCGTTACAATGTATACATTTATACAATTATTACATTATTTATACATATATTTAATTGATATATATTGTTGCAGATATATGTATCTATAAATACATATCTCGTTAAAGTACAATATGAACAGATGTGGTGTTAGGTGATAACTCCATAGCGGAAGGTCAAGGAGACGGTTGGAGAGTGAAATAATTACGCTTGCTTGTTATTGTAACTACACGCTTGCGTTTATTAATCTCTCAAAAGGCACGTAGAGTGTATTTCCGGACTGCTATATTTATAATCTGATGTATGATTAATCATGTTGGAATTAGATGATTTGCGGATTCGTGACGAATATTTTTCGTTGTATTTGCGTTAATCGTGAAACTCAAATTAGCTAGTGATGAGGACTTTCGTGCTTCCGCTTCCTATGGTTCGGTGTCACGGCTACGATATCGAGTCTACGGATTCCATGACCTACTTGTCGTTATGAGCAGTTGGATACCGACGTTCGGTACCGGGGAGTGCGGTTACTTTTGGCTTTTAAAAACAGCATGTATTAGTGGCGTGACGAACGCGGCTGAATTTAATGCACTGCCTATAACAAGTAGCTGGAACTAGCGTAATTCGCTGTTCTCGCGGGTAACGCGATATTAATATTCAATACCACAGACCTTGATAGCATGTGAGTAATAAAAAATGCATAGATCAGCGACACGACGAACTTTAAACAATATAATATAAAATTGAATATATATTACCTGACATTACTAAGAGGTCCGAAAGTACCATCTACTTGTGAATCTGCTCTTGATTCTCGTAATGAATCAAGCCTATCAATTTTTTTTGATTTTTGAATACCAGATTGACTATTAATTTTTATAAATGATTTGGACGTTCCCAAACTGCAATCATTAAATTATTATTGAATTATTTATATATATATTGAAATACATATATTAATTAAAATTGTTATAAAATATTGTTTGTAGAAATTAAAAATATTTTTAATACTTCAATAAGTTTTGCAATTTAAATAAATTAAATGTAAATTAAATAAATTAACAATTTTTATAATATATAAATATTATAAATTTAAGTATATAATATTATAAATTTAACTAATAAATTTCATATTTTTTCTTGATTTTTTTTCCAGAAAAAAGAATTATTCCAAAGAGAAAAATTACAAGTAACTATTAAAAATTATTCATTAGTAACAATTACGAAGTATAATTATACTATATTATTTATTTATACTCCGTAACTACTTATTTATATATATATTTATTTATTTATCTTGTCTCGTGTCTTTGTCGCGTTACTTATTTACTTCTTTATTTATTCGCTTAATTATAATATGACGATTTTCCAGTTTTTTTTCTGCCCTAGTTGAATTGGTCGAAGCACTTCAGCCTTTATGAGGTTTTAGGATAAAAGTAAATACAATTTATTAATTCGCGTTTTAAATTCCGTTTTATTGATCATAAATCGGAAGATAGAATTTAATGTTAGACTGACTCGTGATACGAATCTAGTATCTACATAGTGTCCGAATTATTATAATACTTGCGTAATCGCGAATCTGCTCGAGTGTGTGAGTTTGTCATATTGGTTTCCGATGAGATTCACCGATCGGAATTGAATTATTCCGTGTTATTACACCAGGTCGATTCTACTTTGCTCGCGATCACCCGTGTCCGAATCTTCAAGGTATACTAATGAGAGTTCTCTTTCTTCTCGATTAGCCGAATCCTCCTCTTTATTACTCATGTTCCCTCATTTATAGAGAAAAACTGCTAACTCTTTACGTCCTCTCACCTTAGAGGTGTTCCCATTTTTGGCCTTAACTCGCATTACCTTGATCTTTGCTTATATTTCTTAATATATTGATGAATAATCGTGCATCTTGATATCGTTTTCCGACATTATAATGTGGAGATTTTTTTATGTTACGTTTTGTGCTCCTTTCTCACTTACTTATGTAATATCTCTTATTTGATTCGTTAAGTATGTTAATTTCGTTAAATATGTAACAGTGTATATTATTAGAGTATATATTGGGCTTCCGGTACTAGTAAAATACTGAACAAATGCATACGCGAGTGTGAAACCGAAAAAAGCGAGGAAAAAAGAAATATAACAGAAAAGTATGTGAAAAAGGGAGAAACTTTAGAAGCACAAGAAAGTAAGTAGAGGAAACAGAAGAAGGAATAAAGTGTAGAGAAAGTGAAAAGTGAAGTGATCGAACAAAGTGGTTAAAAGCGGAAAAAAAGTTATGCTATCAGTGGCGAACAAAGGCGACTCGACGAGCGCCGTGGACAGTGATGGAAGTGGTGTCGCCTGTGGACTGGACACGCCAACTAGTTTAATGACTACTAAGCAGGAGAGGGAAAAGGGAAAAAGGTAAAATTCATTGAGAGGCGCTAAAAAAGGGAAATCCAACAGTTACTGAGCGGGGAAAAGAAAATTATGAAAAAAGTAACCTTTGACGAAGGGAAAGGGATAAATATGGAAGAGTGGAATAAAGAAAAAGAAAAAAAGAGAATAGAAAGGAAAGGAGAGAGCTTTAGAAGACAATAGAAAAAGAGATGGCTAAATTAAATCAGAAAATTAAGGACAGAGAAGAAAGATAGAGAAACTGGGATAGAAATGTCGAATTAAGATTAAAAAAGCTTGAAGAAAAAATAAAAGGCATAGAGGAGATAAAAGAGAAAGACGAGGAATGAAAATGATGGTAGAAAAGATAATAGATGGAGAAGGATTAGAAAGTGAAGGGAGCGAAAAAAGAGGGATACAAGAAGAAAGAAAGGATAAACAGATAGAAGAAAGGTAGAGTGGAAGGAGCAATCAATCAAGCATATCGATAGTAAGCGGAAGCACAGAAAGTGGAGGGGCAAGACATAATCTGACAGAATGTAAAACAAAATATATAAAAAAGATGCTGAAGGAAAAAGAGAAGAAAGATAGAGAGAAAATGTAGTAATAAGAGGAATTAATAGAGAGGAAACAGAAAAAGAAGGAATAAGCAAATGGACGGAAAAATTCATAAAAGAAAAACTAGAGGTGGAAAAGGAAATTATAAACAGCTGGTAGAGCGGGAAAGTATTAGTGGCAACATTACAGAGGACTATTGATGCTCTCCACAGGATATAAAATATATGCAGGAAAACTGAAAGAAAAATTAGAACAGGAACTGGAAAGCAGGAAAATTATAGCGGAAGCACAAACAGGATTCAGGAAAGAACGATCGACGCTAGACAATATATTTAACGTGTCGTCACAGAATCGAAAATTCTAGGTGAGAGAGAGAGAGAGAGAGAAAGATAGGACCCCGTTTACGAGAGTGGGGGAACCACGGCAGCACACGATAAAAAAAGGAGTAGCTTACTTCGATTTTTGGCACGCGCGCGGCACGTCGACCCTTCACGTTATCATCGTAAATTATTCGATAGTTCAGTTTGAGCTTTTAACGGAAAAGTGAAAAGTAAGGAAAAATCGTAGTCAATAAATTTGTAATTAATGCATACGTGTGAACTGCTTCACTAAATTTGCTTTTTCCTCTTGCTCGTAATTATCTCTCTCTCTCTCATTGTGTTCTTGTTATTTCAAAAGGAAATTATAGCGACGAAAAATTCGGAAAGGTGCGTTAAGGCAAGTGACGCCGAGGCGGCGCAATTCTTTTTGTTTTGTTTCAATAAATCCTTCATTAATTACAAGAGCTAGAAGTTGTGTTTGTTTATTTTTCCTGTGAGTAAGAAGAAAATTCAATCAAATTGTTATAATATATATATAGATTAGAACATATAACGAGCAGAGCAATAAGAGCGAGGGAAAAGATGTATGTATTCTTCACACTTTCAAACGGTTTCACGATACACGAGCATTATTGTATTTCGGATACACACGTAGACGCTAGATTGTATTACGAGCCACAATTACACTTTAAATTCTCTTTTTCGATTTATCATTAATAAATCGGTAACTTTAACGCGAATTAATATCATTGTATTCATTTCTCTTTATCCTAAATCCTCACGAAGGCTGAATCGCTTTGACCGATTCATCTACGGCAGAAAAAGAACTGGGAGTTGACACTTAATAAAATAATATAATAAAGTAAATGAGTAAATAAAGAAGCGACGAAGTTATGCGACAAGTAAACGCGACAAATAAATAAAATAAAAGAATAAAGAAAATACGTAGATATAAGAAAATCGGTTACGATGAATATAAATAAAATATATATATATAATTAAATATTATAATTAGAAATATAGGTCGTAACAAACTTAAACATTAAATACTCATGATTCAATGGCGAAATGCACAACCAATTATAATATTCAAACAGTAATAACTTCTAAAGAATTACCAAAGTAGTTGGTTACTGTTTCAATCAAAACAAATTTTTTAAATATTTATTATTGAATATAATATAATTAAGGTTGTGATCGGAAAGAGCATTGTTCAGAACTGAAAACACTTGCATAATTTCTTTGATTATTTTTTGTTTTTTTTTTTGTTTTTTCTTTAATTTTTGTTTTGTCTGCAATATTGGCATATTCATCATGAAGTACAGTCACCGGCAAAATAAGTAGTACGCAATTAGGAGGGTGGATAATTGGAATGCTTCCATGGACACCAGTTAGAAATGCATAAATATATATAGGAGCTGGTTAAATACAAAAGAGTCCTCATTTATTCTGCAGGCAACCAATAGTGGTGAGGCTTTGAAGGTGATGTGAATCCAGAATCTATCAATTATCATCTTAATGTGATACTGTACTAACAAGAAAATAATAAAAACGGGTACAAGGCAAAAATAAATAAGATAGAAACGGTCTAGAAGAGAACCTCAAAAACCTCAAGTGTTGGCCGTACTATATATAGTCTATTGATACTGTTCTCTTTGAAATAGAAGAATTCATATAAAAATAAATGGTAAATAAAGCTCTGGTACTGAGGCTGGACGTGGAGGGAAACTTCAATATCTTAACAAAAGAAACTATAGCTGAGGCTACAACTATTAGGATATTTTCAGTCATCATTCAGAATTGTCTTTTGAATCAATCTTCATCAGACAGACTAAGACTCAAACTATCGTCTCTTACATTATTAGATGTGTAAAAATAGAATTCCTACAGGTAAGAGTCTGATCTCTTATACTGTGCTGCTTCAGTTTTTATAAGCAAACATATGCAGATTATTTATTAATTTTAATAAGAGGGAACAATTATAGCGTATTGAGAGGTTGTAGAGACTTGGACTTGCACGGTTGGTCTGTCAATTAACCTAAATTATTTTTTCACAAAATATATCTTTCTTTTAGATAACACATATATTGTATTTGACAAAAAATTCTACAGACAGATTTTCGGCACCCCCATGAAATCACCAATATCACCTTTATTTGGGGACATAGTGATGAATGACTTGAACGCTGATTACCTAAATTCACTTAAAAACAAATATAATTGTATCCTATTATTTTATTAATAATATGACGATACACTTTATTGTATTCAGCAAGACCATTTAAATATGATCTTGAATACCTTTTATAAATGCAATAGTCAGTTGCAATTTCTATACGAAATTAAAAACAATAAGTCAATTAATTTTCTTGACTTATCAATTATGAAAATTTATAATAATAGAATTATTACGAATTGGCATCAGAAATCTACAGTTAAATCGGATAATTAATTTCAAATTCAATTACACATTGTTTCAAAAGAGAAATATTGTTTAAAACTTTATAGATAGAGCTATTTCATTATTAAATGTTTTTATGAAAGTAATTTGGAGATTGTCAAATCCATCCTCAACAGAAATGACTACTTTGATTATTTTTTAAAAAACATCAAAAAATGCCAAGAAGTTTTAAATATAAAAATAACTGTAACAAAAATACTCAAAGATTCTATACTTATTTTTACAATATTCAGAGAAATTATTTTCTGAATATGTACTAAAGTTTAAAAAAACTAAACTCAGTTATAAAAATAAGTAAAAATAAAATCGAAAAATGGAATCAAACTCATGTCATAATAACAAAACTTATTAAATGTAAAGACTGTTCATCGGTGTATATTACAGAAACTAAACGTAGTCTAAAAACAAGAATAAATGAACATACAAAAGGTAATGATAACACATCTATTGTCGTTGTACACTCTCATGAATGTTGGTCTTATATAGATTGGGATAACCTTGATATTCTTGAAAGAGAGATTAAAAAGAAACACTGATTTCCGAAATGTTACACATCAAAATTAAATTAAAGAACAATATAAATTGACAAAAGGTTACATAAAATTTAAACATCAAATATTACATAATACAATATTATGACGACTAATAACATTATGACATAGAGCATGACGCATCTGAATAATATGAATTAAGATATAAACAATATTTTTTACAATCAAAACTGTGACGTTACTTACTACGTCATATAATACCTATATATTTCAACGTTTTAATATCAGATAATCATGTAAATTTTATATAATATTTTTAGTCTCTCAACATATCGAAATGTAAAATAATATTTGTATAGTTTATCAATAAATATCCTTGATAAGAACAAGGTATACCTTATTGAAACGTGAGAAAAATAATTAAGAATATATTTGTTTGATTTGTTTTATCTGCTCCTGACTGGATTAAATAGTGTCCTTTATTAAACATAAAAGTATTATATTTTGAAAATTTAAGATAATACTAAACACTTTTTGATGGAATGAATGAATGAAAGCGCTTAATATTCTTATGAACAATAATAAAATTTATTGGTTTCTACTGAAAAAAAGAAAAATTTTGTACTTGTTATGAAACATATGTACATACATGGTGCATCCACGAGATATCGAGTTTTTTTTTCATTTTGCTTCTATTCGTCGTAGAAATTTGGGAAGGGTCTTAAAATGTCGATAAACTCTGTTCACATTTGTCCCTTTTTTTCTTTTATTATTCGATAATTAGGAGGGGCAGGATTTTACTTCGCACGAAGGGTGTTTTTCAGTTTTTTGACACAGCGCGACTGCTCGAACAGCGTTACGCGATAAAGTTTTGTTTGCAATTAAAAAAAAAACAGTATGCAAACGTATAAAATGTTGTAAGAACCGTGTGGACATAATTGCATGTCAAAAGCGTAAAATGGAAAATGACAGAGCTTTTAAAGAGAGCCAAGAAAGAATCATCGACGAGCCTCGATCTGGGCGTTCAAAAAGCTTTCGAATGGCTAGAAACATCCGGCGCGTGTTAGAAATTTAAAATTCAGACCGTTTTAATGATTAGAGTAATCGTGGAAAAACTGAATTTAACACGATCTACAGTGTACAATATAGTGTAAAAAAGGTTATAAATGTGAAAATTTTTGACAAATAACAAAGCTAAAGAGTTTGAAGATGCATTTGAAATTTGGAAAACACGCCTTCAAAAATGTGTTGATACAGGAGAAAATTATTTTAAAGAATTTAAAACTTTTATTTCACACTGTTTATAACTCCACCAATAAAGCATTTTTTAAAAAAGAAAGGTAAGATTTTTTTTTTTATAATCTTTGAATAAAACATTCTGGCGTAGTGGTTTTCCACTAATCGCTTCAGCGCGCCGTGTTAAAAATTTGAAAAACACCCTTCGTGCGAAGTTAAATCCTGCCGCGCCTAATTATCAAAAAACAAAAAAAAAGGACAAATGCGGAAACAGTTTGTCAATATTTTAAGACCTCTCCCGAATTATTACGATGAATAGGTGCAAAATGAAAAAAAAACTCGATACTTCGTGGATGCACCATGTATAAGAGATAAATAAAAGAAGTCATGATCACCTTAAAGGTGAGAAACCACTGGTTCGATCAAATTCTTAATATATTGTAATCAAGCGAAATTTCGGTACCGATCAGTTCGCGACCAGGCCTCGCTCGTTATACTAGTCATCGAGTATTAGAATTTGTTGAAATTAATTATAAGATTGTTTCTATAATTTCGTTGTTGTTTTATATTATCAATTAAAGTTGTATGAACAAATTGTTTTCTTTTATTGCAAGTTGGTTAAAAAAAATTCATGCCCTTACCTTCCTTTTTTTCGATTCGCGAGTTTGTGGAACTGAAAATTTTATTGAGTGCTACACCAGCTTAAAAATTGTACAGTACTATTGTATAGAAAATAATAAGTCGTGTACAAAATTTGTTTGTTTTTAATAATATAATTTCATTTTTTTTGGGAGCACATTAATATCCTTAAAATCATAATATATGATTAACTTTACTAGTTAGTGTTTTATATATATACATTAATATATCAATAAAATAACTGACTCTTATATATTTTAACTAATCTAATTTGAAAAAGAAATTATTTAATTCTTTCTGCAGTAAATTTCACATTATACCACTCATGTACCTCTATGAAATGAGAATCTTCATACATCGTGATATTCTAATGCAAATAACTACCGATGGCTTATTAAAAACTATATCATTTTCCATTTTTTAAGATTAGTTTATATATTTCTAAACTTTATTTAAGCAATATATCTCAAACAAATTTTCAAAAAATGAAATTGTATCCTTATTTTATATCCATACTTAAATATAAAGCTCAGTCGGCGCTTTTGCATTACCGAATCTTTTTCAACTAAATCAATTAATATCTTCATTCTGAAAATATCCTTGTAGTATAATAATCAGCATTATATTATTTATTCTTACATATTCCGGCCTTTCGCGCCAGGAATAGACTTTGTATATGTATGTTATAATATATAATGTGCTTAAATCAAATATCACTGCTTATTTTAACTTAAATCTTATACAGTCTTTTCTTCCTTTCTTTTCAGTATTGGATTGTTCCTCTCCCTTGTGAAGTCTTTTATTTCCTATTGCTTATTTCACTCTTCTTTCCTGTTTCTTTGATAATTTTCCTTATCTGTGAGTTTTCTGTCTTTCCATTGAATTCCTTCATTATTTCTGTATTATTCCAGTCTTTTCTCTTTCTTATATTCCCCACTATCTCTTTCGGATTACAGCATCCTCCAATTAAGTGCCGCCAGTCTTCCTGTTCTTTTCCACAGTGTGTGCAATTTCTTTTCTCCTCTCTTAGCCATTATTTGTTGCTGGGTATGATATTTCCACATCTTATTTACGCCGTCGTTCTAATGTCTATAATTTTTCTCCTTGTCTTTATATATTTTTGAAGTTCGTCTACCATGATCTTCTTGTACATTTCATTGTAGCTTGCTTTTTCTATTTTTGTTTATTTGTTTTGTATTATTTGTTTCTCTGTTTTTGTCTGTCTTCCTCTCTCCTTCTTATCTCGTAATACTTATTGGCGTTTCTATTCCAGTATTCTACCTGTAATCTACTAAGCTCTATTTCATTTAGCCATCGCTCTATATTGTTCTTCTCTTTTTTTCTTTTCAATTCCTCTTTCTTTTCCTCCAGGCATCTCCTTGTTAGTCCCTTCATACTGTGTTTTTTCACTTTCTCTTCATACTTTAGGGCTCTTATTTTTCATTCTTTGTTCATTTCTGTTTCTTTAATTTCCTCGTATATTATATATCTTGGAATGCAGTTTCCAGTCTTAATGTCCATCCTAGGTACCCTATTTTCACCTTTTCCATATTCCCATGCCCCATAATTCTGTTCCATATCCAATTATTCTGCCCACCAGATAATCGAATAGTTTTTTCCTTCTCTGGTAATCTCTTGCGTATTTTCGTTCCGAGTCCTCAAGTATTTTTGGTAGCTATTATGTCCTTACTCTTTCTTTCTTCTAGGTATGCTTTTTTGGCTTCTATTTCTACTAAATACGAATCGTAAGTATCTGAAACTTTTAACCGATTCTATTTCTTTTCCTTTTCATTTCCATATATCTTATTTCCTCATTTTTTTCTTTCTTGTATATCATTATCTTCGTTTTTTCAGTACTTAGTTGCATTTTTCTATGTTATAAAAATCTATGTAGAATTCTCATCATGGCTGACGTGGGTTCACTGCTCTCCGAAATTAGCGCCACGTCGTTCGCGTACGCTAAAAACCATAATCTTTCTTTTCCTACTTTGATTCCGCCTATTCTGTCTTTGTCCATTATCTCCTCTAGTTCGGTTATATATATGTTGAATAGTACGGGGCTGAAACATCATCCCTGTCTTATTCTCCTATTTTGCCAGAAGGCTTTCGAATCTTCCCCTCTTATCGTAACTTTTCATCTTGTTTCCTTGTATATGCCTGTGATCCTCTCAATTATGTTTGTGTTTATCTCCTTTTCTTCAATTATCTTCCATAGCTTGCTTCTATCCACCATATCGAAAGCTGCTTTCAAGTCCATGAACATGGTGTAAAGTGTTTTCTTCTTTGTTGCCGCCTCCTTGATAATATGGTCCAAAATATATAAATTTTCAATTGTAGATCTTCCTTTCCTAAAGCCTACTTGACTGTCTAGTAATATTTTCCTGTCTTCTATATTTTTTTCAACCTCTCTTTGATTATCCCTGTGTAAATTTCATATGAAAATGTTAACATCGATAGTTCTCTACAATTGCTTGCAATGTCAGGGTTTACTTTCTTGTATATCGGTATTATTAGTACTCTTCTCCATTCTTTTGGTATGTTTTTTCTCTCCCATATTCTTCTTATTATCTCTATTAGTCTTTCTTTGATCTCTTTTCCTCCGTAAATAAACGCTTAGTTGAGAATTTCATCAATGTTACTTGCTTTTTTCTTTTTGAGGGAGTTTAATATCATATTAATTTCTTCCCTGCTTATCACTCATGTCACCCTCTCTTGTGCATATAAGTTTCTATCTCCAGTTTTATCCTTGTAATCTTCTCTACTTCGAAGTAATTCCATGAAGTGGCTTCTCCATTCTTCCATTCTGATCTTTTCTTTTATCTGCTCCTTTTTTTAGTATCACTGTAGAGGTACTTCTATATGTCCTCCACATTCTATAGCTTTCTCAGTTCTTCGTGTTCCTTCTCTGTTTTTTTCTCCTCATATATCTTTCTTCACTTTCTTTTTATCTCTATATATTCATCCTTGGTGCATCCTCCTTTCTTCCATCTTTCAAAGGCTTTCTTAACTCTTCTTTTTTGTGTCTTACATTCCCTATCCCACCATTTATTTGTGCCTATTTTCCATTCTTTCGTCCTAACCGTCCTTTTCTGTGTTGCTGTTGCTATTTGATTTTTTAATTCTCTCCAGAGTGTCTCTAGATTTGTTCACATATTCATATTTGTCTCCATGCTGTTTTCCATTTTCTCTTTCTGATCTTTATCTTTTTCTTCAAACGATACGTGTTTACTCCCTTTCATCTCTTTTTTCTTCTGCGATAGTTTTTGGTACCTTTCTTAACGTTTTTCTTACTTGTGGGCATATTTCTATCTCTCCTCACAACCTTAGTGGTTATCGGTGTGGTTGCGCTGCTCACTCGCACCGCGGCGCTGCCTGTCGTGGATAGTGCGCTGTCTGTATTGTAAGTGCTCCTTGCTCAAAGCTTCCTTCTCGTCTTTATGTCACCCGTTAGTTCTAACCTTTCTTTTTATTACACTTTTTCTTTTACTTCTAGTATTTTATACTGCTAATTTTCACTTCTTCACTTTCTTGTACCTATTGCTATTTTGTTTGCCTTTCTTTTTTTCCGCTTATACACATTATCTAGCACTATTTTTCACTGCTTAAAATTGTTATGTCGACGAAGTATTTCTTCACATCCGGTTGCTTCGACACATACGACAAAAGTCGCAATAATCAATATTATATTATTGCTTAGTTTATTTTTTAAAAAATTAACCAAGTTTTTTCTCTTTTTCTCATTTTTCATTGAAATTATAACTTCTTATAATTTCTAAAAGACAAATTTGCTTACATTTATAAATATAAATAAATAGAGTAAAATTTAAATAATTATACGATATTAATTGTAGTAAAAAAATAAAAAATTCGTTTTAATATAATTAAATTAAACAAATAAAACATTTTTCAACATTTTTATATATAATCACTATGAAAAGAGCTATTTAAAAAAGAAACAAAATAATTACGAAAAAAAAATAATTATAATACTATTTAATATTTAAAAAAACATAATTTACCTTATTTTATTATCATGGTTAAAAAATGTGTCATTCATTTTCATTGCGTATAGATTTTGTGCAAATACCTATAAAAAATAATTAAATATTTTCATATAATATTTTTTTCAATTTTATTGTAAATTAATATTATAGAAGTTCTTAGAAAAACAGAATGCAAATTAATTTTAAATTGTTATAATTCAAAAAATTTCAAATATATATCTATATAATATAAATTTTTTTAAAAAAATTATCAATATTCTATATTTTTATACATACAAAGATATAGATGGGTTTTTTTAATAAATTTTTCGAATCATAATAAAGAAAAAAAATTATAATAAAAATCTGACCATGGAATTGGAAAAAGACCAATTGGCGTAGATTCTAGATTGAGCTCAAAGAAACTAGTTCCATATTTTTATATAGAAATATTGATTACAAAAATAAAACTCTTACCATTCTTATGAAAGAAACGTACAAGTTAAATTGCTCCGAACAAAAAAAATTCAAAGGAGTAGTATCCGGTGGAACTGCGACATCAAAGCTCTTTGTAGGAGTACCAGAAAGTTATATAGTCGGTCATACCTAACAAAAACCATTACAGACTGAAACAGCTTCAACAAAGTAAATATATACAATGCTACAATAAAATAATTCAAAGATGATGGTTGGACGTCATGCTGTGAAAACCTTTAAGGAGTTTCAGACACGGCCAAGCTCTGTCGGGTTTTCTAGAGAACTTTAATAAACAGAACGGGATAAATCAAAATTGAAGGATAGAAAGTGGACTAAAAGTGCTGAATAAATCTTCAATATTTTTATATATACACACTCATTTCTGATTTTAGTTTATAAACAGAGAGCAATATTTAACAAATTGGGATCAATGGGACTGACTAAATATTATCAAAAAAAAAAAAAAAATAATAGACTCTAAAAAGGTAAAATTGGTATTGACAAAATTTAAACATTTTAAAGTTATAGGACCAAATGATATCTTCTCAGCATTACTGCAGAGGGGAGATGAATCTTTACTCAGCATTTTATCTGGAATTTTTAGAGCTTGTCTGGCAAATAACTGCAACTCAAAGTTTCGGAAATTAACTAAATTTGTGTTTCTGTCAAAGACTGGACGGGCACAACAGAATTATCCAAAAGACTACATATCTATTTATCTCATATCATGTATCTTAAAACATTGAAAAGACCCATAGATAGGTACATTAAACATTTCTCAGACACTCTGAGAAGAATCTTGCCTAAGAGACGAAATGCCTACCACAAGTAAAAGTATGTCTATCATCGGAATAAGAAAATAGAAAATTATGATCGTCACTGCTTAATGAGTTTCAGACATCAGAGTTCACGGTAGATATCAATTACTCTCATTTCTGCATAAAGTTTATTCATTGTTGCAGAAGATTATGTACAGTAATTTTCACCTGACAAGCTTCCTTTTGATTCTCTTCTTCACCAAGGATATGAATTATTACTTGATATCACAAGCTCACACACCAATAGCAGAAACACATCCTAAATATATAGAAATATATTTAGGATGTGTTTCTTAAAAAAGTTATTAAAATGACGTTTGAAACGCAAGACGATTTCACGTTTCATACAGTATACTCCGCAAAGATCCGAGTTATAAATTATCTCAAACTTTTGTCTTTTTTCCCGACCACATATCTGATGGTAAATGAACGGCGCAATCATTTATAATACCCGATATGGAATTCGACTCATATATAATTATTTGTCAGTCCGAGAAAGTTATATTAATTTAATTATATAATATTAATTTTCTGTTTTATGACATTTTTACCTTTAATATTGAAATATAAATAAAATAAAAACAATTTATAATCAATATATGACAAATATTACCTCGCCATTTTCAGGAGGATCACCATTACCAAATGTTGATGTAATTACTAAAAGAAGAGCTTCATGCTCAATATTTGTAATATCGTAATCTGACATACTTAATACCTGAAAAATTAAAAAAACTTTGGTGTATTGTTACAAATTTATGTGTATATATTTATATACACAATTCGTTGCCGGTTCGGTCAGCTGACAAGTTACAAATAACTCGATAACGAAGGTGAAGGGCCTTAATGAAAACAATTCCATATAAGGATTGTATGTATAATTTTTATCACGTCACTCGGGGGAGAAACACAACTGGCGGTGTTATGTAGTGGAATAGGAGGCCGGTGCCTTGAAATGAATTCGCGCGTCTCGACTAAGGTGAATCAGATCTTTTTAAATCACCAAATTCCAGAAGTTCGGAAGATAGATATTAATTAACTCGCGGATCCTTCACGAATAAATAGATATAATATTGTCCGAACCACGGAAGCCAGGGTTTTCTTTTCTTTAGATGATCCCCCCTGCAATTCCAGACGCTGAATCTCCCCCCTCGCTCTGCAGTTTCCTCGCCGTTTAGCGATCTCGCTCGCGACGTTCGGTGTTGCTGGTCGGCTCGCGTCGGGAATTCGCTGCATCAGCAACCTTCGGGACATGGGTGCGCCTGGAATAGTCGTAGCTGCTTTCACTCCATCTGGTCACACGTGCTTCCCCCCCGCGCGGTAACTTATGACACGACGTTAAAAAATTATCTCCTTAGCGTTATAACGGATACTTATGTCTATTGTACGTAATAGTATATTTCTATAAATATTATTTATAAAATAATATAAATTATACTAATTTACATTTATTACTTATTAGGTTTATTTTTGTCATTACATTTATTAATTATATAAAAAAATATATTGTCACGCATATAATATAATGTTCATCATATAAGCGACGTATGTTTGAGAGAATTGTTCATTAAAGGATACCTCCTCGGTGTCATTTATTTATTTTAAGTTATTTCTTTTATGGACTACATCTGTGAGCAACTCTCAAGAGAGTAAAAATCAAAAGCAACTTACGATAAGTAATCAGCTAAATGCATAGAATGGGTAAACTATAATGAAACAAATGATTCGATTTAAGCGAAGTGTAGCATAAAATTCGGTGGTAACCAAGCTCACGAAGATTTCTTTTCATGAAAATTTGGCACCAACTCTGTTAGATGAACGCGTCAACAAAAACTGGAAAAAATAAAAATAAAAATAATGAAAAAAAAGCGACCTAGTGGGAAAACTCGTGTATTTAGCAATTTTTCATCTAGAAGACGTAATGAGTAATATCAGGAAAAGTAGATCGGTGAATTTCGGTTCGAGCTTTAGTCGCATTGATACCCTAAAAAATATTTTATACCATCGCAAGTATAACTTCGATAATGCCTCGACCAATTTCTAATCACAAGTAGAGTCCAATTTTTGTATCATGTATCCACACGATTAATCTCTCTCTTCTGATTGATTTGAAATAAATAATATTCATTTAAAAAATAATCATTGTTGTTCATTTAATTAATCCGAATCTCGAAAAGGTTAGAGAGTTTCCGCTGTTTAAACTTTGATAGATTCTTGTACTTAGAAAAAAATATATTTCTATAATTATTATTATATATACGATATAATTTAATATTCTAGCATTGTTCCCGTGATTAAGATATCTATCAACGTATAGGAAAATTTGAATTTTTGTTCGCGTCAAGAGTGCAAAGACGACTATCATTATTCAGCAGAAAAGCTTACCATTCAAGAAAGCATCAATGAACTATGAAACGGTAACGACCATGATAGTCGTTTTAATATGAGTACGTAATATTAAAATTAGTAATATTAAATATTATATCATTATAACAATAACGTTTTTCGTTATATTAATAAAATTTAAAGATATATTTATTTTTAAAATAATAACATGTACTTTGGTATCGTAGAAGTGTCTGTAAATATATAAACAAAAAATAAGCAGAAGTCCATATGATCCTTGAATGTATGGTGTAAAAAATATAACTAAATTTAACAAGAATGTACCTTGTAAATATATTAAAACTTTAGTAGCTAATTAAAATAATATAAAATCAATGAGTTAATTCAAGTGTTACGTAACTAAAATGTCATGATTATATTTATTCTTCGATAATCGAATCGCGAAATTTTCTCCAGGTTTCGTTCTGCCCTAGCCAAAACGGTCAAAACGTTTTGGTCTTTGTAAGGTTCGGAATTATCAATAAAGAAAACGCGAGTTAATCGATATGATATTTTTTTTTATTATATCTCTTAATGAACGAGAGAGAAAGAGTGAGATAATGTGTATTACAATGTTTCGTGTCCCAAAAAAAAACTAAGTCCCGATTGTATAAAATGGAATGTAATAAATATTAAGAACTCGAACCGAAGTACAACTTAAGAAGGAAGTGAACTGAATTCCGGATCAAGACCGAATCGAATGCCGCTACGTGTTTTTCGATTTGACTTATTACCTGCGATGTATGGAGCCCCTCCCTCCGGGTGCCTCTGCTTGATTATCGTTCTGTCAGCTTTCTCCGGTATTGTCTTTCGATTGACCTCTGCATATTCAACGTCGCCTCCGATCTTGAATTTTCACAATTTGGCGAACTCAGAAGTTCTTATTACTCGCGGGTTTCACGTTACTCGTAACTCCGTTCGATTCCCTCAATGTCACTTTCCTAATGTTTTGTCTTCGTCTACTGACGCGCGTACAATTTATTCGTCGCGTATGCATTTACAATATTACATACGTGACACAAGCATAAAATATTTAAATGAATTTAGTACATTTTAAAAAATTTTATTATTTATTTAAGGTTTGAAAAACATAAGAATAGTTGTTATTGAAACGTCAGTATTTATAATTTAGTGTTTGTTTATTAGATCGTAAAATACATCCGCAAGAATTATAGTACTTCTATTTATTTTTATATACACATGACAAGATAACATTATTAGGCACATTCAAAAAATTACATTTAAAAATAAAATGTTTGAAAACTGAAAATAATATGATATTTAAAATTAGTGAATTTAATTATGTGGTATTATTAAATAAATAATTATGGTAACAAAAAAATCATTTTTAAATATACTACTATGAAATATTATTTTAATTATCAAGAAAATTTATTAGAATATATATTAAAACATCAAATTACAATAAGTATTCAATTATAGATTTTGTATATTGAATAATTTGTGTGAAGGTGTAAATAAAAAATCTATTATTTTTAATTGTAACCTGGCCACTCTCTGCTAGGTTGTTTTTTATTTATTTTGTTCTTTTAATTTAAAAAGGCCGTGATAAAATGTTCGCGATAACTCTCTCTAGCGTAAAACACAAGGGACAGGATTTTTGGCATTAACAATCACTACCGTATTAATATTAAATAACAAAAATATATTTATATAATAATATTACAATAGAGTCGAATATAACGAGAAGTGATAAAGAATCACAGTGGAAATCGCACGCAACGTTCACGAGAGAACCGGTCGAAAAACACGTGTGAATTCAACGACGAACGAAAAACTTCTGCCGTCGGAAGAATTTTCAAGAAATTAAGGCACGCACTGGAATGTCCGAAAAGTACGAAAGAGAGAGAAAAAAGGGACAAAATCACCATTTAAGGCATTATATTGTAAGAAAATTTCTCGAGTTCACGCGGAGGTCGCGAATGTAAACATAAAGGTTGTGATCTCTCTCTTCATAGTCAGACATTCCAGAGAGCTCATAGAATACATTGAACATACCGCCCACCTTGACACGAAAGGGGTGAGAGGCAATAATTAATCTACGAATGTTCGAATCGGAACAATATAATATAAAACGAGGATTTGTATAATACAATCAGTACATAGTTGGTATAACGAATTGACAATCAAATTTTCGGTGAGTCGTTACATACACAAGTGAATAATAAATTTGTTTCGTCGCCATTCGGGAGCTTAATGAGTTCATTTACGAATCGAATAAAGGTAGATGTCGAGGTTCGAACGGTCACGACACGTACCAAGCCGTCCTTGCCGGGGTGGACACCATCGATGATTGCGAGCGGCCACGAGGCTGGCGGGAACAGCTCGTCAGTAACCAGTACAACGTCACCGGGTTGAAGATTGGGTTGTATTTTCAACCGTTTATTCCGCAATTGAAGTTATGCTAGGACTTCTTTTCTCCAACGTATCCAAAACGAGTCGCGTAACTGGTTGACAAGTTGCCATCGGTTGTTTAACGTTGTCCTTTTTGCAAGATCGTGAAGAGGTTCGGCAATGATTAGGGGGGCCGATCCAACAATAAAATGCCCTGGAGTTAGGGCGACTAAGTCATTAGCCTCGTTACTGAGGGGACAGAGTGGCCTTGAATTGAGACATGCTTCAATTTTTGCTGATAATGTTGAAAATTCCTCGAAAGTAAGAGTAGTTTTTCAATTACACGGCGAAGATAGTACTTAAAACTACAAACGGCGGCTTCTCACAGTCCGCCGAAATGCGGAGCTCGAGGGGGAATGAATTTCAATTCAATACCCTTTTCCGATATGTGTTTAAATATTTCCTTTGTAAAATTCGAGTTTTGTTTAAAGCGTTTTCGTAGTTCCATATCAGCCCCTCGGAAAGTGGTGGCGTTGTCAGAATAAATGGTGTGACAGACTCCGCGTCGGGCCGTGAAACGAGAGAAGGCAGCAAGGAACGTTTCAGAGGAGAGATCTGAAACAATCTCAATATAGACTGCTTTCACTATTAGGCAGATAAAAATTGCCACATAGCCTTTTGTGGATTTTGCTCCTCGTCCCTTAGAAAACAAAATGGGGAATGGTCCAGCATAATCAAGCCCGATAGCGGCGAATGGACGTTGTGGGCGTAATCTTACAGAAGGCAGCGGAGCCATCTGCTGATTGAGAGGAATTGCTCCATGCCTGAGACAGGTCACACATTTGTGAAAAACTGACGACACTAGACGATTACCTCGAATGATCCAAAAGTTTCTCATCAATGTACTTTTCATAAGTTGAACTCCTCCGTGAAGAGTTAGGCGATGTATTTCTTCGACAAGGAGTCGGACAAAATAACAGTTTCCTGGTAATATGATAGGATGACGCTCAGCTTCTGTTAGAAACGCGTTTTGCAATCTACCCCCTACTCGAAGTAAACCCTTGTTGTCGAGAAACGGACACAACCTAAAAAGTGGACTGCTCTTTGAGATCGGCTCACCTGCAGATATATGAGAAATATCAGCATTGAAGAATTGTTTCTGAATCCACTGAAAAATAACAAACTTGGCTGCAATTAATTCCTGAGCTGAGAGTAGATTAATGTCTTTGATGGTCTGCTTATCTACAATAGTTTTCCAGTGAAGCAAATAGCCTATAATTCGAATAATCTTTGAGAACGAGGAGAATTTTCTAAAGTAACTGAGTTCATCCTCGACTGGATTCTTAGATTCCTCAGCTGAGAAATAGGCTTCAGAAAGCTCTGGAGATGAAATGGGCTGCAAAGGCCATTCGGTACGGGGACAATTTAGCCAAGCAGGATCTTGCCACCACAGCACAAAATTACAAAGCTCTTGAGGTCGTAATCCGCGTGTAGCGCAGTCTGCAGGGTTATCCTTTGAGCTGACATGTCTCCATGAGGCTTCTGGGAAGGTCGTTTGAATATTACTGACTCTGTTAGAAACTAACGTCGGTCATCTCGACGGGTGACTTTTAAGCCAATCCAGTACAACCTTTGAGTTACTCCAAAAATTGATAGAAGATGGTATATGACTAATTCCTGATAACACTTGTTGGACGAGACGAGAAAGTAAAGCAGCACCGCAGAACTCCAGTCGAGGAAGCGTCTCGACCTTAAAGGGGGCTACTTTAGTTTTTGCCATCAGAATTTTTGGAGTTAGATTTGGAACTACGAGGTAAACAACCGCTGCGGATGGTCGTATCGAAGCATCTGCGAAACCGTGGAGTTCCCATGAATCTTCACTCGATGTGCCAGTCCAACGGGGAATTCGAAGTTTAGGCAAGAAGGCCAAAGAATGACGAAAGTTGAGCCATCTATCACATAGTTCTCGAGGAATTGTTACATCCTAATCTACCTTGCTCAACCACAGATCTTGTAGTAATATTTTGGCTTGAATGAGAACAGGTGTAATGAACCCTAATGGATCGAAAAGCCGAGCAGTGTCTGATAGCACTGTTCTTTTCGAGATCACAGATAATATTGGGGGTAGGGCAGTATCAAATAGAAAGGAATCAGCCTTTGTATCCCATTTCAATCCTAAGGTGGATACAATGTCTCCTGCTGGAAGGTCACGAATATATCCATGCGAGATTTCTGTGAGACGCTCAGGGTGATTGGATGACCATTTTCCAACTTGCATGCCTGCAGTTGCTAACAATTTGATCAATTGATCTCGTTGTGCCAACGCTACCTCTTGCGTGTCAGCAGAAAGAAAAATATCGTCAATGTAAATTTGATTTTGTAACAAATCATGAGCTAATGGATGGGTACGTTTACCATCTTTGAAGCTTCGAGGAGCTAAGGGACCGTCTCGAAACTTCCAGCAACGTGTACGTCTCGTTAGAAAGTAATTATATTATGTCTGAGAAAGAAGTCACTTATTTACCCACAACTTTATGAGGTTGGGCAAACATAATTTATCTAATGTTTACAAAGCTAGAATCAATATACAATCTAGATAACCGAACTTTAATTTCTACCATTTATGTCTTCACAAGAAGTTATCCTAGAAAAATCTGTTAATTCTGTTGCAATATAAGAGTAATTTAAATAAATTTATTGCATTACGAACTTTGTCATAAACCTTTTTACGAGCATATTTTGTACAATATTCAGTACAATAGATTGTTCTTTCTTGTACATTAAATTTACAAAATAAATCTTTTTAAAAATTTAAAAAAACATATTGATAATAAAATAACTCGTTATATTTTATTAGAAAGATGATCGCATATATACGATAGTTCAATAGATTCTGGCAGGTACTCAATTTACTCAATTTATCCTTTATCATAGTCTTGTAAACATGAATCCGTATCTATATGACATTTGTAGATAAATCTACTACATCACAGATTTCCTTAATTTCTTTTAATTTTCATTTTTATAGCTTGTAAATATTGCAAAGTTAATATTTAGTGCAGATTATTATTTGTAATCTTTGCTTTATATTAAATTTATAAATAAATGTGCGAGTAACATGCAAAATCTTATGAATATACGTAACATTAAAGTTAATATAAATAGTTAAATTAAATTAATGCTACATATTTAATTAAGTTAATTAAGCTTCTATAATTTTGTTCTCTATCTAAAATTTTGAGGTTGTACCAGCCCACAATTTAATTGAATATATAGTATTTCAGAAATGTTACATATTCAATTAAATTGTCACACTACACATATACAAGAGGACAACCATATATTAAATTATCAATATAAATATCTGACGTCATTAATGACGCGACATATAGCTGATATATAAACTATACGTAAGCGTATTTTGATACACTTAATTTTGATGTATCAGCATAAGTTGTATGAAATAAATTTTACAAATCTTTATACCAAAGTAATATATATCACTATATTTTAATTTTAAATGTAATTGTAATCATAATTGTTTTTATAATTGTATCGATTTTATTAATAAAGGTTTGAAGAAGACAGAAATATATCGAAGCGTCGCCGACACTAAAATAATTGTAGTTCATTTAGGCCCGAAAGGAACTGTTTGCAATATTCCTATTGCAATGGAGGATATTTTTTTTAAATTCTACAAATAAATAATATAGTATTAATTAATAGACCAATAATATACTGTTACATCTCAATATATATATATAGGCAAAAAATGAATATTTAGTAAATTTTATATATAAAATTATCATTTATTCATTTAGTATAAAGCATACATTTATAAATTGACAATCTAGACGTTTAACTTTATGAAAATCAGTACAAACAAATATATAAAATATAGTTATTTAAAAATGAATTACAATTAGTTATCGATAAGTATACTTTATATTAATGGCGTTATAAGTTTCGCATGGATTGTTGATTAATAAGTGTACTGTCCCAAAAGATAATGTGGGCTAATTCTGTACCGGCAGAAAGCTGTCACTACTTCACATTTTTTATAGGTTTGAAGAATGCTCAACATTTGATAATAATTTGATTTTAAAGTATACTAAGTCTGAGAGTAAAAAGCATCTTTTTTGTTATTCTTTTTTTTATAGTATCTTATAATTATAATTTTTTTATAGTATTTTATAATTATTAATATTAGTTCATATTTTCATGACCTTAGCCGATTGGCCAATGTATGAAACTTTCTTATTTTATTTACTTTTTTTCGTTACAATATATTATTCAATTTAGTAATAGTTCGTTTATATTATAATATTTCTAATTGAGAGTTTTTGTAGTTATTCATATTAGTTCGTGATAAAATAAAGTATTTCATCTTTATTATTACACCTAGTTTCCATTTTCATATATTCTTAAAGTTTTAATTTTGCAAAATTATCGAAATTGGATGAGGAAATATTACTTAAAAAATATGACGCGATTATAATAATAATAACCAAACTCACAAATAATTACCTCGTGTGTGATACTTGAGAAAGTAATAAAATAATAAAAAACACTTATTATTATTTTTGTATCAACAACCTTTAGGTATATTGGTTTTCATTACATTGAGGCTTGATTATTGTTACGTATTTAATTTGTCATGATTATAATATTTTTAATTGTTGAACCACGAGACGAGACTTTACCAGGTTTGATTCTGTCTTAGCCGCAACGGTGAAAGTGTTTCGACCTTTGTAAGATTAGGAAATGAAAATAAATATAATCCTATTATTTGATGAGTAGACTATTATTTATTCTATCTAAAAAATGCACGAGAGTGGGTACGTTGTAAAGTTTATTGTAAAGAGACGTGAAGTCTGTAGCTTGAAAAGTGATCGCGTACATAAGATCAGTCGTATCCAAGGAAAATGTATGTTTGAACCAGAATAGGCTCCGCGGATTCACGAAAGAACGGTCTGAATTGTCTCGAAGCTCGATTTGAAGTCCTGTCATCTGTGTTTTTAATTTTACGCATCACCTTCGCCGGATGAGGAATTGCAAGATCTGCTGATTTTTCTTCCAGGGTTCGCAGTGTTTCCCATCCGCATGAGTAGTGCTCGGTTAACTAATTCCCCTAATGTCTCTTGACTATCCCTCGCATCTGCCTTTCTGGTGGAGGCGCGTGAACTTACAAAAATCTGAATCCAAGAGTTCTTATTACTCGCGAGGTGAGAGTTTATCGCCCGACGCAAATGATATCTCCTGATATCCCAAGGTTCGTCACATATGCGACTGCAGAATGCACATAATAATATTATATACGTGACATTACATACATTATTAATAATGGAACCAACGCATAACAATATGTAAATGTTATATTTTTTCATTACAATTACATGTTAGAAATGTTATGGAGTAAAAGATATTATTAATATGAATTAAAAAACTTACCTGAGAATGGAATGCATGACTAAATAATTCTCCAAGCTTATCTGCATACATTTGTGACTTTCCAGTTTCAGTAGCATATAACACAGTAGCTTTAATTCTACGCGATAAAGCTCTACCAAATAATTTTGACGTAAATTTTACAGCCCTGCAGTAAAAAAAATTTATAAATTAAGATAATTTTATAAAAAATTTAATTCTCAACTTTGGACATTTATACCTTGCAATTTGTTTAAAATGAAATTTTTTTCTTGGTTTTTTATTCATAGAATTTTTATTTTGACCTTTTTTCCAAATATGAGTTTTCCATGCAGATTCCTTAAAAATATTTATATTTTAATTATTATAAAAATATTATTAAATTATGAAATTTTAAAAATCTTTTTAATATTATAACAAATTTTAAATCAAAATAAAAAAATATCAAATTTATAATTGGTTGTTATTTTAATAATAAAAAATAAATAAAGAATAAATAAGATTTTAAATTATTGGTGTTTATATTGATATAGAGAATATGTAATTAAATAATACACTATATTGCATGTATTTTACTACACATACATAATTTTTTTTTTTTTGATAATTATTTTCTATATCATCAATTGTATTTTCTTAAGAAAATAGGCAACTCTAATATGGGGAATATGCGATTTTAACAAATACTAAAATAGTTTCTTTAATTATACATCATTCATCCAGATCCATTTGCTAATTTATTAATATTACTATTAACTTCTGTTAAAAATAAACAAATAATATCAAGTATTATATTATTGAAATCATTAGTTCACGAAAGTAGGTCTTATAAATTTTACATTTCAATGATAGATCTGTAACTGAGATAATGTTCATTTATTTTGTGTTGTTCATTATATTATTGATAGTGTTACGATATATTATTTATAATTATTTATCGTAACTATAATTATTATATGATTATATATATCGTCACGTTTATTTATCGTATGACTAATTTACTTATTTATTCGCTTCTTCGTTTTACTTGCTTTATTTATTATATTATTATTTTATTAGCATTACCCAGTTCTTTTCCTGCCGTAGCTGAATCGGTCAAGGTTCTTAAGCCTTTATGAGGATTTCGGGTTAAATAAAATAGATAATTGATAAATTCGCGTTAAATACCAATTTATTGTAAATAAATCAGAAGAGAGATATTTTAGCAAGTTTGTGTGGCTCATGATGTTAAACACTTCCTACATGCGTCCATATGTTATAGTAAATAGTACTTTTTACAACGAATGTAACTTGATCGTATGAGGAGTGTCGCGTTGTTGTATCGCCGAGAGTTCTTGACAGGGATCGACGTTCTTTTCCGAAAATACTCCGAAAGCGACTCTACCCTGACTGACTCTCAATTTTACTTTTTCATCCGATTATTCTTGCTGTATTTGTGAAAACTGCTAATCTTTTCGGTCCTCCCATCGTGGAGGTGTTCCCATTTCTGGCCTTAATTCACATTTTATCACCTTTAGTTTATTCACCCGGCTATCCTTTCTCAATATCTTGGCTAATACCGTTCGTAAGTGATTATTAATAATTATCAGTAACGTTTCAATATACGTATTGTCCTCATTTTTCACAATTAGTTTACACAATCCAGTTAGTTTCAATTATTGAGTATGCGGGAAATTTGTTTAACTATCAGATTTATTGTATTTCGTTACATCCGTAAAAATAGTTTTTCTTAACTGGAAGAATAATTTATAGATATTGGTTGAATATCCTATTTTATGACCTTGTTTATTAGCATATTTGAGTTATACTAAAATAATTAAATTTCAAACTACATGGTGAGATCGGAAAGTATTGCGTTTTATTTTTTTTTTTTTTTTTTGAAGCCTCTATTTGTCGTAGAAATTTGTGAGAAGTATAAAAATATGCGAGAAAGTTTTTTCTATTTGTCTCCCTTTTTAGGATTTTTTTTTAGTTTATAAGTTGTGTAAAATTGGATTTGTTTTCTTAAATAAAAAAAAATTGTTATATTGCAGAAATTTTTGAAATGTATTATCAACCGTTATATTATTTAATAAATATAATAAAAATATACAATTAAATAAATTAAAAATTGGACAATTAGGTAAGTAATTTTTCGTATATATTCATAATTATACGTTTTTAATATTGTTAGTCAGGAATACCATCATTAAAAGAATTAAGGAAATATGAATAAAAGAAGGGAAAATCTTCTAGGTGTTTGTCAATCCGACAATTTTGCCTCTTTGTGTCTCTTTGACGCGCGTACTAAGCAAAAACAAGTATTTCCGGAAAAGTACCAACAAACAGACAGCAATACACAAATAATACAATGAAATTTTCTAATTAATGACATATAAATACTGTTATAAGGTTGTCCAAAAGGAAAAGTAATGTTATAATTTGGGACCGAAACTGACTGCTCCGTAACGCCACCTGGCGGCCAATAAGCATTCGTGTAATATAATGTCAATAGTGGCGCTGGCTGTTTGGCTAAAAATGTTATAGCGAAACTAAATTGTGAGAGAGGGGTCATCGGACGTCAACTCCTCTCATATTTTCTATTTGTAGACTTTTTTTTCATTTTTTAAACTTTGTACGTTAACTGGATATTAAAGGATAATTTTGAATTTACACGATTTTTTAACGTCATTATACCTCAATTGTGTGTTAATATCTTCTACAATTTACAGAAAATCTAATATCTTGCACAACTAATATTTTGTTTAAATAATTAAAACATAAAAGATACGATACTGTTTTTAAAACCTTACATTTTCGCGTAACTATTACTTACATTTATTAGTTATATATTTTATTTATTTATTCATTATTTCCTTATTTAGTTAATTACCAGGTTACTTTTTGTCATATCTAAAGCGGTCAAATCGTTTCAGCCTTCGTGAGGAACGAATATAAAAATAATTAACAACGATTATTCGCGTTTAAATACTGATTTATTTTCAATAAATTGAAAGGCAGATATTTTAATGCATAAATGTGGCTTATGATGTAATACATCATATATTTTTTTCTATGAAATTCTTAATAAATTTTCGGGAATTATTGCTATTTCTTATATTTCAAATTTCTAAATATTTCTTTTTATAATCAGTTAGAGATAGCCTAATAAATATCCTTTTATAAAATAGTTACAATAATTTTCATAAGCCGAAGTAGTTTTGTGATTGGTTTGGTCCAATTATTGGCTTTTGTATTATTATTGTATGTAATTCTGATGTTTAACAATTCAGATTGAAGTATTAAAAGTGTTTGATTTACTATATTATATACTCTTTTAGAGTTGATGAAAAATCTAAAATCCATTTACATTTATTCTCCTAACTGTTCATTTATAATGTATGAAATATATAATTTGTGTACCCTCAACACCTATCTATTGAATAAAACTTTATTTTTAATTGTCATATACTTATAGTTATCCATCTGTTATTATCGAAGAAGGTTCATAGTATACTTATACTTCTATCTATCTGTACAACTACTATATATAGATAATACTATGTAGAATGTTAATTTTTATCTTTTTTTAAATTATATATTTATTTTTGGGAATATATATAAATGATTAAATTGAATTCTTTCTATGTAATAAAGATTAGTTCTTATTAATTTATGAAATTTATATTTATAACATATTATTATACTTCCTTTGTTTTATTACAAATTACACTAATAAAAAACCATATTCAAAGTTTATTATTTACTTTATTATTCATTTTTTGCAATCTCTTTTATTAGCACTAAAACACCAATTTATCATTTTCAGTTTCACCCATATTTCATTTGTCTTAATTACATATATAGTGGTCTAATTTAACAAATATATTTAAATAATACAAAAAGAGTGCACTATACTCTTACTATTTACGTAAAATAAAATACAAATAGAGTGGGTAGTATTCAAAATAAGGGATAGGAATTAAATAAAATACGAAACTATTACTAAGAGCAGGGCTCAGAAAACTCAAGTAAACAGAAAGAGCTTGATCATCTCAATATGATCCTTAATGTAGTCCACATTAATAGCAAACTAATAGATCTTTTCCTAGATTGTTGGAGAAATGATGAGATTACACGAACGAAATAACAGTTGGAAGATGAAAAAAATTGTTTACAGACGTAATGGTAGTTAATCGTTGCTTAAAAAGTCAGTAAGATTATTAGCGGATGATACTAATACAGCACGACTTTTCTTCTTCCTTGTGACATAGATTTGATTCTGATGAATAAATAAAAGGAAGCCCTTCTTTATAGATTCAATGGGCACTAGGAACTTCACTTTTTGAGCCTCCGTACATCTCATTGATCACAATGAACCCGTTTTCCTCTACTATTGGTACTCTAGATTGTTCGTGAGTTTGGAAGAACTTTAAATCTGAGGACCTTTCTCTTGCTTTAATATTATCTTGACCGAGCTCGTAGTATTGGTGGAGGGACGAATGTTTTTAGAGAAAGCATTCTTGGAAGTATTTTTAAGGTTTGAAGGGGTAGAGGAAGTAATAATATCATAAATAATGGGGTTCATTTGGTATGATAGACGTGGAGGCAATAGCATCTAGTTCTTCAAGGTATCCAAGGATAGTAGCTGTTTTAACTCCTTGCGATTTAAATATATCAAATGTGGAAAAGTTCCTTATGGGTGTAGTTATAAATAAAACACAAGTTTTAACTAATGTGTTGCGGCAACGTTTTGATAACTTACGTTGTCTTCTTCAGACCTATATTTATTAATAAAAATTATAACAATTTAAAACCATTATAATATAGTAAATAAAATTTATAAAAGAACAAAGTTTGTTTTTACCTTAGTATATTGGAATGGTGAAATTTTTGCACGACTTGTGTTGTCGATTTCTCAATACACCAAAGTAAACTTACATCGAGGATTATATTTCAGCTGTGTGCCGCGTCATCAATGACGTCAGATGTTTATAAAGTTCGTTTGATATTTTCGTGTCCTCGTGTTTGTTTACAGTGTTACTATTTAATTTTATATAAAGCATTTCCAAGATTTGTGTTTTTCTATAGTTATTTTCTCTGCCCAAAATTATAACATTATCCCAGTCTATACTATGTTCATTATTTTCCGAGTATAATTGCATCATGGAATTGGTGTTTTGTTGTTTTTTATGCTCGCAAATACGTTTTTTTAAAGTACATTTTGTTTCTCCTATATAATAGCATTGCAGTATTTACATTTTATTTTGTATACGACGCCAGCTTTTTCCCATTTTATTTGTTTATCTTTACCCAATTTTATAATATGATTTAATTTATTACTAATGCTAGGCACAGTGTTGATGTTATATGTTTTTAATATGTTCCAAAATTTCTCATAAAATTTATTTATATACGATATTGAAATTATGTTGTCAAATATTTTTTTAGGATTGTTATTAAGAGAATGATCTTGCGATTTAAGTTTAAATAAAAGAATACTAGAAATACAGAAACCAATGTTACAGAGATTCGTAAATTGCTTGATCATAAGTCTGTAGAAAAAATGTTGTTGGCTAACTTACCATGCATTTTTTCATAGCGAGTCAACTACCTTTAGAGGTTGACTATTTCTACGAGATTGTTTTTGACTACCGCTCAGGTTACTTTATCAATAAAGTAGACTGCAGAAACAGTATTATTCTGAAGCTTTTGAATGAGATCCTTCACGGTATGTTGCAGTTCAGCGATATTCTTTTCAGCGATCTCGAATCGTTTAGATAGGGTAGGTATTATTAGCTACAACTCCTCGTCTACCGTCTCCTCGTCTAACTTAATTTCTTTTGAGTGCTTCTTACTAAAGCTTCATGAGTCTGTTAAAATATGATAATAGAAGCATCTTCAAAAATGGATGAAGTGGCTGATTTAGTAGCACTAATACCAGGTATATTGGAACGAGAGGAAGGCAATGACGATAAAAGAAATCCCTCAGAAATAGCGGTAGTAAAGGATAAAGCAGTAGTGGTAGTTGCAATTGTGAGAGTTATTTTATTTTTGTATATTTCTAAGTATTTTGCACATATTTGTAAGATTTTATTCTTAAGTACCATAGGAGTTATGTAGGTGTATTTTGCATGGACAAATTTATTGCAAACATTATTAGGTATTTTATTTTTAATTTCCAATTTGCAGTAGTAACATAGCTCCTAGTTGTCGTCTGATTTATTATGCAAAGGAGGCATGATGAGAAAAATACTTCTATGACAGAGCTGATAACTTTATAGATAGAAAAATAGTCCCATTAGATCCTACATGGAGTTTACTTCAACAACAATTCTCTTAAATGGTAAGCGGTTTAAAACAGGTCCATCAAAAAGATAGGTTAGATTACAAAAATGATATTATAAACAGAGAAAAAGTTAAAAGAAGCTCATAGTTGAGTTTACCTTAATGGCCAGCTCCTTGAGCAGCAAGTGGCGAAAAACATAACCGACAAGAATAAGGTTAGGAAATATAGTAGTTGAAATTCAGAAAAATATCAGAGAAGAAGAAAACAAGCTCCAGTGCATAACATAGCAGGCTAAAGATTATAGAAATATGCATGCAACTATGTATAAGAAAAATACCCGTAAACAGTCTTGTGGCAGAAAAATACTGTAAAATTGAAGAATAAACGAAAGAAATACATGTAGTCTTACGTAATTCTTCGAAGAGAAAGAGAGAGATTTTTAATCATAAAGCTTCATAATCGTTTATACTTCTTATAAATATATTTTATTCAACTATTTTATCAAAATTGAATCAATATCACATCTATATAGTTTTTTAAGTCTTTAATCAATATTATATTATTATGACAATATATTTAAATATGTATTTAAAAAAATATTATAAACTATTCTATGATTTATATTCATATGTTATAATTACATGTTTAAAACAGAAATTTAGTATAAAACTAGTTCAAATTTAAATATTATATAATTGTATAATTAGTATTATCTATCATTTACTTGAATATCATAAGAAGGTTTTAAGTGATAAAGCGCCATCTCTTGATGGAATACAGTAGTTGCCGATCCGGATAATGGTGGAGTAATCCAAATCCAATCAGCTGGGCATCCATTCCGTAATCGCATTTCATTTTCGTAATGTTTCATAAATGATTCAGATGCTGTATGGTGGTCAACTATAGTAACATTTTTAGCCTGAAATATATAATTATAATTACACGAAATAAAATGATGAAATATAGTTACTGTGTTTTATAATAAATTTATATATAATTTTTAAATATTATTAATTATAAATGATTCTTTAACAAAAATAAAATGACTTTAATATGGTTATCTAATCATTAGATAATAAATAAAAAATAACACTTGTAGATATCAAATCGTGTTTATTATATTGTTATGAGATGTCTCCGATTCTGTTTCTTTGGTGAAGGAGAGATTCGGATGCTCGTCGATAAAAAGTTAGAGAAAAAGCCGGCATAACTAGCAGTTGGTGTGCTAGGTGTTCGGAAAGTTAATCACTAAGAAAACTTAATAAAACTAAGAATAATTAATAAATAAATATCATTGAAACAGTATCCTTTAATGCAGTACAGCTTTCTTTAAGAATACAAATCATGAAAATAATATAATTAGTGCATGAGATTTTAAAGACAATGAAAATTATATAAATGTAAATTTTATACAATGTTGCTAATCCCACAAGCAAAAAAACGATAGATTTATTGCGATAATGTTCATTTGGACGTCTATTCGCTGGAATAATTACCAAACGGATCACGGACAAAAACAATAACAGTCAAGGAAAACACACAAAGAGCTATCCGAAATTTCGAGTAATTTTTTAGAAATAATTACTTTACAAAATTCAATATATACGTGAAAAAATTTTGATAGCTTTTTCTAATATTTATCACGAATTTAATAATTAATAGCGATACCGGAAACTAAGTCAAGTAAATCGGAAGAAACGGGAGTCGACTATACAAGACAAATATGGCAGCAGTTGAACGATGACGATAACGAAAAGAAAGGGGAAAGTAGTTCTCTAACTGTGTTTGTAGAAAAATCATTATATTTTATTTTATTAGCGCAAAGGGAGGTTCAACGCGAACCAAGATATGGACAGGAGATGCGAGCATACACGCGACGAATACAATTTACACCCAATGATTACTCATAATGGGATGGAGAACGTATAGTTGACCAGCAATTCAACATTTCGAGAGTCGACCAACATGAAAGTGTGAAAGATCAGAGGAGGTGTGTGAGTAATGTAATTGATTGAGAGGGTTGCTAACGCGAAAACTTGAGCAGCATGAATATACGAAAAGGAAAGAGTGGTCGGGTTTCAAGTTAGAAATGATCTCCCTGATGCAAACTATGCCCTTTTTAGCCTTGATTTCTCAGCACTCGATTTACGTAAATTTCGGTATGCAAGTTGCAGGATATGTTAATTAGACAGGAAACGAAAAGGAAGATCGGGATTGATCGGGAGTCTTTGGTCTGCGCGGGGTGACCTAAGTCCTGTGCAGTGATATTCTATCACGGGCCGACTTATTTGGTCGAATCTCGTAATGGTCCCATCGAATGACACAAAATGTACCCGAATACGCGCCAACGTGATGGACCCCAAGTACTAGAAGTTCCGGAATAGAAATTGTTAAAATTTGCAGCTTTATTTGCGAAAAATAGAATAAAGAAAATAAAGATTTTCAATTAGGATTAGATGTCATAAAGTGGAATATGACGTTATACTGCTTATCTTTTAAAACTATTCGGATTTTGTAAAATTAATTATTCTTCATTATAACGTTAATTGAACAATTTGGATTTATCATATGTAAAAAATTACATAGAGAAAATCTATCTAAAACATGCCAATTTAGTCGACAATTTTGAAAAGTAGGTCTCATACGATATCTTAAGAGAGTACAAATATGAGATAAATCTGAAACAATATGGTGAAGAATAGTAAAATTAAATTTATTTTGATTTCAATATATATTTAATATTGAATGATTAATAAGAATTTTAGATGGAATATATATTTACTGATCATTTATTTATAATAATATTAATTCTTAAATGGAAAAGTAATAATTGCTTTGTCTCTAATTTTATTCGATTCTATTATACGTGCGAAGTTAACCTCTTTTATATAAACATTTAAAATAATAAAACAAAATTAAATAGTAAAAATAAATAAAATAAAATAAAATAATCTATACAACTTGAAAATAAAATAAATCTAAAGATAAATAATAATGAGCAACAAAACAGAAGAAAAGATGCTGACCAGAGGAAAGGCAAATAAAAGGGAAAGCTTACAAATGACGCTTGAAAGAATGAGCGTGAAAAAGAAAAACATGACAGAAGAGGATGAAATTATAGAAGAATAATAGAAGAAGGACAAAAACGCAGATTAGAGGACAGGAGAGAGCTGGAGAAACTAAAAAAAGAGATTGAGGAAAGATTTGCACAGATAGAAAAGATATATGAAAAGGAAAGGAAAGAAAGTAAAGAGAGAATAGATAAAATGGAAAAGCTATATGAGAAAATAAAAGAAAGGGAAGATGAGAACGAAGAAAGTGTGAGGGCGTGGGCGAGGAAGATGGAAGAAAGGATGACGGCCATTGAAAATGAAATGAAGGAGATAAGGGAGGAAATAATAGCAAGTGGAGACGAGAATGAAACAAGGATGAGACAAAAGAGAGAGAGAGGCACGGAAGAAAAAGAAAGTAAAGGGAGAAGAGGAGACAGCAGGGAAAGTTCGGCCACAAATAGCAGAGACAGCAGCAAATCGAGAAGCACAAGGTGGAGCAGTGGAAGCGAAAGCAACCTAAGCAACACAAGTAGGATCTAGAATACAGAAATACAGGGGCTGCGGAGGCTAATGTGGGAGCGAGAACGAAAGGATAGGGAAGAGAACATCGCAGTAAAAGGAATGGAAAGGGGAGAGGTACAGAAGGTGGGAGTAAGAAAATGGGCAGAGAGCTTAGTTGAAGAGAAACTTGGGGCAAAAGAAGAGATCGTAAGTGCATGGCTAAGCGGAAGGGCTATGATTATAAAGCTAAAAAACAAGGAACCCAGAGATAAAGTCTGGGGGGAGAGAAGAAAACTGCTGGGGACAAAGATCTTCTTGGACTTTGACTTGACTTTCGAGGAAAGGAGGCAACAAGACGAGATCAGGGAGTGGGTGAGAAGGGCAAAGGCAAATGGAATATTTGCAAAAGTCGGGCTCAAGAAGGTGTTTGTCGAAGGTAGATGGGAGAGATGGACGGGAGCGGAGAGAATGGAAGAAAGATGGAAATATATAAACAGGAAAGTGTACAAAAACAGAGAAACAAAAGGAGAAAAGAAAAGGGAGAGGGAGAAAGATGAAGAGAAAAGTAAAAAGAGAACAGAAGAGAAAGAAAAGGAAGAACAAAAGGAGACAACAGAGAGGAAAGGTGAAGAGGCCAAAAGGGACAAACAGGCAAATTTAACGGACACAAGGGACGGGCAGTAAAATCACAAAAGGAAGGTAGAAAAAACAGGACTGTACAAGAACAGAAAAAGAAGAGACAAGACGAGAAAAGGACGCAAGACAGAAAGAAACACGAACAGACAAAAACATGGAAAGGAGAAAATAAAATAGAGAAAAAAGAAAAAAGAAAGAGGACAAAAGACGAAGACAAAAATAACAAACAAAACGTAAACCTAGACATCATATTCTAGAACTTAGCGGGAATATGGGGGAAGGACGCAGACTTTTGAAGATACATAGAAAAGATGGACGTAGTGTGTATGGTAAAGACATGGGTGGAGGAAAAGGACGCGGAAAAGTGCAAAGAAAAACTCCCGAAAAATATGACCTGGGAGATCATAGGTGCAAAAAAAGAAAAAAGAAAAGGGAGAGCAAAAGGTGGTTTTATAATAGGAGTTAAGGAAAAAGAAACAATACAAATTGAAATAATAGGAAAAGAAGAAGGTGAGGGGCTTACGAAAACAAGAATAAAAGTAGACGAGGGAAAAAAGACGATAGACATGTGGGGAATGTATAATAATAACAAAGACATGGAAAAAAAGTGGAAAAAAAATAGAAGAGGGGAGCTACAGTGGGGAAGTAGAAACACTTATAATGGGAGACTTTAACATAAGAACAGGGGAAGAAGTGAAAGTCCTGGGATATAGAGAAGAAGAGGAGATGAAAAGACGAAGAAGCAAAGACAAGAAAGGGGAAAAAGAAGGAAAGAAATTGGTAGACGAATTACAGAGAAAAGGACTGACTATAATGAACGGGACAACAGGTGACGAAGAAGGCAAATTCACATACATTGGAACAAGGGGGAGTACCGTAATTGATTTGGCAATCGCAGATGGAGAAATAAGAGACAGGATAGAAAAATTGACAATAGAAAAAAGAATAGAATCAGACTACCTGCCGATCAGACTAAAACTACAGACAAAAGACAGGGACAAAAAGAAATACAAAAAAACAACAGAAACAAAAAGAACAATAATGAAATGGGGAGAAAAAGAAATAAATAATTACAAGGAAAAGCCGAACGGTGAATACAAGAAACAAGACGAGAACAGAGACGTGGAAAAATTATGGGAAGGGGTCAAAGAAGTGATAAAGAAAAGCATAGAGAAAAAGGAGATTAAGATAAGAGCATGGAAAATAGGGGAAAAGAAATGATATGATAGGGAATGCAGGAGAACAAAGGACGAAGCAAAGAAGGCCCTGAAAAGATGGAAAAAAGGAAAGGCAAACAAGGAGAATTACATAGAAGACAGGAAGAGTTGAAAAGACCTATGCAGAAGAAAGATGAAAGGATGGAGAAGAAAAGAAGAGGAAGAACTAAAAAAACTGAAAAACGAACGACAGATATGGGACTACATTAACAGGGGAAGAAAAAAAAAAAAAGGGAGACGGAAATATAGAAATGAAGACATGAGAAGACTATTATGAGAAACTACTGGAAGGGACAGAAAGAGACAGAGAAAGAGAAGAATCAGAAGAGAAACAAAAACGGAGTAAAAACAAAATAACAGTGGAGACCAAAGAGATAAGAGAGATATGTAAAAAACTAAAAAAGAGGAAAGCCAAAGGTATAGACGGTATCCCGAACGAAGCATGGATACACGGTGGAAGGGAAGTTTTCATGAGACTAGAAGAAATAATCAAAAAAGCTATGCAAACGGGGAATATTCCAGAAGAATGGAGGACGGCAATGATAGTGCCGATATTTAAGAAGGGAGACAGAAATAGACCCGAAAGCTACAGGGGGCTATCCATGCTGACTTCGGAATACAAGATATATACCGGAATTTTAAAAAAACAGGCTAGAGAAAATGATACAAGATAGAAAATTGCTCCCAGAAGGTCAGACAGGATTCAGGAGAGGGAGATCCACGACAGATAATATTTACATACTGAATCACATTATAAGGAAAAACATTAAAGAAAAGACAGAGATATATATACTGTTTGTGGACCTCAAAGCAGCGTTCGACACGGTTAACAGGGAAAGACTAAGGGAAATAATGGAAGAACAAGGATGCGACACAGAATTAACGGACTTAATAAAGAAAATTTATAAAAAAACAGGATGCAGAATAAAAACAGAGAAAGGGCCTTCTGAAGAGTTCTGGATCAATAAGGGCCTAAGACAAGGATGCAGTCTCAGCCCCCCCTGTTTAACCTCTACATAGCTGGGATCGAGAAAGAGATGGAATAGAATAGGGTGGGAGGAGTCAAGATAAAAGATAAAAGAATATGGACCTTAGCATATGCAGACGATCTAGCTATGATAGGGGAAAGCAGAGAGGCTATGCAGGGAATGATGAGGACACTGAAGAAATTCCTGAAAAACAGAGAAATGGAATTGAATGCAGAGAAGATGAAGATGATGATAATCGGAAGGAAAAGGAAACACAGGAAGGAGATATGGAAATGGAAGGGAAAAGGAATAGAAATGGTGGACAAGTTTAATTATTTGGGCTTCGTATTTAGGAGGGATGGAAAGTACCATGAGCACATCAAGGAAAGGATACTCAAAGAAAAAATCGCTGCAAAAAAGACATGGGGTCTTGCAGAGAGAAGGTGCACAGGAGACTTCCAAGCCAGAATAATGCTGTTTAACTACCTGGTAAAGGGGATGCTGGAGTACGGAGTCGAGATCTGGGGAGTAGAAGGAAGCGACGAGATGGAAAGAATAAAGGCAGATTATTTGAGGTGGACGCTGAAATTAGACTTTTGCACCCCCAGATACCTGGTATACGAAGAGACAGACGAAAACAAAATGAGTGTAGAATGGGGCATTAGAACCGTAAAATACGAAGTCAAAATAAAGCAAATGGAGGAAGACAGATGGGTGAGGAAAGCTTACAAAGAAAAAAAAAGATATACAGAGAAAGGAAGGAAAAGCAGAGGAAGAGAAATGGCTCAACAAGATAGGGAGAGGTTGAGCAAGAATCAAATAGAACAATGGCAGAGGGAGGGGAGAGACGTATACACGGAGATAAAACAGAGGCACAGAGACATTCAGAGATAAGACAGACGAGGCAGAATAAATGAATCAAAATATAACGCAACATACAGAGAAATTCAAAAGGACGGACTACCAGAATATTTAAAAAAACCCGTCAACCCGAAGACGATGACAACCACAGCCAGGGTTAGATGTGGCAATATCACAAGTAGCAATAGATATTGGAGAAAAACAGAGGAAAGGAGATGCATACTATGCGAGAAAAGTGTAGGAGATTGGACACATCTAACTAGGGAATGTGACGATACAGAGGACATACTTAGGGAATGGAAGGAGAAAGCAATAGGGACATGGACATACAGAGACATAATGAACGTACTGAATGACAAGAATGGGGATAAAAGAGGTGAGATAATGAAGAAAATCAAAGAAGTGGAGAGGAGAACAAAGAAAAAGGAAGAAATGTAAAAAGAGATAAAAGAAGAGAAAAAACAACGGACATTAAGTTAGTGAGATAGTGGTGAAAATGAAAATGGAAATAAAAAATTATAATCTGTGATAATAAAGAACAATATATTGTAAATAAATAGATGTAAGGTAAAATATATGTACAAACTGTAAAAACGGAACCCGTTCCTAGGCAAAAAAGCCGGAACGTATTTGTAAAATAAATAAATAAAAATATAAACATTTAAAATATATTTTACAAATTTATTAAATAGAATATATAAATAAATATTATACCTGGAAACTATGCAATACGGCTAAGTTTACTTCTATCATAGCTTTATCCTTCCAAAGTGATGAAGACATTCGCGTATTTAGTCCCATTTGAGAAGCTATTGTCTAAAAATATATAATTAAAATCTTTAAATATCAATTATTACGAGTGTTGTTTAAAAAAATAATTGATTGAATAATTATAAAAGTCTAAAAACACTTATAACATTTGAAAAAAAATTGAAAATAATATTTTTTTATAAAAAAAATGTGTAAGATCATTGTTCTGGATTCCTCTCGAATTTATTTATCTATAAATCCGAGTGGAATCCCTCGGAGGTTTAGCCTCAACTGTTTGGTCGACTGAGGGCTGTAAATCATCAGAGAAAATAATAAGTGATCTCCCGGAAGAGCTCGTCTCCATCGCCTAATCTTGAGGGATTTATGATAGGGAAAGTTAGGTGAAAAAAAAGGGTTTTCCACACCAAATGCGGAAGAACGCGGCACTCTGACTCTGACTATAGCTATGATCGGCTATGACATTTTTGCAGCAACGATTGACAACAAATTGTAGCGACAGCAATCGACTGAGTGTTCTGTGCGATGAAATGATAAAGCAAAATCTGTTTTTGATAGCGGCGAGAAAGGGTTTGTGTGTTACTTGTATACCAAGTGAATAAAAACTGTGCAGTAATTCGGGTTTGCGGGAATGTTGCGATTCTTATGTTAAGATATATATTGTTTCAACCCGATTCCTTGTGTAAGTAGAGAGGTGAACTATGGAAATCGACAGCTAGCAGAGTCGTTACAAAAGGACACGGAAACCTCAGGCGTCCCCGAGCAGCGGAATCACTTTCAGCGGTAGTAACTCGAAATCCTTCTGGCTCCTTCAAGAAGCGAGAGGGAGCGAATTATAGCAAGCGTCGCAAATCACGAGGAATCGTGGAAAGCTTTTTCCCTCACGGGGGTTTTCTTATGCCCAGGTAACAGTAAATAAATATTATTCAAAACAAATTGCAAACTTAATTTTCGTTATTTTATTTTAGCTTCATCCTTGTATCTTTCTAAGTTAAATTTTAAACAATTATATTAACATTTGATAATTTAAAAGTTAATGAATAATAAAACTCGAATATGCTAAACAGAACAAATTTATTTAAAAAATAATAAGAGTTTTATGTATATAAAATATTTGGAATTATTTATTAGACCAAGTAATAGAACACTTTATAGAACATGGAAAAAGCAATTAGTGATAAAAATCAGTAAATTTATATGTTCTAAAATACTAATCAATATTCACGGTTTTTTTATTAACAATTTTAAAGAAAAAATATATTATTTTACTTTTTTGTTGTAAAACAGTTAGTTTTTTATAGGGTTTCCGTTGTCGAATACTTAAAATTTTATTTATTTTAAACTGTTTAATAATATTGTTGATTATTTATCAGTCTTAATGTAAATTTGGAAACTTTATAAAAATTTTAAATAAATCAAATATTTTCAAACACGAAAAAAATAATTTAAAAAAAAAATAAAAAAATGATTGTGTAATTTTTATATTTAATTTTTTCAAATTTTAATAAACGCAAACTAGTTATTATAAATTATAAATTATAATTAATGAATATTATTATAACGTATTGACGATCGGAACATTTCGTTATAATCAGTATCAATATAAACAAAGTAATTACTTGATTATTTGACCTTTTAAACAGGAGAGGAAAACTTTTGCACTCAATAATTGTCACGCGATGACAAGTAACAAAAAATGATCGAATGATGAAGAGAGAACGTGTAAATAATATATGTGAAGGACGAATTATTATAATACCATTACTACTCGATGATGAGCGATTTAGTTTAAAAAATTCATATATTTGTATATATTGTAACGCATTATGCGTTATTGACCAGTTCGACATAACATGGAGCAGAATCGATGTCGATTGGCGCGCATTGATTATTAGAAAAGGGGAGCTATTTGATCTACAAGAGGAGTAAACACATTTTGCTTTCAATATGGTTAAATCTCATTCAATCCGATAATAAAATCTTCTATTCGTTAACAAAGTAGAACAATCATTAGGTTTTGTGTGCGACCTAGTAACAGTTCCACTGTGGATGTAGTAATTGTGCATCAGGTACTACACTTGTCAGAGGAAGTATTATCAGCGGTAGGAGTCAACACCCCGAAACAAGGAATTACTAAATTAGAATTAATAATTAATAAGGAATTACTAGACCAAGGAATTACTAAAGAATAGAACTAGATCTTCCTAATTTTTTGCGAAACAAGTTCTAGTAAGTAGTTTCAAGAGACGTAAGCGGGCTTCACTGCGTGCATCATTTATAAATATTGGACCTTCAAGTCTAAGAATAAATGCGTTAGAGTGTGAATTAACAAACAACTCATCGTTTATAACCCTTATTCTTCTCTCTCTCCAAAGCAAAGGTTCACAACTATTTACAGATATGTTAATCTCAATCACCCGAATTTTATCGCCTCCGTGGGGACTTCTCAAGGCGTGACGTAGCGATTTGAGTAGCAGACACAGTTAAGAAGAATGAAAGGTATTCATACCATGTACCAGACGTCATCGTACAAAATAAGAAAAAATAATTCTATAATTATTTATTGCAATAGGAAAAATCGCCCGTTATATTGCATACATAAAATTAGGAATAAAAAAATATATTAGTATTTAATATCTGAAATATTCATATACCTGCAGTAAGTTGTATCGGTGTACATCACATAAATCTCTTGATCCTATTTCTGTACTCATATACCAACCATTAAATGGTGCTGCTGTAAACTCCAAGCCACCACAATCAAAAACCATATTAGATACTGCAGGAATTGCATACCATTTTAAATTTAAATTTTTAAACCAAGTAAATCTAAAAAATGAAAAAAAATAAATAATCTCTCTCTTTCTATATATATAATCTATAGATATTTATTACAATTTATTTATATATCATATATTTACAAAATATTAATTATACAAAATAAATATTCTTTAAATATTTTGTAGTGGAGGAGTTTGCTATGATTGGTCTATATAATTTTGATGTTATTAATTCATTAAGAAATGTATAGGATTATGAGCAATGTTATCGTCGCATTCCTTCTAGATTAATAAGTGCACGTATTGTGGCCATAAAAGTTTTATAACATTTAGAATGTTGGTGAAAATCATCTTCATTTCCCTTCTGGGTTAAATTACTTAAATTTTTGGTAAATATCTGGAATATTTCTTACTCGTGATGATTTACCCTCTAAGTATGTAAATACCTAAAAGTAGCCTTCACTGTTCGTGGTTCCGCGATTATTATAATTATTTGTTATCCTCCGTAATTGCCCCTGTGAATCTTAAATTAGTTAGGCTGTGTTCTTTGTGATATTTTTATCTTATTAGATTACGTGTGACCATGAATTAGATTATTTTCTGTGACCTTGACTTATAATGCGTTCAGCTTCATTATTTGTGATCTCCGTTTCAATTTTCTTTATGGAATTTCCCAGAGTTTCGCTTAGTTCTCTTATTGATTTTGATATTTGTTATAAGATTATATATATTTATTATGTTATATTAGTTCAAACCTATTTTTTAACTTTTATAGTGCAACGAGACGCACTTATTGCTAAAACTTTCATTATGGTCACGTGCGATGCCCGAAACGTAAGTCGTGTACGAACCACTATGTTGGCTCGCAAGGCAGTACTCGTCGAGATACATGATGAACTTAACACGGAGGTTCGACCATTGGGGTCGCCTCTACTAGCCGTCTGCTGCAGTAGTCTACGCGTTTACACGGTCACTCCGATCGGACTATTGCAGCACAATCAATCCTTATACCTAGTTTCCTAAATCCTCCTATCACCGTCTTCTACAACTTACATAGCGACTTCTACGCACATCGTGCGCCAAGGAATCGAGCGTATATAACACATCTCAGGAACAAAATTCTTCTGGCCTCTATCCCAATCATATCATTCCAGTCATTTCTCTTGCTGTTCACGATTACGTGTCAGCACCCCCTCGGACCGCTTGCATTTTCGTATCAGTCCACTCTTAAAAGGTTTAATCGTTCACGATTATACCCTCTTTTCTCTAACTAGAAGGTCTGTGGTAAATGTAAAATTTCATCCACTGCAATTTTACATATGCATCCACTATCCACAACTATGGCATGTGCGGAGAGTTCCTTCGCGCTAAGAACTTTTATATATCCATCCTTAGCACGCCACCTTCCTCAACTTTTGAACACGTAAAGATAACCCGCTGTCACATTCGCGTTTTGATTGACTCCCGTTTATTCCGAAATCGTCATATAGTATAATTATTGTAATAATTATGTCATATATAAATATAAATAGTCATATAGCGATAATTATTGTAAATACTAAATTTCTCATTTGTTTTTCTCAGGGGATTAGTGATCTTGAAATAAAATTATATAATCCTGTATTTATTCTTTATTCGAAAGCAATTTTTCAAATTTATATTCTTGTTTTATTTGTATTATTTAAGAGAATTGCCAATTAAAGAACATTTCCTCGGTGATGTTTATTAACAATTGTTGTATTTATTGATTGCTACCTGTGAGCATTATTCTAAATCCCTCGCAGACTGGCTATCGCTTATACTCGTGATGTTCTACTTTCTTTCAACGAGCACTCAACTCACTCCTTCATGCGTGAAGAAGAAATAGAGCCGTTTTATTAGAATAGAATTATTTAATTTATATTATTTTATTATTTAAAAACAATAAAACGTTATAATAAATATATATGTATAGTTAGTATTAATTATCAAGAGTATATAAAGCATGATAAAAATTAAAAATATATTTCACATAATTTTTTATCGAATTATTAAAAAAAATTTTTAATATTTTTGTAAATACACAAAACCTATGCAAATTTTAGAATCTCTTGTGATTTATATTTTAATATTTTTGCTGGATCTTACGTGCTAATTTTACTTTATCGTTAATGAAAGAAACTCTATGAAACCCAATTAATACGAAAACTATTTCAGCTCATTCAAATATTAATGTTTTTAACTAATATAATTGGAATATGATTTATATATACATGCTTCATCAGAAAAGTAGGGAAGGTTAGTTATTTTTGAAGTCTGAAACTTTTGTACCATTTTTCTAACCGCGATATACACATACAATTATTATTAAAGATATCTTTTATAAATTGAAATGTCTCTATGGTATTTTTCCAAGACGAACACAAAATTTAATAGTAAAGCGCTGCTGTATTAGTCCCTCCATCACGCCGTGTTATAAGATTGAAAAGCATCTTTTGTGCGAAGTAAAATCCTACCACTTGTAATAATAGGAAAAAGAATAATATAGAAAAAACTTCAGCGCAGATTTTCCCACCTTTCCAAAATCAATACAATAAATAGCAGCTTCAAAAACAATTAGCTCTCCCTACTTTTTAGATGAACCATGTATACTTTATTTACACTTCTTATACGAGGGGTGATACTTATTATGGAATCTTAAAAAGTTCAACTCTGGTTTTTAGTCAGTTTAAAACTTAGGTTTTTTAACTGTTTACTTCCTAGTTAAAATGGAGAGGAAAGTTTCACCTGGCATTTGACTATTATATTAAACTTATACTACATAAATTTATAAATTTAATGTATTATTTTAATACAAATTAGAATAAGCAAAAAAATTTACATTCTAATGGTACTGCAGATTAAATAGATATTAAAAATTTGAAAATATGTTTGTATTACAAGTAATTATAAAAAAATAAAATTTTTTAATAATATAATTTTATTTTACTTACGTTGGATGAAATAATGGTACTTCTAATACAAGTTCTTTAGGAATATCAAAGTAATCTGGATCATGTCCATTAGCTGATAGTACGAGGGGCAATATATCAAAGCAAGTTTTTGCACTTTTCCATCCTAATTTTATACAAATCTGTAAAATATAGTTATTCTTTAACATTATTTAAAAAATTTTGAATTTATAAAAACAATTACATCGGTAAATTCTAAATTCCCTGCATCACCGTTGACTGAGCCATCTTCATTTTTATATCCAGCATAACTAATTAATTGTTGATTCCATATTCTGTAGTCATGTTTTCCATCAGTTCTTTGTGGAAAAATTGTTATAGCAGAGCTAAAGTAAGAATAAAGAAATTGACTCTATTTTCTTTCATTATTGCAAATATAATTTCATATAAATTGTTATTTAATTAATTCAATTTTGTTTATTATAACATAAATATATTATTAATGTAATATATTCATTATCTCAATGTCAATAGATAATAAATTAAAATATAAACAATAATGTGGGATAACATTAAGGAAAATTCTTGCGGAAAAAATTGCTAACATACCAAACAGACCAAAATTCTATTCGACTATCAACACAATGAGTGTTCTCAATAAGTTCACAAACAATAATTTAGTCTTAAATGTTTTATTTCAATTTGTACAAGTTATTTATAATTTTTCGCAGGCTCTATTACAAAAGTCGCCAGGAAAGAAAGCTCTTCAAACCAGATTGCCCTTATTTATCCACTCGAGAACTTGTCCCCACTATTCGACCTTTTGTTTATCTCGATCTAAACATTCTTTTGTTTTTCGATCGGCGATTGCGGGTTTAATTACTATAAAATCAATCGCAACGCTATGTGCGATATATAATATTAATCCAATTGCCTATAACTGTTGAATTCTTTATAGATTGCCGCGCGCGTAACCGAATATTCGGCCGTGGTTCGGGTGTCGCGAGATTATTGTTCACGTTTTCGTTTTTCATTTTCCCCGTAGGCACTTCCATAGGCCTTCGGCCCGTTGTGAGTCGGTCACTTTCATTTTCATCGCCTTCTTACAGGCGGAGACCTCCTGACTTCCTTTTTTTTTTGTTTATTCTCAATGTCGCCGGCTCTTATATCACGAGTTCTCGTGATACGTTTTCTGTACTTACGGGTAAAATGCCTGTCGATTTGTAACAATGAGAAAAACAAAATATTGTTCCTTAATAAAAAAAGTCTCAAAACTTTTAATGGGAATAATTACAGCTCTCGATCCTATTAATATATTAATAATATAAAAAAGATCAAAGAAGATACCTATAAATTATGTAGATGAAGTAAAGAACTATTCACTTGCTTGTTATGAAAAAACTGCGACAGTAATCAGAATAAGAACATTAAAAAAGAAAAATCCATCTTATGAAACTCTCATAAAAGTGAAACAAAATTTGTTATTACTTATTTCAAACGGCTTGAGATTTAATTACATATCTTCTAGGAGAAAGTTAAGTATATTGTTATAAAATGTGATACAATAAATATATGATTGTAGTACAAACAGTATTCTATCTCATACTCTAGTTATAAATAATAATAAATAATATATGAAAATGTTAGTTATAGTTATAATAATAGTTAAGTCAGTCAGAGGGTGAACCGATTACCTTGATTCAAGGATGAGTTAACCCTGCAAGCACTTAGGCATTTGCCCATTGTGCATTAATCTTGCTCACTCAGACAAAAGACATACAAATAATAATAATAAAACAATATTAAATAATAGAAATAATAGAAATAACAATATTTCTACGAAGGAGGACTAGAAAAATCAAATAACATGTTAAGTAGTATTTAAGCATTCTAAACCTACTTGACTAAGCTCTAGTCCGTGTAGCTAGTTAACATGGCCTCTATGCTTACCTCCATTGCGGTCCCAGTGGGGCATTCGTAACTGCCATAGTAGTCAGTTTCATTCTCTCGCTCCTCCGCTAACTGCCCGGCATAAGAATGTGTCCTGATCAAACACCCACGCACAGATCCTTTTCCGTATCTTTCAAGCTTCTTTATATGTTTTTGTCAAAGTAATAGAATCTTTATTTTCCTATTTGACTGTTGTCCTCTATATATTATTCAGACTCTATCCCTCAAGGTCAGTGTGATTTACGGTAACGCATGTTCCTAAAATGCTCTGTCTAAAGTTTGAGAAAGCTGGACAGTGTCAGAAAAGATTCAGTTGTCTTCGGATTTTCCTGACACCATCGACAATTCATATATCCATTCCTATCAAATTTTTAAGATGATAGTCAACTGTACATTGATAATCGCATTATATATCTATTATAATTTAAACTACTGCACGCCTCTAGAAACTCCAAACACTCTACTGTAGATCTAATTCATGTTTAAGGTTAATCGATACTTCACTTTGATGTGGGTAGTGTATTTTAGCTTCTTATCCTATGTCACTCTATTTGGCCTTATTCACAAACTGTAGTTGGCAGAAATTCATTCAGTTTCAAACCACATACTTGTTTAACTTTATAGCTATTACTAAAAAAGAAAATCTTCGTCTTTTCAGAATTTACCGACAATCCCATAGTTTTGGTCCACGGTATGATCAAACTTACGACCTTCTGCATGATACAAAAAATCACGCTTTAACCGTTTCCCCTGTTCAGAATTAGTATATTATGTGCATATTCTTGAGTATAGATGTCATGCTCATCCAGTAGTTAAAGTAAGCTATCCATAACTATGTTCCATAGGATTAGTGAAATAACACCTCATTGCAGACAAAGCTTATTAACTCTTCTAGTAATATTATTACTGTTATTCCCCACTGTGATATTCCTAAAACTAAGTACGTTTTATATCTAGTTTATGCGAATGGACAGAACAACTCTTGCATTCAGTGCCTTTAATACAGCTTTCGGTGGAGTGTGGTCAAACGCACCCTTCACATCCAACATTGTAATAACCATATCTCAATTTTCCATACGTTTTTGATGAAACTACTAGCTTCAGCTAGTGCCATGTTAAAAGATTTTCCCGTCTTTTAAACATGTTGTCTGTGATACAGTGGCTTATCCTTCAGTTTGCACCTGTTATGTACCTGTTTAGAAATTTTTCCATTATTTTGTGTATGAAATATGTGAGACAGATAAGTCTGAAATCCTTAAGAGAGCCAAACTATGCTCTTACTGGTTTTGAAGTGAACACAACTTGGTCATCCTCCAGAAAATCGATATATCTATATATATTCACGGGATTGGACCTAAATAAACTTATCAACACTTTTATTAGTTGTTCACCTCTCCTCTACAGTAACGCAATGAAAATCCTATCGAGTCCTTTTACTTTCATTGGCTTGAAGTTATAAAGAGTTCATTTTACATAATCTCAGCTTATGAGTCTTCGTATCATATCCCAGTTATTCCTTCTTCCAACAGTCATAAGATTTTTCATTAACTGGATCACCGCTGAAGACTGAAAAGTGAGCAAGAACCAAAGGTAAGAAGGCTTCCTGCATATTCCTCGCCCATTTTCCGTTCTCTAACCTTATTATGTTGTGGTTGTTTGAAGGTAGATCTTGAAATATACGACAGATCCTAGCGGTATCTACGATTCCTCATAATATCTTCTTCACTCATTCTCCTTTGCTTGTGCTATGGCCTTCTTGTGTATTTTTAGCTTTCTTAAAGTATCCTTCATCTTCAGTCTTCCTGTTACGATAAGATTTGTTGTATAACTTCCTGATGTTTTTATGTAATTTACTCAAGTTAAGAGTTCTACCACGGAGCTTCTTTAGTTTTCTTCAATTTACAATTTCTATCATAGATCTCATATGAAAATATACTTTATAGCGCTCCGTTATTTTTATATAATAAAACAATATAAATTAATAAATAATATATAACTTAAAAAAATAAATTTTAACTAACATAACTTAATAAATATGTACAATATTATAATTAATATCAAAATCAACAAGAAAAGTAAGTTGAACTCCGGGAAATTCTATGAACGGAGATCATAGATAAGGAAGCCGATTGCATAATAAGTTAATGCCATGGAAACTAATCGAGCCCATGCACACACGATATCCTATAAGACATAAAAATCATGAATGATACGGCTCAACTAGTCTAAGGCCATTAAGAGAAACCACGAGAGATATCAATGATTAAAAGACACGCGGAACTACTACTGTTAATGGTTATTTTTATGTATTTAGATAATTAGAAGCTAGATCATGACAAGCGAAAAGCGTTCCAGATATTTACCAAAAATATAAGCAATGCAACCCAGAAAAGAAATGAAAATGGTCCTTACCAACATTTTAAATATAATGAAATCTTTATGGCAACGACATGTGCGTTTCTTATCAATGTAAAAGAAATACGACAACGTTGCTCACAATCCCATAAACGTTTTAAAAAATTAATATCATCAAAATTATATGGATCAATCATAGCCCACTTCTTTACTACAGAAGCTGGAAGAAGATCATATGTATTGGAAAACATTGGTCTAAATAGGCACTCCAAACTTAAATAACAGTAATGTTGAAATCGTTTATTAAAGTAAGTTATATTTATAATTCTCTGTAATTTATTGTATTGCTAAACTTAAACCAGAATATATTAATCTGAAACTTAAACAACAAAATCTTCATTTAGTTCCGCGAGCTAATAATTAATTTAACAAAACCTTATACAGTAAATAAAAGAAATCGGATTAATCTTAGTATTTCAGTTTTTAAAATAAAGATGTTTTAAATAAAAACTAAAGAGGACCTTATATTTGAAATGAATCATAAGGTGCTAACAGTAATTTTCGAGTACCAGCCATTTCACGAAGCACTGGAGGATTATCAACATATAATACAAATCTAAGTATACTCCAAATAATATTTAAATAAATAATTTATCATTAAGTGCAATAACTACAACGAAGATTCACAAAAATCCCACGATAAAAACAAATCTGAGATGTCATGCCTCTTGTTAAAAAATTAGAAAATCAAGATGAAAAAATATTAAGTCTCTATATATTTTAGAGTAATTCATATATTAATAACAAAAGGTTTATATGATTTGTATATTTGATGCAAATCTTAAATTATCTTTATTACGACAAGGATTATAAAAATCAACCAACATTATAGACAAATGTAAATGTGTTAAAATAGATTCGATAAGTATTAATTATTATATTAATATTCATTTAAATCAATTAATTAAGTACAAACTATTGTTATTTTACTATGAAAATTTTTTAAAGAAGAATTAAATAAATTTTTCACCTGATGAAATAAAATCGTAAACTGAAAAAAATGATACTTTTATAATTTAACTAAATTTGCGCAATTTGATTATTCTAGACAATTATATTATGTTTTCATTTTTATTATATTACAATATCTCAATTTTTAACATTATTTATAATTTGTAAGGTATTTTAAATAACAGTAGGTAAAATATGAAATAATATATCTTATTTTATTTTGAAATATTTTTATGGAACGTGTTTAATATTGTTGCTGATTATTTTAAAATTAGATCCAAAACCATACGAAATCAAAAAGGAACTATAGAGTATTTCATATACAACAAAAATTAATTGTATTCAATTTGCATATGAAATAGTAAGTTATAAATGTACTATACATTATATATTTTTCCTAAATCACATAACTAAATATAAGATTTCAATTTAATATATTTTAGTCGGAGGTAGCTTAGGTAGCTTATTAAACAATACCTATTAAACTAACTTATTAAAATTAAATTATAAAACTAATAAAATTATTAATAATCTATTAGTTATAAATAAATTCATATTTCTTACCGTATGTTTCCTTTATTTGTACTATATTTTATATGATTGCAAATTGCTTCAAACATACCACTTGTTGTTGTAACATATCTACAATCAAACACCTAAAATCATTTTGAATATTAATTCAATACATTTTAATTAAAAAATCAGGACGATAATAATTTAAAGTAAATCTTTTTTTACAAAATTGATAACATTTCTATAACGAATCAAATTTAAAGTTTAATACTTAACACTAGATAAAACATATAGAAGTATTTTTAGTTTATTATATATAGAACCTTTCTTGAAAATTTGGTTCCTGATGGGTGTGAAAATGAATGAAACAACTTGTGTTTTCGTCGGCAAAGTTTTGACAAAACGATTTCTGTCTTCTTCAACCCTTTATTTATTGAATTACAAAATTAAAAATTATTTTACACAATTAAAATATTAACATATGGAAAATAGATAACAAATAATAAATGTTTAACTCAGTACACTGTTACATAATTAATCTCGTGAAACTTAGTTGACACATCGTTAAGATTTAAATGTACCAAAGCACTCTTACGTAGTATTTATATACCATCAGTTATATGTCTCATCAGTTTGGTCAGATGTTTGTATGTTTGTATTGTTTAACACGTGTATCTCCTCTTTTTTGTTTATAATTTTTATATTTTTAAACCGTGAATGAATAGTTATTTATTAATCTATTAAATTATATTTTATTATACATTGACGAACTTAAAAACACATTTCATTGCCTTCTCGTTAAACAGATGTGCGACATAAAACCTTTATTCAAAAAAAAAGAAAGCCTTATACAGCTGTACTTGATATTTTGTGGTGGATTCATACAAATTTTACATGAATTTAATATTTTCGTTCAAACATTTTTTTCTTCCAAACTTAACCAAACTGAAGTCAGATTAATTATTTAGAATTTTATTTTAAATTTAATAATTAAATTATGACAAAATTATGAAAATTATTTTTGTACAATTATTTTATTTTGGTTCAATGTATTGCATTTCGATATTATAACTTCCACGAATACTTGCTAATAAGTAATTTTCATTTAAGTTTAAGAAGTTTTCAAAGTTTTATTATGTACAACTATTGTAGCTTTTGGTCTTTTGCTTCATATCCAGAATCTTAATTGCTGGCTGCTATGATAAACAATGATTTAACACGGTCGGTTAACATTTTAATGTTTTCCCTCTGAGGTATATAATAAATATTTTCTTCAAAAAACTTACGATTACATAGGGTTCATAAAAAATGAATCAAGAACCCCTTTGTTTGAACATCATGTTATATAAATACATGATAATTTATTGTGAGTTCTTTAAAATAGTTTTATTCCTCTTCTGTTAATTAGCAGCCTTATCCACTTTAATAATTTTTTTAGCTCTTGTATAATACTTGCTAAATTTTTTAAAAGATTTCATAATAAAACATTAAAAAATTCACCTGCTTGCTTTTAAATTCCTGAATAGTAATTGTTCTCAAATTCGATTGTATTATACACACCTTCGATTAACGACTTTCGATCCTTCACAAAATTTCTCCATCATTCAATTCTCTACTAATTAATCATATAAAAATTATAGTTCTTATTTATAGAGTTTAGATAAACTACATTGAGAAGGATATATTTGTAAATCTAAACAATCTTAATTTTCGTATATTAGAGTTTATTGCATGTTTCAGAAATATAAGATATTGCTCCTATTTTAAATATCTTAACAAGAGTAACCTGCAAACTCAGAAAATTTTGATCTAAAAAGTAGTAGATCATTTTAATAATATTATTAAAAAGAAAAAAATCTAAAATAATTTCACAGTCTAACCACTATCGAAGATGTTAATACATATGGAATTATTGCAATAGGCTTTATTGGTAATAGGCTTTTTTACCGATTAACAACATACGATTTCCAGTAACATCAAGAATAATGTGAAGGAAATAACTATCTGCGTAAACTACAAGAAAGTTTATTCTTTCAATATTTGTATCGAAAAAAAGCTAATCGTATTCCTACACTATTTCAGGAGTTTTGAAGAATGAACTTCATCCCTATACTCCAATCCAATACTCAGGGATCTGCTAATAATATAAATCAATAAAAAAAGATTTATATTACAAATTATACAAATTTTTGTAAAACTGCTGCTGCTGCAAAAGGTCCACCACTTTTAATTAAAAGATAAAAAAGTCGTTATATAGCTGTAATCGTAAGTGGCAAAGTTAGTGGTGATAAATTTAATATCACATCATAATACTATGTGACTAGTTACTTTTCATTTTTTTTTCAATTATAAATCATTTTTGAAGAACTTAAAACACCTTTTTTACACTAAACCCATTCTGTAATTATTAACGATGATTTTAATGGCCGATATGTAGGATTGTACAACCAATTATCTTAAAAACTATCGTTTTCTAAATTTAGATCAAACCTAATCTCAATTTTACATTTTTTCATGCACCAATAACATACGTAGGAGTTTTACCTGTTTTCATTTCAAAAATAATCTTCGTATTACTACTATCAAGTTAGATTCCAAATCATCAAATCCACTCTCAGTTCTATTTGATCTTCGAAATCTTTCTTTCTCTACTTTCAGTACTAAAGTTTAACTAGATATTTCTTAAATAACATCTCAAAAATATTCTAATAAACTCTTATTCTTCAAATTTGAGACTGAGATAAATAAACTTGCTAGTAGATTTTGCGTATTCACCGGGATATTTCAGAACTCAAAAACACCCTTCACGCGAATACACTTTCCAGGTTCTAATGATCTAAAAAAATAAAGGAAAAATAGAAAAAACTCTCTTGCACATTTTCCGATCTCCCCAAAATCACTACAACAAATAATGACTTTAAAAAAAAAAATCGATACTTTTTGAACAGAACATGTATAATATATTATTAGTATACTAGTATAATATAGGTTTTTAATTGAAATAAAAATGTACTAATTTAAATTTTTTTTATACGCATATTCACTATATTTTATATAAATACTATATTATTTATATAATATTGGTATATAACTATTTAATGTCTCGAATTGTATGGACTTATTAAAATATTACAGGTTATGTGCATAAATTATTATATCAAATATATATTGTTAAGATAAAATGTAATGAATAAATTTTATTCATTATAAATAAAATAATATCTAACACCATTTATTGATTATTCTGACCTGAAAAATTTAATATAAAAATTAATATATATATATATATATGTTATGATTTGTTAGGTATAAATTAAATAAATGTAAATATTAAATTAATATATATGTTAAATATCTCCCTCAAATAATATGACGATCTTGTAGTGAAGTATATTTCCCAAAAATTTATGAAATAACTTTTGTTTTTAAATTTTCACTGCACTTGTTGAATTTTGTGAAATTAACATGCGGCCGGATGTTTCGGTGATATAGGCGGCGTTGATGTTCACGAAATGAACAGAGACAGAGATAGGCGGGAAAATGTATTAAGTATATATGAACATATAAAGTGCATATGTACAGTAGTGTGAGTGTTTAAAAATTGTAGTGTTGTACCGTCGTGATATGGTCGATAATTTTATTTTTTTTTTTTATTTAAAATACATCCCGACTACATGTCCGGGGACGGGTTCCGCTATTTACATTTACATAGGATTTTTTAACACATACATATGTTTTGCATTCTTATCTATTTACATTATTTACATCAGCTTACTTGCTATTTACACAGTCTTTATTCATTTTATCTGTTATTTATTTTACATATGTACACTTCACCATTATTCTTGTGTGTTTTGTCCCTATGCACCGTCGTGTGTTTCTTGTTTCTTATCTCTTTCTTTCTTACTTTATTACCTTCTATTACTTCTCTGCTTTTTCCATTTTTTCCTCTAATAGTTTTATTCCTTTGAGTATTGTTTTGTTTTTGCGTCCGTTTTTAAATTCTGTCATTATGTCTTTATCCGTCCATGCTGTATTGTCCGTTCTTCTACAGTCGCCAAAAATATCTTTCGTTTTTTCGCATTTCCTAATATAATGCTCCCAATCTCCCTTCTTCTTTGAGCATAGCTGGCATATTCTTTCCTCTTCTTTAATCCAATACTTATTATGAGTCGTGATGTTGCCACACCTTATCCTTGCGATTGTTTTTATCGTCTTTGCCACTTGTATATTTCTGAGGTAAGTTGGGAGTCCCTTCTCTTGTATCTCCTTGTATACTTGGTTATATTTGGCTTCTGAGATTCTGCTCTGTCTGTCTTGTAGTTGTATGTCTCTGTCTCTCTATTTTATCTCACTGTGTATGTTTATTTTTCCCATTGTGTTCCAATATTTTAACTGTTCCTTGCTCAGTCCTAGTCTACCTAGTCTTATGCCCCTTTCATCTGTTTTCTGGTCCACGTGCTCTTCTTCGCTTTCTTCTAAGCATTTTCTAACTAGTCTATGTCTCTTCATGTTTCTTATTTTATCTTCATATTTTAACGTTCTGATGATCCAGTCTGTTTCCATTCTGTACTCATCCGTTTCTTCATAGATTAGGTATCTGGGAGTACAGAAGTCCAAGTTTAAGGTCCACCGCAGATAATCCGTTTTTATCTTTTCCATTTGTTTTTGCGGCTGTGTCCCCCAAATTTCAACCCCATACTCCATTACTCCGTTTACTAGATAGTTGAAGAGCATTTTTCTTAGGTTAAAGTCTCCTGGACACTTTTTTTCTGCCAGATCCCATGTTCTTCTTGCTGCAATGATGCCTTTCTGGGTTCTTTCCTTAATATGATCTTGCCATTTCCCATCTTTTCTGAAAGTGAAACCCAAATAGCTAAATTTATCTACCATCTCAATGCTTTTGTCTTGCCATCTCCATGTTTCTGCTGTTTTCCTTTTGCCTTTCCCTACTCTCATGATTTTGGTTTTTTCCGTGCTTAGCTTTAGGTTTCTCTTTTTCAGAAAGGTCCTTAGTGTTGACATCATGTGTTGCATAGCCTCTCAATTTTCCCCAATTAATGCCAAATCGTCCGCATAAGCCAGTCTGCTTCTTTATTTTCGTACCTCCAATGTTTCTCCTCTTCATCTCTTCTTCTACTTCTGCGATATATTTATTTACAATTACGTCCCGGCTCCAGGCCTGGGGACGGGTTCCGTTATTTACATTATTACACTGTTATCTTATTTACATTTCCTTCATTTTTTCTATAGTTATTTACATTTTTAAACATTTATTTTAAATGCATTTCTACTGTTTTGTTCTTTCATTTCACTGTTGCTTTCTCAATCCTTTTTTCAATCTCTATGATTTCCTTTGTAATATCTCTATCTTCTATTCTCCCTCTGAATTTATTCATTATCTCTCTGTTTGTTTGTCCTCTTTTTTCCCTGAGTTTTCTGAACATGTCGGTGGTTTCAGAGCATTCGTAGACCCAGTGTTTCCAATCGCTTTCACCTCTCTTGCATAATTGGCATTTTCTCTCCTCTGTCTCTATCCAATATTTGTTTCCCACTGTTATGTTTCCGCACCTTGCTCTGGCCATTGCTCTCATTTCCTTTACTTTGTTTTCCTTTCTTAGGTACTCTGGCAGTCCAGCGATGTTTAATTCTTTGTATGCTCTGTTGTATTTTGCACTGTCCATTTTGCATCTCCTTTCCTGTAATTGCCTGTCTCTGTCTCTTCTCCTTATCTCTGCGTATATATTCTTCCCTGTGTTTTCCCAAAGTTCAATTTGTGTACTGCTTAGTCCTAGCTTGTTTAGCCATGTCCTGTCCTCTGAGTTATTTTTCTCCGTAATCCATTCATTTTTCTCTTCGTAGCATATCCTGACCCATCTGTGTTCTTCCATGTGTTTTATCTTTTGTTCATGTTTCATTACCCTGATCTTCCATTCGCCGCTCATCCTGTATTCCTTTATCTCTTCTTGTACAATGTATCTTGGGGTACAAAAGTCGAGTTTTAGGGTCCATCTGAAGTAGTCTACTTTGATTCTTTCCATTTCTTCTACCTCCTCTGTCCCCCATATCTCGACTCCGTATTCCATTACACTTCTCACCAGATATTGAAACATGGTTTTCCTTAAACTGAAATCGCCTGGGCACTTTCTCTCTGCTAGACCCCATGTTTTCTTCGCTGCTATCCTGCCTTTGTTGATTCTTTCTTTTATCTGATCTTTGTATTTTCCGTCACTTCTGAATACAAAACCCAGGTATCGGAAGCTGCTCACTTCTTCTATTTTCTTTCCATTCCAAATCCAATTTTCAGCCTTCCTCTTTTTCTTTCTGTTCACTACCATGATTTTCGTTTTTTCTACGTTCAGTTTCAGGTCCCTCTGTCTCAGAAAGTTCTTGAGTGTCGCCATCATTCCCTGTAGAGCCTCTCTATTTTCTCCTATTATGACTAGATCATCAGCGTATGCTAATGTCCATATCCTTTTATCTTTTATCTTCGTTCCTCCTATGTTCTTTTCCTTCATTTCCTCTTCTATCTCTGCGATGTATATATTGAACAAAAGGGGGCTGAGGCAGCATCCTTGTCTCAGCCCTTTCTTTGTCCAAAAAGCATCCGTTAGCCCTTCCGCTGTTCTGACCCTACATTCTGTCTCTTTGTATATCTTGCTTATGTTATATATCAGTTCTCCGTTAATTCCTTTTTTCCTCATTATCTCCCATAACTTTCCTCTGTTCACCGTGTCGAAGGCGGCCTTTAAGTCCACGAACATCATGTACAGACTTTTCTTTTCCTTTAAAGTTTTCTTTATTAAATGATCTAGTATGTACATGTTGTCAGTGGTTCCTCTGCCTATTCTGAAACCAGCTTGTGCCTCAGGGAGTATCCCTCTTTCCTCTATTTCTTTCTCCAACCTGTTTTTGATAATCCCAGTATATATCTTGTACCCTGATGTAAGCATTGCCAAGCCTCTGTAGTTCTCCGGGTTTTCCTTCTCTCCTTTCTTATGTATCGGCACTATCACTGCTAGGTTCCAGTCCTGTGGCATTGTTCCATTTCTCCATATCTTCTTTATCATGTTTGCCATTCTCTGTCTGATTGCGTTTCCTGCGTACACCCATGCCTCGTTTGGTATTTCGTCAATCCCTGTTGCCTTCTTCTTCTTAAGTTTCCTCCATACCTTCCATATTTCCCATTCTTCGATCTCTCTCCTCTGCTCTTCTTGTATCTCTATGTGCCATTCCTTTATGTTTCTCTGTTCGTTTCCTTCCAGTAGTTTCATGAAGTGTTTCCTCCATTCCACTCTGCCTATGTTGTCCCCTCCAGTCAGTCTTATTTTACTGCCTTTGTTTAGATATCTCCACACTTGTCCTTCATTTTTCATTTTTCTTAGTTCCTCTAGTTCTCTTTCTCTCTGTTCTATTCTTTTCCTGTCACATATCGTTTTCCATTCCCTTCTACTTATTATGTATCTTTCTTTGGTATCCTTCCCTTTTTTCCAATTCATTAATGCTTTCTTCGCTTTGTTTTTTCCTCTTTTACATTCCTTGTCATACCACTTTTTTTCGCCTATCCTCCATGTCTTCTGTTTAAGCTCTTTTTTCTTCATGCACCGGTGAATTGTTTCTTTCATCTCTTTCCAATCTTCCTCTATCTCCATTTCGCTGCCTCCCTCTGTATTTGTCTCCTCTGTTTTCTGTCTATATTCTTCTATACTGTTTTCATCCCATGTTGCTATGACCCTGTTTTCCTCTTTCTCCAGTGTTTTCCTTTTTTTATCTTGTTGTGCTTCTGTTGTTATCGTTACCACCAGGGGTAGGTGGTCGGACTCAACCCTTTTTTCTATCCTGAAATCAGCTACTCTGTCCCTTGCATCCCTGTCTACTATTGCTAAGTCGATCACTGTATTCCCTCTGGCGCCTATGTAGGTATATTCTCCTTCTTCATCGCCTTTGGTTGTTCCGTTTAAAATGGAGCATCCGTCTCTTGTTATTCTGTTCACCAATTTTTTTCCTACTTTATCTGCTCTCTGATCCTTGCTCTTTCGTTTCCGCATTTTCCCCTCTTCGGTGTCCTCCATGTATTCGCCTTTCGCCCCTGTTCTGACATTGAAATCTCCCATTATAAGTTTTTCTATCTCTCCACTGTAGCTTTCTTCCTCTATTCTTTTCCACTTCTTCTCTAGGTCTTCCTCCTGTCTGTTATAGACACCCCATATATCTAGCCACCTATCTTCTTTGCCTATTTTTATCTTGGTTTTGACCATCCCCTCGGCCATTTCTTTGCCCAATTCGTGTTCTCCTATGTTCCATTCTCTGTTTATTCCGACTAACATTCCTCCTTTTGCTCTACCTTTTTTCTTGTCTCTTTTCGCTCCAATGATATTCCATTTCATCTGTTTGGGTAATCTTGTTTTAAGGTTTTCTGTGTTCCTGTCCTCCACCCATGTTTCGACCATGCATACGTAGTCCATCCTTCCTATGTATTCCCAGAAATCTCTGTCCTTCTCCCAGATCCCTGCCACATTCCAGAAAAGTATTTTCCTCTTTCCCAGTTCTCTCCAACTCTTCTCCTCTGTTATTCTTTCCTCTTCGTGTTCCCTTGTTCTTACTTGACTCCTCACCTCTGCTATCTCGTTGTTCTTCCTATGTAGTTTGGTCTTCTCCCGTCCCCTACCTATGCAAAATTCTTTTCCTCTGTGTTCCTATCGTCTCCCTTTGTTCCTTTTTCTTTTCTTTCTTTTGCATTCTCTTTCTCTGCTTCCTCCCTTTGTCTGTTTGTTGTGTTCTCCTGTTTTCTTTCCTTTGATCTGTCCCTCTGTTCCTCTGTGTCCTGTCTGTTTACTGGTCTCTGTATGATTCTATTCATCCTTTCCGTACCTTGCCATCTTTCCCATCTTCCATTTATACATACTTTCTTTAACCCAACTTTTGCATTTATTCCTTTGCTCCTTGCCTCTCTCGTCCATTCTCTTATCTCCTCCTGTGTTCGCCGTTCTTCAAAAGTTAGGTCAAAATCCATATATATACTTGTACCTATTAATTTTTTCCTCTCTCCCCATATCCTGTCTCTTCTAGTTTTGGAGTCGGTTTTTATGACTACCATCTGCCCGCTCCACCAGGCGCTCCTGATCTCTTCTGTTAGTCCCAGCTTGTTTTCGATGAAATCTCTTGCCCATTCTTGTACTCCCTTTTTTCTTACTTCTTCCCTGTCCATTCCTTTCACTACCAAATTTTCCTCCCTGTCTTTTCTCTCTCTTTCTCTCATCATTCTTCTGAGGTCGTCCATTTCTTTGTCAGTGATGTTTTTCCCTGTGCCTACGCTTCCTATGCTCCCACTGTTCCATCTAGAGAGATCAGTCCTTCCCGTTACTCTGCTACTTGGTCGTGTGGATTTTCTCCCAGTACTCTCTTTTTCGTCTCCGCTGCTCTGAGTTTCTGTCCCCTGTTCTATCCCATGTTGGCTTTGTGCCCATTTCTCTATTCCTGCTCTCCATTCGCTGTTCTCATTCCTTTCCTCTTGTAATTCATTGATCTTTTCTTCTAATTTTTTTGTTTTCGCCTCTATTTTTCTCGCCCATTCTCTTACATTTACTTCATTTTCCTTGATTTCTTCTTTCATCTTTGTGTAATTCTTTTCTAATCTTTCTATCTTTTCTTTCATCTCCTTTCTCTCTCTCTCTATGCTTTCCTCTATTTTTATCAATCTATCTCTTATCTCTTCCCTGAATTTTTCTCTCTCTCTCTTTTCATCTTCTCTGTTTTTCTTCTCCTCGTTTCTTAGCCTCTGTGTTTCCTCCCATATGTCTTCCTCCTCGAATGTTACTCTTTTCTTTCCTATGCTGGTCTCCATCTTACTACCGTCGAGTGTTAGTTGTCCCGCGTCTTTCTTTCCGCTGCCTCCTCTTCCCCTGGTAGGTTTAGTCTTCTCTGTTTTACCACTCATTTTTGTCGAATTTTGCTATTGTTGTTATTTTTTTTGTTTTCTATTGTATATTTGTTATCACTTTCTGATTATTGTCTGTTTTTATTGTTTATTGCTTGTTGTTATTTCTATTGTTTGTATGTTTTTATTTTTCAAATTTGGTTATAATTATTTTTTTTTTTTTTTTTTTTTTTTATAATTAATTTTATTTGTTTAATTATATTCTATTGTATATCTAGTGTGTGTTTTATTTATTTATTTATATTATTTAAGTTTGTATTTGTTTTCGTTTTGTATTATTATAGTAATTGTGCTCTTACTGCTGTTAATTCGACGTATAAATGTTATTTATCTACTTCCCCTCACTCGCTGCTGCTTAAAGGTGTGGTACCGCTCGGTCCCGCGGCGCTGCTGCGCTCTGCTGTAGCTATCCGATTTCTGTGTCGGGAGCGCTCGTCTCCGATGCGAGCTTTACACCTTTTCCCGCTTTCCGGCTAACCACACTTTTTCACAGTTTTTTTATCACCCTTCTCACGGTGCACTCTCCACTCGATGTAGTTCACTTTTTATCTCACCTTGTTCTTCGCAATTCACTGTACTTTCCTCTGTATATTTTTTCCCTGCTATCTCCGTACTTTTCAAAATACCTATGTAATATCGTACTGCCTCGTGTTCGCGATGCGGCACTGACAGCGTTCGATAACGGAATCTCTACTTCTGCGATATATATGTTGAACAATATGGGGCTGAGGCAGCATCCCTGTCTCAGTCCCTTCTTCGTCCAAAATTCCTCTGAGGTGTCTCCGGTCGCTCTCACTCTGCATATAGTTTCTTCATATATCATCTTTATATTCTCCCTCAGGTCTTTGCTGTATTGTTTCTTCTCCATAATGTTCCATAAAGTTTCTCTGTTTATTGTATCGAAGGCCGCTTTTAGGTCCACGAACAATATATATAGTTCCTTCTTTTCTTTGATCGTTCTCTTTATTAAATGATTTATGATGTATATATTGTCCGTGGTTGACCTCCCTTTCCTGAAACCAGCTTGACCTTCCGGGAGCATATTTCTCTCTTCCATTTCTTTTTCTAATCTGTTCTTCAGAATTGTTGTGAAGATCTTATATGCAGATGAGAGCATGGATAACCCTCTCTAAATTTCCGGGTTCTTTGGGTTGCCTTTATTATATATGGGAACAATTACTGCCGTTTTCCAATCTCTTGGTATTTTACCTTGCTCTGTGATTTTCTTGATTAGTTCTCTGTATCTCATTTTTATTTCATTGCCCCCATATATCCAGGCTTAATTTGGCATTTCATCTATTCCACTTGCCTTTTTCTTTCTTAGGCTTCCCCAAGCTTCCCATATTTCTCTGTCTTCAAACTTTATCGTGTCCTTCCTATGCTCCTGTATGTTAGTCGTTCTTGTTTCCTGTCTGGGTGTGTCTCTCCCGTGTAGTAAGTTTTTGAAGTGTGTGGTCCATTCCTCCATGGATATGCTCTCTTCCTCTTTTTTTTTGTTCCCCTTGTTTAGGTATTCCCAAATCTGCCCTTCGTTTTTAATCTTTCTTAGTTCTATTTACTGTTTCTTTCCCCATTCTTTTTTCTTATTTCCACATACACTTTTCCAATTACTCCTTTGCGTCACATATTCTTCTTTTGTTGTTGTTCCTTTCTTCCAATTTTTTAATGTCTTCTTTGCCTTATTCTTGCCTCTTCTGCATTCCATGTCATACCATGGTTTTTTTCCAATTTTTGTCTTAACCGTTGTATATTCAACGTTCCCTTTAATTGTCTCTTTTATTTCTGTCCATAATCTTTCTATTTCGCTTTCGTCCGTTAGTTCTTTATATTCCCTGTTTGTTCTGTCTTCGTATCTCTTTGCTTCTTCTTCCCCCCCATATCATTCTCATTCTTTCCTCTCTTTGTTTTGGCTCTTCTTCTTCATACTTATTATTTTTCGTATCTATTGTGATGACCAATGGGAAGTGATCAGATTCTACCCTTTTTTCTATGTTTAAGCATTCTATTTTGTCCCTTGCTTCTCTGTCTGCAATTGCCAGGTCGATCACAGTATTTCCTCTTGGGCCTATGAATGTGAAGTCGCCTTTTTCGTCTCCTTTTTTTGTGCCGTTCAGTATGCTGTATCCATTGGCTTCTATCCTCTCAACCAATTTTTTCCCGTCGTTGTCATGTTTCTTATCTCTGCTTTTCCTTTTTGCCATCCTATACATCCCTTCCTCTATCATATAACTTCCTTTCTCCCCTGTTCTTATGTTGAAATCACCCATTATGATCGTCTCAATGTTTGCGCTATAACTCTCCTCCTCTATGACCTTCCATTTTCCTTCCATGTTCCTGTCATTGCAGTATATTCCCCATATGTTTAAATTTCTTTTGCCTTCATCTATCTCCATTTTTGTTTTGATTATGCCTTCACCTTTATTTTTGCCTAGCTCTTTGACATGGGTTATCCGTTTTTTGTTCATACCTATGATGAAGCCACCTTTCGCTCTGCCTTTCTTTTTTTCTCTCTTCGCTCCTATAATCACCCACTCCATTTGATTTGGCAGTTTTCCTCTGCATTTATCTGCACCTTTCTCTTCTACCCATGTCTCTGACATACATATATAATCCATCCTTGTTGCATATTTCCAAAAATCCTCGTCCTTAGCCCATATACCTGCAACGTTCCAGTACATCAGTTTTAATTTTCCCGTTTCTTCTTTTCCCTCTGATACGTTGCTTTTGTGTTTGTACTTATTCTCTTTCGATTTGCCTTTGGTCTGTCTTTGTTGTCTGTTGTTAGCATATTTGCTGTCCGTCTTGTGTCTGTCCTTTTTTTCAGTTTCGTTTATGTCTTTTTTGTGTTCTTTTTCGTTCTTGCCTGTTCTTTCATTGTCTTTTGTTGTACCTGTCTTCTCTTTCTCTTCTCTACTTTTTTGTTTCTTTGTCTGTTTTTTGTGTTCTTTTCCGGTCCCCTCTTTATATTAATTTTTGTTCATTTTCACCCTTCTTTGTTTCTTCATTCCCTTCAGTAGTTTCTCTGTTTCCTTTTTCTTTGTCTTCCCTTTTTTTACTTTCTCTTTCATCTTTACTTCTTTTTATTTCATTTTCTCTTTTATTTCTGTCCATCTTCTTTCCATTCTTTCTGTCCCTATCCACCTTTCCCAGCTCTCTTCTATGTAAACTTTTTTTAATCCAACCTTTGCAAACATCCCGCTTATCTTTGCCCTCCGTACCCATTCCCTGATCTCATTTTGCACAGTCCTTTCCTCATATGTCAAATCAAAATCCATATATATCTGTGTCCCAATCAACTTTTTCCTTGCCTCCCACACCCTGTTTCTTGTTTCCCTGTCTTTCATTTTTATTACTATCATCCGGTTTCTCTACCAAGCGCTTCTTATTTCTTCTTGGAGCCCTAACTTTTTCCCCACGAAATGTTCCGCCCATTTTTTGACTCCCATTTTCTGTGCCTCTTCCCTATCCATACCCTTTACAACTACATTCTCCTCTCTTTCCTTTCTTTCTCTTTCCCACATGAGTTTTCTTATCCCTATTATGTCCTTGCTTGAGATTCTCGAGCTCGTGAAGTTACTTCCTGTTCCACTGCTACTCCATCTCGATTTTCCGGATCTCCCACTTTCTCTGCTGCTCGATCTTGAGGACTTGCTTCATTCTTCTTCCCTGTCCTCTTTCTTCCCTTTGCTTTTCCTTTCGTACTCCTGTTTATCCTTTCTTATTTACCTTATTATCTCCCCACTTTCTTTGCTCCTATCGCTTTCCCACATTTCGTTCAACTCCGTCATTTTTTCTTCTATCTCTGTCATTCATTCCTCCATTTTGACGTCCGTAACTCTCGTCACTTTTGATGTTCTGTGTCCTACTCTCCCGCTTTCTTCCCTAACCTCTTCTTTTTATCAAGAATTTTTTCACCTCACTTTCACTTTTTACCTCCTTCTCTCACTGTTTTTTAACCTTTCACTTGTCTCTGTGCCTTTCCTCTGCTATTCTATCTCGGAATTTCTCTCTTCTGTATGTTATTTCACTTTGTATTTTTGTCGATTTATCTATGCCTTGTGTGTGCGATACATACAACACGACGGTCGATAACGGAATCCTCGATATGGTCGATAATTGTAGTTTATATAATTATCGGCAGAGTAGTATATTTTCTTATTTTCATGCTCGATTTAATATTGTGTTTGATAAACCAATCACGATGAAGAATCTGCGACGGGAAAAGGAAGATGGACTATATTTGTTTATGAGCCAATTGTAAATTTCAGTTTTGGCGTAAAGAAAAATTAAAAATTCATAATTGGTGAATAATTAAAGTAGTGGTGTGAAAGGAATAGAATTTTCTTGAAGAAAAGTTTTTAGCCATTATTATATTATTACTTGTTTCATCAGTTTGATCAAATTTCATATTATTATATTATTCTAATAGTTGAAGTGATCATAATAATTTAAAATTTTTGTTAAGAAGTAGTGAGAGTGAAGTGAAGTTGTGAATTGAAAATATTCAATATTAATAGATCGAATATTATTATATTAAAAAAAATATATTGCTGAAGAAGATAAATATTATTTATATATATATTCTTGAATTAATAAAGAAATTAATTATTATAAATCAAACCTAGGAGAGAAATTGAGTAATAGATTGTCATAAAGTATAAAATTATTAATAAATAAATCTTGAATAATTATCGAAGGAAGTAATATTTATATATATAAAAATCAACGCCAAATAAATAAGTAAATCAGAGAAAGGATTATTTTTTTTGTTATAAGGTAAGATTTTATATTATTATTTCTATTGAATATGATTGTTATTTGTTTTAAACTGTAAATTTTGTTATTTATATTATTGTAATAATCGGAGTATTTAATAGATTTGCATTATTTTAAATTATAGTAACTAATAGTATATATGACATTTGGAAATAAGTGTAATTTAACGGAAATTCCTCTGATTGATGGTAGTGTTCGAAATATTATTATTTTAAAATAAAAATTTTTACTGGTAGAGACTATTGATTTAATGGTAAATTAATAATTTTCACCACGTTACAAAAAATACTTATATAATGTCATTTAATATACTGTTCAGATGTAGTATATAGTTATTTATTACTTTGATAGAAATTTAATACATTTTTATTTTATATTAATTTTATGGTAAAAAATTAATTTTAAATTTCAAATCTATTAGAGCGAATCAGGCTCTTATATATTTTTTCGATGTCATACGCTGTCTGAATAAACACTTGAATCAATACGTAACAGAATCAATTAATAAAATTATACAAACCCATGTATCGAATAAAATTGAATGTTACATAGATAAAATTTTTTCAATAATTTGGTAGAATACTTGTAACCATAATCGGACAAATTTTATATTGATAACCTCTATATATAATAAGAAATTCCATTAATATTTAACATTTTGTCGTGTTTAGTTGTTAAGTTTTTTAAAATACATATTTTTTATGGCAAAAATCAAGTCATAAAATTGTTTTCAAATTCAAAACTAATAATTCAATTAAAATAGAAAAAATATTTCAAAAACAATACATAAATGAAAATCACCAATAAAAGAAAGACGATGCAAAATTAGTGATATAAAATCATCATGGTACATTTATAAATCATAAAAATTTTGTCAGGTTTAACACTTCATGCAAATTAATTACTCTAATATTTTCCGTAAGCATAAAACTGAATATAAACAAAAAATGGAGTAATAAAAGATAATACTAATAACATATTTTATTAATATAATTAATATATAATTAAAATATTACACTTTTAAAAATGAAGCTAAAATAAATTTAAGGAAACATAATAATGATATATATTGTAACGCATCCCGCGTTAAGGCCTGGTTCGGAAGAGTAAGAACCCGAATCGGGAAGCTTCGGCTGGAAGCCGAAGGAGGGGGGACTCGCGGGCTGCGACCCGCGAGATCCTCAAATTGATTTACGATTTCGTTGTATACGCACGATAAATCGCTTTCGTCGCAATCTAAATTCAAAACAAAATCCAGAAGTATCGCCTTGATCCAACTGCAGCTTCACGGGAGTGGTTATTTTCTTGATGTTGTGGGGGAGTGAGCTGTGAGAAGGAAGAGAGACTGATCCAGGGAGAGATCTACAAACCAGGACAGGAAAAAGAGGTGAAAACCATCCACCGAGGCTAACGGCAGTCCCAGGTCGCAGATGAACACCGTCGTACGACCCCCCTCCCCGTCGTAAACCAAGCTGGGAATTATAGACGAATCCGTATTATCATAGGGTAGAATAAGAAACTTATAACGTAAGTAGCTTGTAAGATTTTTTCTATATTGCGAGCGAGCCCCATTGCGTGCGTGATGTATGTATTTGAGAGTGAATAAACGCAATTAACAATTATCTCGACTACGAAGTTTCTTTGCATGCCCTGTTATATTGGTTTCCAGTCCTATAGTGTACTGTTTTTCGCGTTCGTTTCCAGCAGGAGGACGAGAAAACCCTGATAGCCCGAATCCCGCCGCCTTCGCGGCCATCGTTTGAAGACATATTGCGTAGATGAGCGGCCATATCAGGTAAGGGTACCTGAGGCAAAAGGTGAGGAGTAATTTCATTAAATTCAAAAAGTGATAGATAAATAATTTATTGTAACGGGAAAATCCGTGACAATATATAAAGATGTTTTAAAATTTTTTTTTAGTAAATACTAAGATTATTGAATATCAGTAATAATAAATGTATATATGTATGTATAAATTAGTAATAATCTTTTTATTTCAATAAAAAAATTTTCTAACCTGTAATTTGGACCATTGAATTCTGCCAATACATCTAGATGCATTTCTCCATGCTAATTTAGCACCAAAAATCAGTTCTGTTTCTGTTAATTGGTATGTACCAGTTAATATAGTATCTTTTTGTATAGAATCCCATCTTTGCTTATGAGCTTCACTATTTAATCTAAACATTCAAATCAGTCATTAATATTTTAAAAAATTTCAGGATATAAATGCTTAAAATATTGCTAAAATTCCTTACTATATATAAAAAATAAAAACAAAAATAAAAATAAATTGCACGTGTTAAATATTTTTTTTTTTTTTTTTAGAAATTATGTGTCACTGTGTATTATCAAAAATATGTATTGCTTAATTATAATAAAAAATAAAATAGTCCAAATTCTTTAAATAATTTGAATTTCTTTAAATTTCATTAAATGCTTCTTTTCATTTCTATGAAAAAACTTATAATTCTTGCTGAAAATACTCTTGATAGTAAAAAACATTTACAATATACAGTCTTCTTAATTTATCTGGAATTTCCCTCTATATAATAAAAAAATCTTCCTTGATCGACTATTTGAGATAAAAAATTGTTTTGTAATCGTCTATGCTCTGATTATATTCTTTAGATGCTTAATAACAATGGTCTCAAAATACTATATTGAAAAGAAACAAACTGGTTTATTCTGTCAAGGTACAATGAATATATTTTCAAAATTCTCCTGCTCATCAAAATTTAATTTTTTCCCATGTATTTAAAAAAATCTAAAACTTAATATATATTTAAAATACCAAAGTAAAGAATAAAGGCTTAGAGCAACCATTATCTTATGTAAAAATATCAATTTTATGTCAGTAATTCAATTCAATTCATCAAGAAATATAACTGTGGTCTTGATGAACTGTTCGCATGACGTCGCGATTAAAAAACTGCTATGCGTGTGAGCCTATTTTTCAGGAAAATATACCTTAGTTTCATATTTATATGTAAAAAAATTATTGGAATATTATCAAGAAAAAAAATTCGAACTTCTTTATGAGATGTAACACCAATGCTCATCCTATATCATGTGAAAGCACCAATAATAATACAGAAGAAAAGAAATAACACGTATATATTATCCATAATAACTAATAAATTTTAAATAATGGTTGTGTACAAACGTTTTAAAATAAAATGAGAGAAGAAGTAATAAATATAACCCTCATAAACGCATTTATAAACACATGAAAAAATTCTAATTGTAAAATATTAAAAGAAACCTGTATATTGAATCATACCTACATCAAATTCACATATAAGATTCAATGCAAACAAAGAATAAAAAGAAGAAATACTCGAAATATATACTGAATAGCCTTTGAAAAACAAATGTATTAATTTTAATTACAAACTCAAGATAGTTTTACGATACGGTAGATAATCTAGTTGTTCTTATTGTGATTTAGAAGTTTAAAAATCATGTAGAACTTATAGATATTCTCAGCATCAGATGTGTACTAGACTATATCCCTAAATTAGATCTTGAAAAAGGATCCAACATAGCTGCAAGTAATGAATAAAATCCAAATTTATTCGAATGTATATCGTCGACGTTTCGACAAGTAATTACTTGTTCTTGTCTAGACTGTTTATTAAATAAAACATATTTTTACAATTAAACATTATATATAAATAAACAACAATTTACAATATATTTTATAATTACCATTAATTGTAGCACAAGAATACGTCGATTTTCTACGACGTGTCAGTCGTAACGTCACAAGTATAATTGGTAGACAAAATATATTTTTCACCTCAATATATAAAATATCATGACGTCACGCTCTACGTCATAATGTTATTATTCATCATGTTATTGAGGATCATATGGTATTTATAATTTAAATTTTGAGTGTCTTCTTGTCTATTTATTGTATTATTATTAATTTGTATGTGTATCATTTCTGAAATTAAACGTTTTTTATAATTATTCTTGGAATCAAGAAATCAATACCTAGCCATATTATAGCACAACACCTGAAACTCTGACTCCCGTTAAAAATTGATAATTGATAAAACTCTCTAGACAACAATGGCAGAGATTATTAAAAAAAAGAGTATCCTCCCATCTCAAGTCAGCATAAAGAGAGCTATGATGGGGGAAAAAATAAAAAGACTATAAAAGCCATGCAAAAACAAAGGAGTTGCTTTTTAGTCTTTGAAAATTCAGTTAAACTAATTATGTCCACTTAAACCTCATAAAATTGGTACCAGCATCAAAACTTAATATTCCAATGCATTCATCCATTCACATCAACAACTGGGATCTCCAGCCCTACATTTGCTGGAGTGGTGATAGCACGCTGTTTACAGAAATATAACACCCACGTCGGTCTTTTGGAAATTATAGAATTCTCAAGGTCATCGCATCAGTGAAACAACTTAAGATTTCTCTCAAGTAAATTATAATAACAATAATCGATATTTTTAAGTTAACATTCGAAAATTAAATAATTATAATTTTATTATTTATTCTTACACGATTTGAAAAACTAATACTTCAACTAATTCTAAAATTTATTTAAATTATAAACGATTAATTGAATAAAAGATATATTAATAAAAAAATATAAATAATATATTTGTTTTAATTCTGAGACATAATAATAGACGTTTTTGATTCCGAAAATAATTATAAAAAACGCTTAATCTCTGAAATGATATATATAAAAATTAATAATAATACAATAAATAAACAAGAGGACAATCAAAATTTAAATTATAAATACCATATGATCCTCAATAAGATGATAAATTAGAACATTATGACGTAGAGCATGACGTCATGATATTTTATATATTGAGGTGAAAAATATGATTTATTTAGTAATTGTACTTGTGACGTTACGACTGACACGTCAAAGAACACCGACGTATTTCTGCGCTATAACTATTGGTAATTATAAAATATATTGTAAATTGTTGTTTATACATATGTAATATTAATTTGTAAAAAAATATGTTTTATTTAATAAATAGTCTAGACAAGGATAAGTGATTATTCGTCGAAACGTTGACGATATATGTTCGAATAAACTTTGTTTTTTTTTTTCTTTACCTGCACCTATATTGGATACTTTTTCTATATCTTTTTAAGTATGTAACGGAATTCACATACTTAATTAATAAAATAATAAATGTTTCATAAAATAAGTGGAAAGAAGAACAAGAATCAGCATAAAGAAAAATATGTACAAGCGTTAAATTGGGAAACGATGTCAATATGCGTACTTATTAACCAATATATTAAGAAATATGAGCAAATATTAAAGTAGTGTGAATTAAGCCTAAAAAAAAGAACACCTCCACGATGGGAGGACCCGAAAGAGTTAGCAGTTTTTCTCTATAAATCAGGGGATGTGAATAATAATGGGGTCGATTCGAGTGATCGGGGAATTAAGACAGTAGTGTCAAGAATCAGACGAAAAATGTAATACGAAGTAATTCAATTCCGGTCGGTGACTCTCGTCGGTAAGACAACACGACAAACTCATACATTCGCAATAACACAAGAAACGCAAGTAATACAATAACTCGGACACATACATAGGTGCTAGATTCATATCACGGGCCACTGGTACACTTCAAATTCTCTCTTCCGATTTATGATTAATAAATCGGTATTTCAAACGCGAAATAATCTAATTGTAATTTTATTTTAATCCTAATACCTCACGAAGGTTGAATAACTTCGATCGATTCAGCTACGGCAGAAAAAGAACTGGGAATTGTCACATAATAAAATAATATAATCTACATAATTCTCTTGTAAGAATTGAAATAGCTTAAATAAATAAAAAGAAAATAATATAATAAACCAATAAATAAATAAAGAAATAAAGAAGTTACGCGACAAATAAATGAGACGAATAAATAAATAAATAGATAAAATAAATAGATATAAGAAGTCGGTTACGATAAACATATAATTAATAATATAATAAAAATATAGGTCGTAACAATCTATGTATAACAATGGAAGGTGCTTCATATCAAAATTTACAATATATCTCTAAATAATAGAGACAAGGGTAATCTTTATACCAAACATTAGGAAATCCAGTAAAAAGCCTAAATTATACAGATCAATTAATTTCCTTTTTTCTCAAGAAGAAAAAGTCATTAATCTCCATATGAGCAACGAGAGTTTAAAAAGAAATGCGTTGTAAAAATTAAAAGAACAATAATAGACATTGGTCACATAGTGCACAATGTGAAAAAAACCTGAAAAACAAGAATTCTGCTTTTTATGCAATGGTACATGTTCAAAGGGCCTTGGATTAAACCATGTACAAGGTTATAAAAATATGTGTAAATCAAAAATTTATTGAATATATATATATATATCATACTCTATTAAATATGTAATTAAAATAAAAACAGAAAATATTTATATAGGAAATTTTTATAATTGTTTTTTATTATTTTTCTTTCTATTTTCATCCGGAAAATTAATTATTTATATTTCATTTCATTACAGATTGAAATCAAGAATGAAGAACAAATTTATAATAACTAATTTTGGTTTTAATTTAAATAATTTTTTTTTTTAAAAACAATATAAAAATTATGATTTTTTAAATGAAATTTCTGGGTAGCTGCAAATGATATTTTTTTTTTTTTTTATTTCTCAATTCAATTTATGAACTGGGATATCAATTCATTGATATCCCAGTTCATGACATAGACCATAGCTTTACATAATATATCGCAATAATATATGAAAGTTGTTACGACACAAAATCGCGTGTCGTCACTATAACCTCTCGACGCGAACAGAACCGTGCATGCACCATTGCAGCGCGCTGATTGACCAGACAGCTAAAGCTGGGCCAGATCAGCGAACCCGCGTGATTGGTCCCCGTCAGATGCGCAGCCCCACGAGTTACATATATTGACACAGCATCCGACGACGGTGCGAGCCGAGCATGCGTGGGCGGCGGTGCAACGGCTATAAAAACCATTGCATCACCATACTCGGGGCGACTTAATGTCAAGCACTCGCAGATCTTTGTATCTGAGAGTAATCGAGATAAATCGTACGAACTCGCTTTGCCGAGCATTGGAGTTCGTTCGCATTGTTGGACATTTGACCGCGCATTAACGCGGTTTTTTACCGCCTTGACGGTCGGATACCACGCTTTGCCGTGGCTCGTCTGCGTTACCGGATTTATCTATTCGTGACAAATGATGACATCATCTACATACTAAAATGCAACATTAGTTTACGCATGTTAAGCCTCGAAAAATATCACGGGTTTTCCGCTTCGCGCTACCGATTATCGTGCCGGACTTATATATACTGAATGTATTTCCAGATCATCTATCCAGGCCAACGCCAGCGCCACCACCACCAGTGCGGCTCCCGGAGAAACTAACGATTATCCTCGAACATTTGAATTGGCTGTATGTGATAATAAATGATTTAAATAGTACTACCTTTATTTATTTCACGTCCCTCTCCCCACGAATCCTGGAAACGATTACGAGTAACGGGCTGGGGAGAAAAAGATTTACCCACGGGGGTAAATACCGTTACAAAATGCAGTAGAAAATGAAAATTTAAATTACCCTGCTTATTAAAAATCTTATTCCTGGATTTCTATTTATTTGTCAATTAAAATTAAGGACCTAAGAAATAAATATGCCGATTCTTCTGGGTACGTGAGTAATACAATATGACAAAATTATAAGGAAGTAACTAAGAAGAAAAAAGAAAAAAAAGTGATCCTTAATTAATCTAAAAATAAGATTTAAGGTAATGCTAGCCAACGAAATAACTAGTGCTAAGTATCTTAAATTTGGAGAGAGTCAAAATCAATTTAAGTATTATATTAGTACTCGTGATAGTAATTAAATGATTAGTTAACACTAGAGAAATAAATAACTATTCCTCAAGTGCGCGAGACAAGCTACACTTATAATCTCGGTAGTTCTGTCTACCGTCACCTGGTAGTTGAAGTCCCATATTAGAAACAATATGATGGTAATAGCTATACTACTATATGTTGCTTAAATAGTATTTTTATAAAAGTTGTAATTTTCAATTGTAATTATAATTTGGATTTTAAATATATTCATTTAAATCAAAATATTAAATTTTAAATAATTTTATATTCACTAAAAGTACAATATCAATTCTAAAATTTTAAAACAGAAGTTCAATAAAAATAAATATCATGAACTAAAATTAGAAAGTTGTATAAAACTAAAAGACAATTGAATACCTCTGTAACAACCTAAGGTGGTGACAGTATCAATAGCAACTTACTAACCTAGAAGACCTACAGAACGAACTATTAATAAAATAGTCAAATCTATGTATATTCTATTTAAAATTTTAATTTTATTCACGGTATAAAAACTAATAATTATCTAAACTCAATGTAATATAATAATTAAAATTTATCCAATAAATGTATAAATAGATTATTTCTAATTTTACGTGCCAAGTATCAGTAACCAATTAGATACGAGTAGAACCTTCATGCAATTATTTCCAATAGTGGATATACTATAGGAATTATTGTTAATAAAACAAAATATTTAATATATATATATATAATTATTTTCATTTTTTATTCACAATTTAAACACTAGTATTATGATCATCTATACATAAATGCTTGTTTGTTTTTTATTTTGATTTTATTAATAATTATTTTAAATAAAGAATAAATTGTTATGTCTCACATTGTCATATATAAATAAATGAATATATATTAAATAAAATTTATAAAATTATTAATTTAATCATTTGATATATATAATATATTTATTGGTTAACAATTTAGACGTTTAAGTTTAAGAAAATCAGTAAGAATAAAATATACATAGCTTGTCCACGATGTATCGAGATTTTGCCTTTCATTTTTTGGCTATTGGTCGTAGAAATTTGGAAGGGATCATAAAATGTCGAAAAAACCTTTTCCTATTAGTTCCTTTTTTTGTTTTTTCAATAATTAGATGCGGTAGGATATAACTTCGCGCGAAGGGTACTTTCGAGTTTTTGACACGGCACGCTGAAGCGATTAGTAGAAAAGTGCTGAGTGAAAATGATTCGTTTACAAATTATAAAAAAAAGAATACACTTACCTATTTTTTATGAAAGATCATTTATTGGTGGACTTATGAACTGAATGAAACATAATTTAAAACTCCTCAAAATAATTTCCACCTACATCAACGCATTTACGAAGACGAGCTTTCCAAATTTCAAAGACAGCCTGAAACTCTTTTGTTTTCATATTTTTCAAATTTTTTTACACGTATTCCTGAATGTGTTCACTGACTTCCAAAGTTTTCCTTTAAACTCTTGTTTCAAACAAGGAAATAAAAAAATTACATAGAGCCAAGTTGTAGTTATAAGGAGGCTGGAACACCACGGGGGCCTTGGAGCGTGCCAAGTAATCAGAGACGATGAACGCCGTGTCCTCGGAGCATTTTTCCCGGCCCTCTTTAAAGTTTTATACCATTATACACATTGTGATTTTTATATACAGTGACTACGCTTCTTCTAACATTCTAAATGTTTCAGCACCGTTATTTCTTTAATTGTAAACAAAATTTTATCGCGTACTGCTATTCGAGTAGTCACTCCCCCGCGCAGTGTCAAAAAACTGAAAAGTACCCTGCGCAAGAAATAAAATTCTGTCGCTTCAAATTATCGAAAAAACAAAAAAAAGGGACTAACAGGAAAAGGTTTTGTCGACATTTTAAGACTTCCTGCAAATTTCTACGACCAATAGCCGCAAAATGAAAGGCAAAATCTCGATTCATCGTGGACAAATCGTATAAAATATAATTGTTGGAAAATGAATTACAGTTAGTTATCGATAATTATACGATATATTACTTGTAATATAATGTTTGCAGTGATTGCAGTTTAGATAAATGCAGTTCGAAAGAACGATGTTGGTAAATTCTGTAAAGGCAGCAAGCTCTCAACATTCCAGATTTCTTCTAGACTTGGAGAGTCCCTAATACTTGATAATAACTTGAAATTAAAGTATACTAATTTCGAAAGTAAAAAGCTTCGTTTCGTGATTTTTTCTGCCTTTTATAGATTTCCTTATTTTATTTATACTCACGCGTTCTTGTAGTCTATCATCTCAATTCGTGATTAAATAAAGCAATTCAAATTCATTACTTTGTCTAGTTTAGAATTCAAGGAACACGTATTCTAATAGTTTTCATTTACATTTTGCGGTCATGAACTTTTATAGATTTGATTTTCAATATTAATAAAATTAGATAAATGGTCCAAATACAGGGACGTTACAAAATATATTAAATTACAGAATTTCTTAAATATGTCTACCTTCTTCGATTAGAAAAAGCTCGAAGAATATTATGCACTTACAGTGCTATAAAAATATACATTAGTGTACCCAATTTCTTTATTAATGATAAAATAGCTATTGAAGTTATTGATATCACTGAAACATCTATAAATACTATATATAAATACTGTATTGTATATAAATACAATAGCTACACAAAAACAATAAATACCGTATATATAATAATCAGGAGAACCAATTCGTTGGAAAAACTTGTAGATATATATTACAATATGGATTCCGTTAGCGAACGCAGAAAGTGACACATCGTGCACAGAACGCACCGCTAATATTTCATTACAATAAGTAATACAGAATACATAGGTCGGAAAAAAACAGTGAAAAGTGTAGAGTGAATTGAGAAGAAAGCAGCGAAAGAAAAATAACCAGAGGAAAGTACGTTTTTTGTGCAGTGATATAGTGGAAAGAAAAGTGCTGCAGTGAGAGGTTAGGACAAAAAGCGGAAGAGTGCAGAGAGCGGCAGAGCGGGAGACAACGGGCCCAGCCGACAGAGGGCATTAGAGCAGAGACCCGAAACACGGAACGTGAAACACGAGTGAATAGCGAGTGAGGGGAGGTAACTCGAACTGAATATCGCCCAAAATATTGCTGTGGTGAGAAAATTAATACAAAAATAATAGAAATAAATACTGAAACGGCTATAACAACAACAATAACAAAATAAATAGAGTCACTGAATAAACAAAATAAAATAAACTACAGAAATTTACAATTACAAAATAAAATAAAAATAAAAATAAAATAAAATAAAAAACAACAGATAAAATAATAACAACACACTAAAACAGAAATAAAATAACATACAACAATAACAAATAATAGTATAATAAAATAAAATAAAAAATATATGAAAATGAGCAATAAACAAGAGAGAACAATCACCACAAGGGGAAAGGCAAACAAGAGGGAGAGTACCCAACTCACGCTGGATGGAATGAAAAAAAACACCATAGGGGGGGGGAGGAGGAGCTTATGCAAGAGGCAAGAAAGCTAAGAGAAGAGGAAAAAAGGAGCAGAGAGGATAATAGGGCAAAGATTGAGCTATTTAAAAAAGAAATACAAGAAAGACTGGATAAAATGGAGGAGATACAGAGGAAAGAAAGAGAGAAAACCAATGAGAGGTTACGTAAACTTGAATATATATTACAATATCAACCATAATATATCCCATCATAAAGCCTATTAAAGTTCCCATTTATACCCTTTAGAAGCATTTATTAACTTTTACTTATTTCAAATTTGTTTCTTATTGAGAGCTGATTTACAAACTGAATATATAAATCCATAATTAAAATAACATAAATTGGCTATATATTAAATTAGAAACAATAATCAAATATATTATTATTAATCAAAATTTTTAAAAATTAAAGTGTTGAAAAAATATTAACTTTATTTATAATTATATTTATAGTTTTAATTTTAATTTAATAAAACAATTTTACAAGAAAATTTTAGTAAAATTAATTAAATTCCTAAAAATAATGTTATCGAAAATGAATTGCAAAATTAAAATATAAAATATCGAATATTATAAAAGTACGTTACTTGTTATTTCAGCTTAATATGATTTTTTGAAAATTTATTTTATAGTAACTTCTTATTTAAGCTGGAAAGATGATATGAACTGAAATATTTTGACAGCAGTATCATCACCACTCCAAGATGTATTATTGTATATTTGAAAAAAAATCTGGATATTCTTAATATTGATAATGACTGCACAATTTATAATCATAATTTTATAAAAAAATTAATAATTTTAATATAAATTAACTGGTGCTCGATAGAAATGGAAAAAATATTCTTTCGAGACTTTTGGGTTACTTTTATAATCCTTTTAGATTTATAGCCTCTATTATCTTTATATTATATTGTCATACATTTTCTTAACCATTTATAGGTAATAATTTTGGTTGCTTCAAACATATAATTGGTTAATTTATGTTACCTCATTTTTATAATTTTTATTTATCAACATATTACTTTAATTTTTTTTTTTTTTGCGATCTAATTGGAATTCATGGATGAATTCAAAATAGTTCAGAGAAAATATAATCCAACCTTCCTCTGACTGCCTCATATAATTACTGTCCCTTATCCCTCGTGCAGTGGTACTGATTTGTCTTAAATTATAACCCCAACGATCACATATCATTTTATTCTCCTGTTCGCTGAATATTATACTTCGCCTTGTATTATAACAGTATGAATCGCACGCGCAGTTCCGAAAAGCCTTGTGTCATAATAGTAAGGAACGGTGATTAATGGAACTGACTCCTGATTGGTCAAATTCTGTTCCAGACAATTAGTGAGAAACAAAGAGGACAATTTCCGAGAACGCTCAAGGCGTGTAAATTTAAGTCCTGTATAATTTGAATAAATAAAATAAAAAACGATTTCGCCAGAAAGATTGTTTTTTCAGATTGATTACTCTTAATCTCCGTAAATTTCAACTGATAATCTCGGCTACAACTTGCTAAGGTAGTGGTGTTACACATTATGAAATAAAAATAGTATTTACATAGAAAAAAATGATTATTCAAACTATAAAACTGCGACTAGCTTATTTTGTTCAAAAATATATTTTTATAAATTGTATTAAATTACCATTCACATATTTATACTATCGAAAATAATAACTAGACACTAATTGAAACATATAAATACAGTAAATATAAATGTAAATTTATTTCTAAAATTTTAGTAATACAACATTAAAACTAACCTTTTTATGGAAGTAAAATATTGATGCAAAAAATCTTTAGCATGTTCTAAAATTTCTCGAGATTTTCTTAAGTCTGTCCCAGTAATGGGTCTAGAAATTACACTTCCCAAACAAACATGTGAGGAACAGCAAGTTTTCTATAAATATTAATAATATCAATAAATTATTAAATTACTTTAATTAAATTGTTAATTAATACATTTATACAATACAATTAAAATTTAGTTTATATATAAATTTTTAACTTTTTTTCAATAAAAATAACTGAATTGATTTTGAAATACTTTTATTTGCCGCACGTTGAATATGCAGAGTCAACACCTTATATCAACTCTTAGCTATACTATTTATGTTGAAAAAATGTTAAAAATTTATATATATAAAAAATTTTAATTGTATTGTATGAATTTATTAATTATCAATTTAATAAAGGTCTTAACAAGTATAACATCAAAATCGTGGAAACGACGACGTTACAATAAATAAATTGTTATTATTTTTTTCTACACACAAAAAAAATTTATTCATATAAAATATTATATTACTTAATAATTATATTAAAAATATATTAAAATGAAATTAAAATAAATTTTCTGTATTTTTATTAAAGAACTGTGTTCGTTTACATGTTATTGATTTTAATTATATATGTAAGTATTTTTGAACATATTTTAAAAATAGCCATCTTCAGTAATTCAAAACATACTCCCTAAAGGGTGAGTGTCTTTATTTCATTGTAATATCTTTAACAATGTCATCAATAAACAAATTTCAGTCAAAAAGTAGCTAATATTATTTCGATCTATTATGCTTAAAACCTTCCGCGAAATTACCAGCATTTCTTATTCTTTCTGTTGCATCATAGAAAACTTGAATTAGAAATATATCTGATGTTCCGAATTACTTTACAACAAGACACGTTTGTTACTAGAACTTTTGAGGCGGCCACGTGCGCCGCTCGGAACGTCCGCCGCGTTAAGTCCGCCATGTTGACTCGTGTATCGGTACCCACTGAGCCATACAATGAATCCGGGGATGGAGAAATCGGTTGCTCGGGTGATTCCGTCGTATAACTCACCGCAGTAGTCCACAAAAATTATTTTCTCGAGTCCAAACCCCGTCCTCGTTTCCTCAAATCCACCAATCCTCTCACCTAGCTAAGTACACTCCAGCATCCACGCACACCGAGCAGCCAGAGACCGAGGCTACTTAGTATCGACGCGCAAGTCTCGGCAGCAGAAGTCTTTTGGCTTTTATACTTAATTCACCTCTCTATGTATTTATCCTGCTGTTCATATTTCCTTGACAGCAACTCATAATCGCTTCCACTGTCACGCTTCTGTAGTGGCAACCACCCGGAATGTTCACATTTTCATGTCAGCCCAATCTAAGAGTTTGACTGCTTGCATTCAAGTCCATCCTCTCTATAGCCGGAAGTTTTTCTGCGTCAATTGTGTAAATTGCTTCTGCTGCAATTTCACCGTAGCATCCGCCGTCCAAGAACCTTGATTCATATTGAGTTTTCTTCGAGTTTAGGATTTTTATCAAGCCGCCCAAAACACACTACATCCCTTTTTCCCTAGCGACTGGGTCTTGTCCATATAACACGCTTTCCGCGTGATATTTTCTTTCATTCCATCCTTTACAAATTCAATCGCATAACCCTGTTTATTCATATTTATTAAATTCTCGAAAATTTGAAATAAAATTTTAAAAGTTCTATTTGAAATTTTCCGCCTTATAAAATTTTGCAAAGTAATTATTTGAATATAATTACTCAAATTTTCAAACAGTTAAGAAACTAGTGTGTTTACATCTTGCGTGTTGTTGTTGTTCGTGACTCACTCGGCCAGTAGACATTTATGTATCATTATTGTATTGTGACGAGACGGCTCCGTTCGTCCTTCATAGGTGAAGGGCAGAGTCGAGCTCTCGTCGAAAGATAGAATAGATTTACATCGGGATAAGCGGTAGCCAGTCTGCTAAGTATTTGGAACGTCGATCAAGGGCGTACAATAAAATACAAATAATTACGTAAAAGAATGATCACCACGGTGAACGATTTAATCGAATCAATCCTGGAAAATACAATAATGTGTATAAATTAATTACACAAACAATACTAACTGGTATACGCTGAATTTTTGCTTATTATAAATAATCATTTTTGTTTTTAATTTAACTATAATTTAATTAATTTAAATTATTATAAAGCTTATCGAGTGGCTTATTATAAAGCTTATCGAGCTTACCTTCGAGTGGGTCAGCGAACTTGATAATAAATAATCCGAACACACAACGACATTAATAAATATTTGCACATTTATTTTTACAACTGGATTAAATTATATATTAATTATAAAATAATATCCGTAATTATAAATTTTATACAAATACAATCGGCCTATCGTACATATAACCGACGCGGCCGATTATTTCGTGCGGGGACCGGGGGAGGCAGTGTAATAGAGACGTTAAATAAAAATCTCTAGTACGAAGGAGACTCGTCAAGAATCAAGGGCGGGCGATAGAATAAATACCTAATTAGGACGAATGTAATTAGTGTATATTATCATAATCACTCTGGAATAATCGGAGAATCAAAAAAAAAACATTTACGATTTTTTTTTATTATTCAAGGAGTCGGACTCAGACGTGAGTGTGCTTAGCCCTGGATCTGAATTTCATGGAAGCGTAAAATCAAAGTCAAAAGTCGTGGCTTAATGTGCACGGTAGAGGAAGGTCGAAAGGAAATGTTCGGTGGTTAGGTTTGAGTGAAAATTATCGCGTCTCACACCTGTAAAGTGTTTTATAGACTCGGGTTGCCTCTGCGTGGAATCAGCGCGGATACTGATGCGCATGCGATTAAAGGTAATCATTGGTGGACAGGAAGAAAATTAGGAAGTTTGCGCGAAATGATCGGGTCTTGCGTGTCCCTCCCCGGGAAGTTTCTCCTCTGCTGCAGGTCACGCGGTCAATCACATATGCGTACAACGCACAGATGATCGTGTATCGGAACACGTGTATACGCACACACACAAGTTTTCCCGCGCGAAGAACTTCGGGTATCCCGAAGAACGAGAAAGTCTCGTTACAGTATATTGTGCGATTTAACTTTATCCTCAAAATATTATTGTAATTGACTTTTACATATTTATTTTAAATATGAAAACTTAATTAAAATATCCGCATAAATTCTATATTGTCTTTTAATTCTAGCTTAGTTACAGAAAGATGGATTTCATTAAAGGAATCATCATCTTGGTGATATATTTTAAGATTAAACTGTTTTTTATTGACATTACCTACTGTTGCCGTTCCGAATCCCTGGTAGACTGGCTGTCGTTAATCTTGGCATTCATTTCTTTTTGTTTTCTTCAACAATCGCTCAACTCTTCCCTTCGCCCGTGAAGGGAGAACAGAACCGTCTCATTACAACTTATATATTTCATTTATCATGAATTTAATTATATAATCATTTCTTAACTCTCGATTTCACCAAGAATTTCCAAAGTTCATTATTTTTTTTTTTTTTTTCATCGACTTATACAACTTTCAATGACTATCTGTTCTGATTTGCATGGATCTGGGTCACAGTTATTAAATCAGACTTCAGTATTTTTATAAAAAATTAAAGAAATATTTCTATGATTATTTTAATTTAAGAAATCCGTTACTTTTAAGATTATGATGCAATAAATATATTATAACTTGTACCAAAAGACTTTATCTTCTCTCCTATTTTTAACTTTGCAAACGAATCAAAGTAGTATTTTCTAATATGGTATTAAAATTTCAAGAACAACTAAAATAACGATAAAGCTAGATGAATATAGTAGTTATGATATATATGGATTGAATTTTTAATAGCGATGAACAAATGTTGATGAATAATAATATTCAAATGTAGAAAACATTTAAATAAGATCCAATGAAACAACGATATATCAATTTTTAACACATGCATGACATATTCTTCTAATATAAAAATTTCATGTATCGTACAACGATTATCAATGTAAAGTATATTTTTGTCGTGTTTTACTTTTTATATCAGATTTATAAAAATCAGTTATTTCGGTGCATTGATTTAAATTAATTTAATTTAATAATTTAAATTAATTTAATTAATTTAATATCTAAACATTATTTATATCTTTTGTAAGTCTTATTTTAAAAGTAATTATACATTTTAAATACAGTCACAAAATATTATTTTTCTTTTTTCAATAAATTTAAATTTATTAGAATCAATCCAAATTTATTACGTTTAAAGCTAAAAACTTATTTACACATATTAGGTGAGAAATTCTATTATTCATAAAAAATTTAATGTTCTTTGGTCAATAAAATTAAACATAGACAAATATTATATTTCTTAATTTAAAAATATTTCTTTATAGTCATATAAAATTAGTATAATCACTAAATAAAGATAGTGGTATAAAAATTTTTACATCATGGAAAATGCTGGAATTAATTAATACAATATATTTTTATATATGCTGTAATAAGCATTCTATGAAAAATCCATATATTTCTTTTGTATTCATCCTTATAAACAAATTATTTCATCGAAAAATTTAATTTAAAATTCCAAACTGGTCAATCCTATGAATTACATTACTATAGATAATTTGTAACATTTACACACATGTATTTGATATTTTTATTTATTATAACTTTCTCTGAAAAACTACATAGTTGTTTACGTTCTTAGTTGTTTTTCTAATAACATAAATTTTATTACAAACTTTTATATTAGTATGTTAATTCTCAATTAAAGAGCAAAGACACTAATAAAACATGAACAAATGCACGTAAATAAAAAATATATTATTATTAAAAAATATATTTGTTGACAATTTAATATTGCTCTTAATTACAATTTATTTCGAAATACATTTAAACATTTATAAGTATTCAATTTAAATTAAACTAAAATGAAATTAGAATAAAAGTTAAACTAACCTCAAAACATGTACATTTTATTCTTAATAATGATCTTTTCAATTAATAAAGACAAAATAATGTATATGTATATATAATATTAATTTTAAATTTAATTATGTTTTTTAAATAAATTTAAATAAACCAAGCTTCAATTTTATATAATAGTATAAAGTTTTTTTTTAATTAAAATATTTAAACAATTTTTAAAAAATATTTAAATAAATAATGTTTATAAATTGAAATTAATCTATTGAATGTATTAATTATTTTATTTAGTAAATTATAGATATAAAATATCGATTACATAAAAATTTTACTTTAGTAAGATTATTTATACATATACCTTGGAACACTATGATCATATATACATTTAATTTGGAATACTAGGAAATACGATACTAAAAAATACGAAAAAATATTTAATATTTTCCAGTGTAGAAAACAAATTATACAATTATATTCACTTACTTCTAAATTTTAATCATTATTTTTATGAAAATTATTATACATTGTTTAGTGATAAAGTTGTAGTTTTTACACTTATAGAAATATAATTGAACAAACAATACCTTTATATTAATAAAATCGAAAACATAATTACCTCTGAAGTTATTATTTACTAATTTAAAACAAAATTTTATTTCATAAAAATATATAGTATCATGACTTTGCAAGAAATCTTTTGATTTTTTAATACAATCAAAAATGAGTAAATTCTGAATTAAATCATTATTAAATAATAAACTTATTCTTTGATATTAATTTCTTTTGTATATAATAATGCAAACAAATTATATTATTTTGTCGACTTAATTTGAATACCTATATTTTATAAAACATTAGCAATAAATTTAAAATTATCAAATAGTATCTTACTTCTATGCTCTTGGTGTGTAGTAAATCAAAACATTCTGTTTTATAAATATGATTTCGTAATTTCTTAGGTTTCTTTAAATTAGTATTAGAGTCGTTATCTTTCATAATTAATGGCAAGTAATTTTGAATACAAAGATTTTCTTTTAATAAATTATTCTGTATATATTTAAGAATACATTAATGTTTAAGATTTTTTCTGAATTTAGTTGTGTTGAATATATAAATAAATTGGACTACACCAATCAATGTTGCTAGACTAGGTTCTCACATGCGCTCTGAACGAACATTGATTTATTCACTACTAAAAAAAATAAGATAAAAATATTCCAGTGTTGATTAAATATTAAATTAATTTTTAAATTATAAAATTTCAATGTCAATTAAATACATATTTATATAATATTATATTCAAAATAAAATTATAATGTGTTATATAATTTTTAGTACAAAATAAATTATTGAAGATATACTTAAAATTTAAAATTAAAAGTATATATAATGTATGTATAATTATAAAAATATTTATAATTAAAAAAATTATACAAACATTTATATACATAATTACAAAAATTATATTTAATATTTTATTGTTATGAGATTTAAATATATAAATACTTACTATTATATATGTAGTATACAGTATACAAAATTTTTTGTTTAATAAAATATTAGAATGTTTAACCATTATATATAAATAATATGAATATTAATAAAAGATTATTCCAATTATTTATAAATAGTCCTGAATTTTTTTTATGATACAGCATTATATAATTACGAATAGTATAAATATTATATAGGGATGATAAAATTTTATGAAGCGTACATATGTTTTTTATCAATGTTTTTTATTGATTTTATAGAGTATTAATACAAATATTTTAAAATTTTAACTTATAATAAATGATAATTTAGAAAATTTTAATATTACAAATGTAAATAGGGCTCTTGTTTATTAGATCTGAAGCCTTAGGCGATAAAATCATTCCACATTAAACAAAAGTATCACATAAATAAGAACTATATGTAGAAATAAGATATCTTTATATTAATTAATCCTTTGGTTTACATGAGTTGTTAAGAAATGCATAAACATGGATCAAAATTAATTTTAGACTCTTTAAGTATGAAAAAATTATTAAATGCCCTATACCAAAATACAATTTTATTCGATAACACAATTTCAAAAGAGCTTATTGTCATTACTAAAACTACCACCTAAATCAGTAAGCAATACAAGAAGAAGATAGTTTCAATATTCTACCAAAACTACATCATCTTTTAGATAAAAAAATGGTAATTAAAGGTAGGAACCCTAGAAAAATTGGTTAGTTAAGATATGAGGAGGAAATTAATGTTCCTAATTATACTTTCTCATTCAATATTGCGTATACTATTGGACATACAATGAAGACTTGGTAATAGAGAGCAACAAGTTTTAAAAAAATACAAAATATGCGTTATTAACATATAAAATTAAAATTGTAAAAATTAAAATTTCTTATAGCTTAACATAATTTTTCTGTATTTTTGTCAATACTTGGCGTGATTCACATGAATATTTCATTCACAGAAAATCAGCGCATAGAAGCGTCGTGCGTCATGTGTCTTATAAGATTTTGATGGGGCATCGAGCCAAAATCTTGACGCAGTACAAAAAGGTATCGCATCAATATAAGATATTTACGAACAAATAATTATTGGAAACGTACCCGAAGAAAATATGATAGTTTGGAGTGGTATCGAGCTGCCAAAACTGGGGATGCAGGTCAATTTTCTTTGTCGTTTTTCATTTTAACATTTATTATCATCTCATTTAAGAAATAACTTAACGTTGGGTGGATCGATAGCTGATATTAGTTTGTTAAAATATGTGACTTTTTTCTTTATATTATCAGAAAAAGTTTTTTTATTCAAGTTAGAAATAAATAAATAATATGTATAGTTATATTATGTATAAGATTAAGTCATTCACGTTTGAATATTATGCGTCCTAAATGGTGAGTGATATTTTAAATACCTGAATAAATGATGTTAGATTTAAGATGAAAAAGAAAAAATTCAACGATTATTCGTAAGACTTAGAAGAAAACAGGCAGCAGCACACTGTCGGGAAAATATTTTGAGAAAATTCATTGTTTTCTGAGCACTTTAACAGATCCGATTGCTTTTCACTTTCTGAGTTAGTGGAAAATTATAACTTTGTAACAAATAAATAAATTAAATTGCCTAATAAAGTATGACTGTACAATGTTTAAATTGTTTTAATGCGACAGATCCCACTTTCCCTTTTTTTTTTATTATTTTACAGATAATTAAAATATTAAAACTTCACTGTATATTTAACAACATGTATAAATAAAATATAAAAGACAGGAAGAAAAGGGATGAAGAATGTTTTACGAAAACGTACACAAGCCTCCAATACTGTAAAACTTTCACACTTTATAAAACATTCCTATTAACAGTATATATTCGATACAGGAAGAAAATATAGAATGAGTTAGAAGTTCTGATGAAATACTTACACTTATTCAAAAACAGTTTCTTAGCTTCAAACGAGAATTAGAGTTAATAGTTTCACAGTTAAAAACACTGAATAAGAATAATGACCGATAAAATAAATATTAAAACCTGGAAAATATTATGTGATTACTACAAAGATGTAAACTATAAAAAACTACACACATTGATGATACCCTACAAAAATAAGGTTATGATTTATTAACAATATTATCTGGCTTGTTTAAAGCCAGTCTAGTAAACAAATATATAGCAATATCTTGGAAATGAGCAAAAGTGGTATTTATCTCAAAATCTTTCAGAACCCGACTCTGCATATCCAAGGATTATAATCCTTTTTGACATAATTTATACTTAAGACAATTGAAAGGTTATTAAACAGGTGTATATGAAAAAATTTATTAAATAGTTGAATTTACAATAAAGATGACGTGTTTATCAGTTAGACATGTTAAACTGGACAAATCAGTAAGTTTCATATATGAAGATATATGATATATGTAGGATATATAAATTATTCAATATACTTATGTAAAACAAGCCTTTCATTTTATAAAAAGGGTAACGATAGCCAATATTGACAAGCTCAATTATTCTCCGATCTATAAAATTATACTAAATTGCTGCATATTGAAATAGATTCAACTGGAAGAAACTCACCCAGACTTTACCTTCCTCAAAATTGAAACGAAAATATACTCTACACACCAACAGTATAAGCTGTAATGTTTTGATTATAATTAGAGTAAACCACAATATTACATTTGCTGTTATTAAAATAGTTTTTAACATTAATTTCAATATGTGAACGAACATTATTGTAATAAAAAATGAAGATAAATAATGACTGATATCCAGTCATTCAATCTAATTATTTTTTTAATACTCATTTTAAATGTATAAATTTCATAAAAAACGTATTTACATTTTGGCTTTCTTTCAGTAGGTTATATTAAACTATACCCTTCTGATCTCATAAAATACAAACTATCCTCTACTTAATATGAATATCATGCTTTAAGCATGAAGTTCCTATTTCACCAGATTTTACCGTTAATTTTTACTCTTTAAATTATCGAAGGATATTAACTTTCTCTCACTAGTTACGACATCGTGCAGTAAACACTTTAACTTGTGCTGTTGAAAAAACATTCCATAAGTGATCAAACGCCTGTGAAGCTGTTTCTAACTTGCTTGTTTTTAAATAAACCTCAATAACTTTAATGACTTCTACTTAATTTAATGACGAAACGACTATTTGAATAGATTGACACGGTAAAATTTTTTTCGTGACTTAATAAAATGCTGTAAAGACTTTTAAATAATAATAAAATTACATATACATTCCAATTAGAAAAATTACAAAGCTTTCAAGAAGGTCACCGATTATCCCCATTATCAGCACTCAAAAATAACCCAAATCGATTGTAACGCCCAATATGTGCTCAAATTTTTGAGTTTAAAACGTCATTTAAGGGTCAAGATAATCGATGACACCCTAAATTTATCAACACTTATATACAGTTACTCTTAAAAAACTTTTTTAAGATTAATTCTTCAGAATATTTTTACCATGCCGTAAACCAAAATTTTACCATGTAGCACTGTTCCATTAGTCGTTCCATTGCACCATGTCACAAAGATGAAAAATATCTCTTAGGCAAAACTAAATCCCACCGCTTCTAATTATCGAAAAATCAAGCAAATAAAAAGGGACAAATAGAAAAACTCCCCCCTCTCCCCCACATACACATTTTAAGAGCTTTTCTATATCACTGAGACCAATGTTAGTTTCAAAAAAAAAATTCGAAAGTTCATGGACAAATTCATGTATATCTGTTTAATAGTGTTCCGATGTACCTATTGTATATATATTATAATTATTCACCTTTTTTAATTCTGTGCGTTCAAAACGATGTAACGCTGACTCTTAGTGTTGACCTCTAATTATTTGATCAATGTGATGCTTTTGAAGATCTTTATCGACGAGCTATATCACATACGTGGAAATAGAAATCTCCTTTGCTTTTTTCCCGGTATTCTTTGGTTCGTCTTTATATTGAAATCCTCGATCATTACATAATATCCAGTCAAAATATTATTTTTGCGTTTATCGTTTCTGTTACAACCCTCGTTTACAAGACTCGATTATACATGAGGTACGCTGGCGCATATCTCGTCTTACAGTGCTTTATAGTTCGGTAATCAAATAAAAGCATATTTATCATAGTTTCTACTGTCTCTTACGCTTGAATTATTTTCGAAACTTTGTATATTCACAAAAATTTTAGCCACACCATTGGAAGACGGGTGTTATACTGTGGTTTACTCCGTTTTGTATTAGAAATTTGTAAAATTGCGGTTTTCTATTCATTGCCCAATGTTGGGATATACCAAACTCTAGAAATAGATTTTTTTTAATGTCGATTAATTTAAACAGCTTTGTATTTTTTAAAATTTATTGCTTCGAGTCACTTAGAATGCATATGGACTATAATAAAGTACTTATTACCATCAAAAAAGCTTGCGATATCACAATGTTTGCTGCTCGTAGAAGAAAAAAAAAGATAGGGTAAACTCTCTCACATTTTTCAATCTTTCACATAATACTAGGTTAAATAATTGAGTCATAAATAAATAAATCTTGATACATTTATAATATATATTCATATGTATTATATATACACATCATATATATTCTTATAGTTTTAAAGTCTTAGAATACATTGATCAAACTTATTAAGATAAATGTCGAATAATTGTTAGCGTTTCATTTTATCTATAACAAGGACTCCTTAGTAAAGATCCGATAGCTTTTTTCAATGATCTGTTGTTGAATGAGAAAAAGCGACTAATTCATGGTTACAAAATACCTCTGTCTTTCTAATCAAAGACAAATACGTCATCTATTCTATACTTTACTGTAGTAAGTATCGTAAAAATATAAAAGAATACTGTAATACAATGTACAATTTAATATATTTAAAAAATAATAGATATAGTAACAAACAAATAAATAATATTATTAATATATATATATATATATATATATACATATATAAATTTTTATATGGTTGATACAGAGTGATGTGATACGCGGGTAAATGTGAGAATATTCAAAAAATCATTTCAATATATCATCAAGCAATGTATATGAATTCAGGGAATCAAGTATTAAGAAAATATTCATGTTCGAATAATAAAAAATAGCAAAAATATATGTATTTCATATAATTTGTCATAAATGCATTCTTTAGTAAAATTTTAATATTTATTTATAGAGTAAGTATTCAATGCTTTTTATGATTGAAGTCCAAAAAAAATTAAACATACAGAAGTCAATGAGAAAAATAAATATAAATAAATCTTTTATTTTTTCAATAAGTATTAATTTATTTAAATTTAGAAAGTAATTTACCGATATAAAATAAGTAAAATGAAAAAAAAAGATTATCTAAAAAACCTGACAGAATCCAAGAATTAAGCAAAACATTAAATATTATAATTCTTAACGATCTTAAATAAATACATTTAAATATATATTTAGATATATAGAAAATTATAATTTTTTATTGCATATTTAAAATTAACTACGCAAACTTAAAATTAAACAAATGAAGTTAGGTACTGTGAACCTTGCAGAAAAACACGCAAAGTTAAAACTTAAGATAAATAAATATGAAATATATTAATATAAAAAAAAAAAAATTAAAAACTAACAGATAACAAAAATATTCAAAAAATTAAACAAAAAAAAACAATTCTTACCATAGGAAAAAGAAAAAACATTACTATTTCAATCGTCAACCATTATCACAGAATTTATTGTAATATATATATATATAATTTAGATTTACGTCATCTACATTATGTAAATTGTGATAATGATTTTACTTATATTTTAGATTTTTTTCTAAAGTAATAAATATTACGTACGAATATTGTCCATAAGAGTTTAATACAATTATAAAATTATGTGTTTAATTACTTTGTGCTTTTATTCGAGTAGATTATATTATAATATAAAAATTATATGTAGATTATATGTAATACAAAATTTATTAATCCTTAATAATTTATAGATAATATTTATCAATTTTATACTATTACATAATCATATTTCTTTGTGACAAAATATTAAAAAAAAATAATAGGAATAATATTTCAAATAACAATTTCAAATTTGCAAAATTCAATGTTTGATACTACAGAAATATAACCATATTAACTTTTTTATTTAATTAAAATTTATAATATGTTTATTTTATACTTAGTAATATTTATAATAATTTCTTCAAATTATTACATGAAATGTCTCCAAAGAAAATTCTAATTGAAAGCATTCTAATGTCAATAAAAAAAAATCATGACAAAATTAAAATTCTATAAAATACTTTTAAAGTATTGGATATAATTTATAAAAAAATATGTAGAGAATTTGAAACATTTATAATTAAATGTAAATAATAATAAAAAAAATAATAATACTAATGAATATAAATGATAAAACCAAATATTTATAATATAATCTATGATTTTACCGTATATTCTAATACAATTATGTATAATATTTATGTAGTAATGTTTTAATAATTAAATATTTACGGAAAAAATAAAAACTTATATAATTATATAAAAAAATTATTTTTAATTTCTTTATAGATATTTCATTAATGTCAAAATTTTAATAATACAAAGTAGTTGAAAATACTAGTTTAATAATGATATTTTTTGTTTTTAGAAATAACTAAAACTATGTGTACATGACTAAAATATCTAAATATCTAAGAATAGTTCTATTTAATAACCACATATACATATTTATTCAAAAACTATTATTTCATTTTAAAAGTAAATTCATAAAAATTTACTAGTAAAACTGAAATTTTATTAAAAAATAAATACACTATTTAATTCTATTGAATGAACGAGTCATTTAATTTTTAAAATTTAAGTATATTATTATATTATATTTGATGCAATATATCTTTACTTACGTATAGTAGAAGAAGAGTAAGAGCTAAGCGGATGAATATACAAAGAAGAGAAGACTACAAGACAAATTCAGTCTTTGTTCATACTTGAAGTTAGTATCATCAGATGTTCAATTTTAATATGTGGCAATAGTATTTTTATTTATTACATTAACACAAATAATGATGTGCAAATAATTACATTTTATTTACAAATTTAATAATAGAATTTTTTAAATTAATTAAAAATATTTAGTTCTGCATAAAAATCAAATACTAAATCGATAGTTTTTTTGAATAATCTTCCTATATTACTCATGTGCACAAATTAACACACATAAATACGCATATGTACGCACATGATATTCTTCCTTTGTATACTTCACATTTTCACATATTCATAATTTTACATACATTAAGTGCTTGTACATACTCACTGATGAAATACATATAATTTTTAATACTGTACTATAAATTATTGTGTACTTAAACATAAATAAAACAAATGATTTAGAACAGGGAATAAATTATATATCAAGAGAAAAAGGCATATAACAAATTGATTTAATACCAAATAAAATTGTGAGTGAAAAATAAAGTTATGTTAAATTATTTAGAGATAAAGGAATTTCTATTAAGTCAACAATAACATTCTACTATCAAATAATTAATGGTAATAATAAATTCAAGTATGTAATAATTAGTCTGCTCATAATATATATAATTATATTTTAAAAAAGTACATATATTACTCTTCCATGTTTTTCGTAAAAATATTTTTAATTAATATTATATAACTATAATTACAATTAAATTTTTAATAATTTATTAGAACAATAAATATAATTATTACTTAAAAAAAAATACAACTAAACTTTATTAAACGATATATTTTAATCTTTATCACAATCTTGTATGTACTTTTTCTATTAAACACGTTTTTACATATTACGCAATGGTAATAATATTCAATAAAATATATTAAAATTAATTTTGCAAATTAAATGTCCATAAGAAAAATTATTAAAACAATAAGCTATTCTATTAGCTACACAAATTTCAGTTTAAGGAACTTTTATTCTATTTTTTAACTAAAAATTTAAAAATAACAGTATTGAATATAATATAACTAAAATTAATTATATAAACAAAAATTAAAAATATTTTATATTAGAAATCGTGAATAACATTGTTTATATAGTGTAATATTCATACTATCTATATATATAATTTATTGCAATTTTTATTTTGTAACTTTAAAAAATATGTAATATTTCAGAACAAAAATATTTATTATAGATATTGTTGAAAAATCTACTAAACTTGACGATATTGAAACCGTACAAACTATGAGACTAAAAATAAGTTACGTATATGGAATCATAGTTAATATAATAATAGCAACTGCTAATATAAGTACAACTGTGGAAGATTTAGGAGTTCGAGCAGAACGAGCTGCTAATTTATCCCATATAACTGGTGTTTCCAGAAAAATTCAAATATATATAAAAAATAGATTTTTACAAATTTTACCTGATGGTACAGTTAATGGTTCAAATAATGACATGTCAAATTATAGTGAGTTATTATATTATTATAATTATTTTTAAATTTACATAAAAGAAAATTCAGATTTAATATTAATATATATTTATTTATTTATTTAAACTTCTGCACTAAATAATTGAAAAACAAAATATCATTTATATATATATTATAAATTAAAGTTTTTTGATTTATTGTAACAAAACTATAAAAATTAATTTTCACATATTTAAAAAATAAATCGTTAATATATTTTTTCATTTATAAATATAAAAAATTATAGAAATATTTTATTTGTTTGTATTTTCTTTAAATTAAAAATAACATATAATAGAAGGTAAAAATAGTTAAATATAATACGTATATATATTAATTATAGTACGCAAATATAGTAATTACAAAAAAAACTATCGATATTAATTACTAAATTAATATAATTACATCTCAACTATATAACTGTAAGATTTTGAAAAATCAAGAAATAACCATTTTTTCTAAGGAAAAAAAAAGATACAAAAGTCATATTATAATTTTTCTTTTCTTAAAAAAGTCTACAGGGAATATATGCTAAAAAATTCTAAAAATTATTATTTAAATAAAATAACCATATATGTAATCTGTAATTACGTTGATTTAATTTTTCTATTTAAATACAAATTTTTTCAATCATATTTTTATATTTTAAAAATTAAACATTAATATTCTACTTTTGTACTTTCTTTTTTATTTGAAATTTACACGAATTGGATGATTAATAAGATATGGAAATAAAAATTAAAAATTACTATTAATGCATAGTTACAGTGATTTGTTTAATCTATTTTTTGATTTATTCAAATGATTTATTCGATTTAACATATAAAAATATATGTGTAAATCATGAAGCACAATTTTATAAAACTTAGTACATCTTAGTAGAAACACTGGACTATAATTAATTTATTGGTAGTACAAGGAATATTTTTGTAATTAAATAAAATTAATGTAAGTACACATATTTGATTTGAATAATAATTTTCCAACCTGACTTGGTCGTAAATCCAAAGTGGTATTTATTATTAAACTTCGTACAATTTGATGATATGTAATATTCAACACATATTTTCATAATACAAGTTACTAATACAATCTAATTTTATAATTTATATATAAGTTGTAGTTAATTTGAACCCATTTCAGTCCTTGATAAATTGCGTTAAACTAAATAACAAAAGTTCGTCTGTTATTCAACTCTTCTTAGTACTTCACCCATTTAACCTTTTTAAGATTTATTATAGTTTTCTCCGTTTTTTTCTTACTCTATATAATTTTTATAAAAAGTTTAAATTTCATCTAAAATTTTATAGTTTCATACAAGCTACTCCTTCCCATATATGCATTTTTTCTGTAAATAATTGTCTCTTTTACTACATTCTAGTAGATTAATATTTTTAGATTAATAGATTAAGCTTGTTTCTTGTATTTTGTATCTAAATCTTCAAGGCAGTTAGGCATTTTTAAAGTTTTTCTACATTTGAATTGATGACAATACTACATCAAACCGTATAATAGACATTCGTCCATAATCCAGTATCAAATATAAGTTCCTAATTTCACAATTCTGTATCAAAGTAATGTAACTCAATAATTTCTCTCAATGGATAGATAGAGTTGTTGTAAAAATAGTAAGCTACTATTAAGATTTTGTTCCTGTCTAAATTATTCATAGAATTCATACAGCTGGGCTACAATGGATACGACTGTAACTTTAATAGCCAAACATGTTCAATCGAAATTTTTCTTGAAATAAGTATTCCTGATTTCTGACTCTCACAATTTGTTTTATAGATATTTTGGGTTCTCAAATAATGGTAACCTAGTTTATAGCTAAGTTATTAATCTGACAAAAATAACAGAAACACATTTAATAAGGTAAAGGTGAATTTGTGAAATTATGTTTGTAAAAATTATACTTGTAAAAAAATTGCTTATATCTAGTATAATATATATAATGTTCTTAACCTTGTATGTATAGTATATATGTATAGTATATGTACAAGGTCAAGAACATTGGTAACATTTATAATTTTCCTTTAGTTACTAGATATTATTGAAAGTAGTAACTACTAAATCGATCTGCTTTTTAATTAGTTTCTTTGATATATTACTATTTTTTTATTAAGCATAACATATTCAGTCTTGCTATATTTTTATTATAGTCTAAAGTCTATATTTTTTATGGTGTTACCTTCTTCTTAGTGTACAAGGATGGTTTAGATAGCTTCTGTATTTTCTATCCTTTTATCCAAATTCCTAAGATGCATCAAATACTGATCTAGAAAGATAGATTTTAGATTCCAATTAGTTTTAAAGTGATATCGATTTCAATGTTCAGAAGATAAATGAAAATATTCGATATTTTAGTATTTTTTTATTTTTTAATAGTGTAGATTAATTTTGATTGACTGCTATTGTTATCGTTCAACCTTTTACCTACTACTTAAGTTTTAATTATTAACAGGTAGAACGATAATTTACTATTTCATCTTGTATAGATTGTATGGAAATTTATACCTTGCTACCAATAGAAGAATTTGAACATCATCTATATCGCACTGCACGTTTGTGCGAAAGTTTAATTTTGCTATAATTGACAGAAAGAAATACCATGTTTATATCAATAGTTTACCTATAGATTACCTTAGTAAATAAATATAAATATGTTTATACTTGTTGGGATGAATTGTCTGTATAGTAGACTCATTAGTACACTACTACTTTGATAATTTCGAAAAATGTCTTTTCTTTTGAAACAGAATTCCTCTAAGTTTGTTGCACACTATTTTTACCTTTTTTTTTTTTAAATAAAGTTATGTTCTTTTTTTTCTTCTCTTTTCATTACACTTATGTTCTTTGGAACAATAGGCTCATCGATCGATACAGTTTCTTTGTAATTCTAAATTTTTTGTAATTCTACAAATCTCTGTGAAGTTTCATCTACTAACTCTTATGGCCTAATTCAATCATCAATTTGCTCTACTCATTTCTACAACATTCTTACATAAGTTGGTATGGTAGATTGGTCTAGGCTGGTAAAGTTACATTAGTTGGTGAACTAAGTGTAGTAACGTTAGTTTTTTGCTTATAATCACCAAAATCATTTGAAATTATGATCTCCCTACTAGCTTGCTATAGTACAAAGATATTATAATACATTTCTCTCTGGCACAACATAGTATAGATTGAAAATGTAGTGAATTAATAATTTATATACAGATTAAGATTTAGAGAAGCCTTTTGAACAGAATAACAAGATTTTATTCCTACAAGAAATACATATTAAAAATTATCATAGTGTCTTTATTATAGCAAATACTTTTAGTGTTTACAAAGAATATCTCAAAAGTATTGAACATAGCGTATAAATGACAAATCTGAGAATATATCTGTATAATTTTTAATAAGTATTTTTGTACCTCAAATATTAAAGTTTTAAATTCTTCAACGCTGAGTTTATTAGGATTTATTTTACAACTATAAAAAATATTTTTTTCATTTTTATAAACAAGGAAAAACTTAATCTGTATTAAGTCTTTCATGACTTGAATTTAAGAGATTTTCCATAAAATAAAGTCAAAATCGAGTTTGATTCTACTTTAAAGATATCTTCTTCTTTATTTATAGCTATCATATATTAAATATCAATTTATAACCATAATTGCATAAATTACGAAAATAAACTGTGTAACAAAACATAAAAAAAAGAGACCAGTTCATACAGTTCACCAATTGTGTTTCTAAAATCATCATTTGAAAATATAAAAGCTATCTGGTAAATATTTCATAATGTTCTGTACATCTTATATCGATCATATATTTAAACGTAGTATAATTGGACATGATATGAAAGATGAGTATCGAGTTTACTTATGATAATAAGAAAAACAATATCATGAGAATATTTTATTATTTTATTTTTTATAAATGGTAGAGTTAAATTACAAATTGATATTATATAACATACTTATGAAAGCAATTTATAATTTACCATAATTTACCAAAAAATAGTAACTTATTAAAATTTCAATTACCTGTAATTTTTATATTTTTACAATTTAAATTTTTTAATTTTTATATAATATCAATTTTTATAATTTTTAAAAAATGTCAAAAAAAATTTGATAATTTCATTTAAATAAAAAATATAAATATATAAAATTCTCGAATACATGTATATGAAAATAAATTTTGTTTACAAAAATTATACTTTAATTTCTTTTTTCAATTAAATAACATTTTATAATATTTATAATAAATTATTATTGTAAACATTTTTGTACTTTATTAACTATTTAATATGAAAATAATTTTGTGGAGACAAAACAATAAATTTTATATATAAACCATGATATTTCTGAAATTATTAATTTAATTTATTGTTTCCATAAGCTACGTCTATTGATTTAAGTATTATTTTTCATAGCAATATTTCAGCGAATATCAGTACTACGTGGTCAACTGAAAATTCAAGCTCTTACAACATGCTACTACCTATGTATGAATTCATCTGGACTATTATTTGGCTCAGTAAGTAATAAAGAAATAATTGTTATTGTTATTAATGAAATCATATGTAAGATTGATTTCTTATTATTTTGAGCGATTTTTTAAAAAACTTGAATTTTTTATTTCAATCTCTATAAAAATATTAAATTAAATAGAAAATTGATGTATTATGATCGAAAAAAATTTTATTAGTACAATTTATAATAAAAAGATCAATTTTTAAAAAATCTTTTTTACCTAGTATTAATTATTATTTTTTAATCAGTCTTAGTAGATTAAAATAAAAATTCCAATTTTCATTTAAAATTTTTTTATTTCTTTCTATTCTAATTATCTGAAATTATTTAGAAAGTATACATATACATCATTATGCTTAAAATTCATTTCTATTGTTTTCATTAACATGTATTCAATTTTTCTTGCTAATAATTGTGTAAGAGAAGGGTCAACCATAACGTATTCAGATTTATAAAATATTATTAATATTCTTGGAAATAACGATACTACATGAACATGAAATAAAGCAATAAAATAATTGATTATAAAGAAATAATTTTTGACTTGATTCAAGGACTAAATCATTGTCTAAAAATTCAGTTCACTGCAAACATTAAAATATATTACATTTTACTTATTTCTATTGATATTCCTCCATTTTACATATATACTTATCGTGTATCATTAATAAATGAATAATTGTGTTTAACTTTATTCAAAAAGTGTTTATTCCATCTGCCCGTAATTTAACAGGCTGTGGATACAGGTTATATATTAATTAAAAAAAAATATTCATTTAATTTTAATAATAAAGTGTTGTGAAGGATGATTAAATTTAAATTAGCCAAAAATTAACAGCAGAAAACAAGTTTAATTTTTATAAGTTTAATAGAAGCCCTGTGAGTTTAGTATGCAAAAATTAAACTTATGCTACACTCTGCTTATCTGAAGCAGAGCGTATAGCATTGTCGGATTCTTATTAAGAGGTAATATGGTTACGTCAACTGTTTTCCAGTTTCGGTGAACACAGATAAACCGGCAATGAAGACAATCGACGATGCATAAAATAAATTGAAAAAGAAAAATTGAATAACAAAACGAAGCATATGGATATAAAGTTTCACCACATAAAAAAATTTACTAAAAAAAGAAAATTATAGATTTAAAATGTTATCCGACGAATACTATATTAATTGATGTATTAACAAAACCATTGAACGGAATTAAAATACAATGATTAAGAAGGAAATGAAATTTAATTCATACAATGACGAAAAAAGATGTTGGACATAACGATACTATATGGATAGGTATAAATTAATAAAATAATTGATGGTAGAAAAAACAATTTTTCACTTGATTCAAGGACTAAATCATTGTCTATAAATTCAGGTTACTGCAAGTATTGAAACGTATCGCATTTTACTTATCTCTATTAGATATTTCTCCATTTTACACATGTATATTTTATGTACCGTTAATGAATAAATAATTGTATTTAATGTTAAATAGAAAGTTTTTATTCCAACTACTCCTATTTCAACAAATATTGATAGATATTATTATATTATTATAATGAATATCTACAGAACTGAATATATAAAAAATTATAAGAATAATTTAATAGCAATTATAATTAAATTATTTATTAAATATTTGTTTTAATAATTTACTTTAACTAATTTCTCAATGATTAATTTTATATTTTATATAGTTACAAAGGATTCTCAAAGTTAAAATATATACAAATTAAATTTAAAATGTATTTAACAACATAAAAATATAAATGGTTGTCTCTTTTTTAATATTTAATTTTCTTATTAAATAATTCTTCGTGTTTAATTTATTTGTTACCGATATACATATTATGAATTCGAATAATACGAAGAACTAGCTATATTTAAATTTATATTAAGTATATTATACTTTTTTTTATGTTAACGTAATACAAACCAGCCCTATATATTTCTATAGTCGGCATTGGTGCTTACTTATACTAAAAGTAAAAATGAATTGAATTTTAACAACATTTATATTTAATAATTATTCTACTTATTCATACAATTAATATTTTAGTAGATTCAATATATATATATAAGGAAAGTTAATTTTTATATAATAATAAACAAATTTGTTTCTCTGTAAAATAAAGGTTAATTTATTAATATTTACAAAAGTTATTTACAATAATTACAAAATTACCTGTAAAATAAAGAAACGACAATTTAAGTTTATTATTATCGGTTTCTTTATTTATTTATTAATTAATACTCTTAATATAATCTATTTATTAATTATTTTTTTATAAAATTATTATCTTTTAATAAAATGTATTTATTTGTCAATTATTATTTTATTTTATATATTATCTCTATTCAATTATTCCGTCTATTACTCTATCTAGTGAGAGTTAATTAAAGGAGGCGTGCGCATTATATAAAGCGCGGGATATTCAAATAAAGAAAGTCTGCTTTCTTTACATATATATATATATATAATTAATTCACATAATTGACATTTTTTTGTATAAAACAATATTAGATATTGTGTCTTTTATGTAATAAACATACTTTTTTGATTATAAAAATATGCATAAAGTACAAAAAAAAATGCAGAGTTAATTAATTTTTTCTTGTTATAGTGAGTGTTATTGTATAATTAAATGTATAAAATATATATTTATTTTTATAATTTTAAAAAAGACTTTTTGCTTTTAAATACAACTATTCTACTTTATCAATTTATCTAAATAGTGTAAGTATAAATAAAACCTAGAAGAAAATGTAGTAGAATAATCAAATAACTATTAATTTTGTCTTGTAATCTAGTAGGTTTTTGTTTTCTATCTTTACAGAAACTTTGATATTATAAAAAAATTTCATATATAACTTTTAACAATGTAATTTACATCGTTTTCGGTATAAGCAGGAAAATGTATTTATTTTATTGCATCATATTTATTGTGAACATTTGTTTAACATATTACATGTGCCAAACTAATAATTTTCTTTTCTTCAAATACTAATTTACATTTATAATAAATTATTTTAATTTTTTTATATTTTTAACAATACAAAATTTGATTTTTAATACTGTTATCAATGATATTAATTATTTAAATTGCTGAATTAATAATGTAAAATTATTAATTATTAGTTTTTTGAATATTTTAAAATCATTTTTCGAATAGATTAAGTATTTTAGTAAGATTCGTTACTTTATATTTATTTTAATTTATGAATGTACAGAAAATATAATAAAGTACATTGATATTATATCAATTAAGAAACTATATAATATGTATGTATTATATATGTAATATTATATAATTAAAAAAATTAAAATTAATATATAATAAATATATAATGATTGTTACAAATCGTCAGGTATTTTACCCGTAAGTACCGAAAACGTATCACGAGAATTCGTGATATAAGAGCCGGCGACATTGAGAATAAACAAAAAAAGGGATGTCAGGAGGTCTCCGCCTGTGAGAAGGCGATGGAAATGAAAATGACCGGCAGACAACGGGCCGAAGACCTATGAAAGTGCCTACGGGGAAAATGAAAAACGAAAACGTGAGAATAATCTCGCGACACCCGAACCACGGCCGAATATTCGGTTACGCGCGCGGCAATCTATAAAGAATTCAACGGTTATAGGGAATTGGATTAATATTATTATTTATCGCACATAGCGGTGCGATTGATTTTATAGTAATTAAACCTGTAATCGCCGACCGAAAAACAAAAGAATGTTTAGATCGAGATAAACAAAAGGTCGAATAGTGGGGAACAAGCTCTCGAGTGGATAAATAAGGGCGATCTGAAGTGAAGATCTCTCTTTCCTGGCGACTTTTGTAATAGAGCCTGCGAAAAATTATAAACAACTTATACAATTTGAAATAAAAATTTTTAAGACCAAATAATTATTGTCTGTGAAATTATTGAGAACAATTGGTCCCGAAATCCGGGACTATTGCTGGAGTTATAAAGAAAGATATTGAGAAATGGCTTCGAAAAGACCGATAGACGACGTTACACCACTGGAAGGCGCGATCGAGATAAAAACCAAGAAGCTGAGCCCGCCGAAAAAATCAAAGAAATCGTCAACTGTGAGAAAGGACGTCGGGACATCGCCAATATTCTTCGACAACGTGGAAAATCAAGGAACTGCACCACCGCCAATAATCACATCGGCGCCGAACGCAAAGAGCGAGGAACAGTTGCCGCCACCACCTGCGCTGCACTGTGAGGAAGGAAGAAGTGTTGAGGTGCCATCGCAGCCGACATCGTCACAGCGAGATGCAGGGACGTCAAGGCAGATTCTTCTCCCGTCATTCAACGACGTTGCAGGAGCGACGATGCACCGGCAATGCAAGCCATGGTTATACAGCACACTAGCGGTGAGCGAAAACGAACAGAACTTTTTACCGAATGCGTGCGATAGTAATAATAGCCTCATAAGCGCTATCGAGCGAGTTTTAAATACAGTGCGTAAGACGTCCGCGAATAATAAGAATTTTAAGTCACTGGACGAACTACCGCAATTTTCGGGGGACCCACTGGAGTGGTTAGTTTTTAAGCACGCGTACGAACGTTCGTCGAAGCGACGAGGATACGACGATGATGACAACGTCTCGCGCCTCGTAAAAGCTTTATCGGGCGAAGCGCGAGAAGTGTTAAATTCGTCAATGATGACGAATTTAAACGCCGACGAAATAATACGTACACTCGACCTAAGATTCGGCAATAGAAATGTAATAGCCGAAAAGGTCGGAAATGGTTTAATAAAATTACCAAATCTAGTATCGGGCGAAATTGATCTATTTCAGTTCGCGTCAAAATTAAAGTACGCAACGAACATATTTAAGAAACTTCAACTGACCGGACAATTGTATTCTCCGTATCTAATCAAAATAATAGGCAATAAATTGACACCCGCGATGAAACTAATGTTCTTGCAAAAAATTAAAGAGAGTACCGGCGACAAATCGGAATTAGAAATAATGGCGGATTTCACGTACGAACAAGCCGAGTTAGCCTCAAGATCCGGGATGGATCTAATTAAAACTTTTTCGAACAAACCACGTAGAAACAGAGATGACAAGAAAGAAAATCAAGTATCGCGTTTCGTGTATGCGACAAATGCGGAAGAGAGTAACAACGCTAAAGAAAAAAAATCAAAAGTGTGTTTAGTATGTAAAAATGGTTATCACCCGATCGATAGTTGTGAGATTTTTATTCGCGCTTCCAATACGGAAAAATGGAATTTAGTTACGAAATTGCGGCTATGTTTTGTATGTTTAAAATTTGGACATTCGAAATACGTTTGTAGAATGAAAAAATGTGATCAGTGCAATGAAATGCACCATACATTACTGCATAAAGACAGAGCGGATAGCGGCACAACTAATCAGAGCGAGAGCGTGAATTTACACGACGAGACGTTAGAATCGTGACTAGAGCAGAGTAAGATACTCTTAAAAATTATACCAGTGACCTTGTTAGCGAATAATAAAACTATTGACACATACGCACTACTGGACGAGGGTTCGACAGTAACATTAATTAATAAAGACGTAGCTGATAAAATGGAATTAAGAAGTCGCAAAATAAATTTAAACATAAAAAGTATTAACGAAGACAAAAATGTCTATAATTGTGAAGTAATAAATATAGGAATTATAGGCGAATTTGTGAAAAGTCAAATTATAAATGCAATTGCGATCAAGAATATTAGATTACCCGTACAATCGTTAGAGGAAAAAATTGTCCAAAATATTAATATGAACGACGGTAAAATTAAATTAAAAGCATACCGCGATGCACAGGCAACAATTTTAATCGGTCAAGACAATTGGCGATTAATATGCACGCGTGATATGCAAGAACTTGAAAACTACGATTTAGCAGCATCGCGCTCATTGCTCGGATGGAGTTTGCATGGTTCAACGCGTAGAGAAAAAAGAACAATAAACGCTGGTATAAATTTAATAAAAGGTGTCGCGTTAAGAGAACACGAGGATCAGGTGACAATAAATGAAAACGACGATGAATTAAATGAAATTTTTAGAAACTATTTTGAAATGGAGAATATCGGTGTAGCTAACATCGATCCAAAAAATGAAATCGATCGTGTCGACGGTATTCTACAAAATACGAGCCGATTTGTGGGCGATAAATGGGAAATAGGCCTCCCATGAAAACCCAATATCGAAATAAAAACAAACGGATACAAAATGGCAAGAAAAAGGCTATTCATGTTAGAACGCCGTTTGGATCGCGATCCAGTTTTTGCGAAATTGTATTATCGCGAAATGTAAAGATTCATAGATCTAGGTTACGCGCAATCAGTAAAAAGTAAAGACGATCGCGAGAGGATTTGGTATTTGCCGCACTTCGGCGTTACAAACATCAACAAACCGAACAATGTACGTTTAGTTTTTGATGCGGCAGAAAAAACGGACGGAGTAAATCTCAACGATTTACTAGAATCCGGCCCCGACCTTTTAGAATCGTTGCCGGGAGTATTGTTGAGATTTCGACAATATGCATTCGCGGCAAAAGGTGACATATCCGACATGTTTTTGCGTGTAAAAGTTAGGGAAAAAGATCGCGGAGCGCAAAGATTTTTATGGCGCGGACAAGAGCGTTGTGAGGAACCCAAAACGTTCGAGATGAACAGTTTAATATTCAGCGCTAAGTCGTCGCCGTGTTGCGCGATATTTGTCAAGAATAAAAACGCGAAATTGTACGAAAAAAGTTATCCAGAGGCATCTAAAAGCATAATTAAAAACAGTTATATGTACGACTTTTTAATTATCAAAAGGAGCGAAAAGGAAATTATTACGATCATGTGAGACGTCACAACAATAAACGCAAAAGCGAATTTTTCTATGTATGGATGGGCGAGCAACTCAGAACATTTATTAGCCAAAATTTCGAATATGACAAATAAATCCGCCGAGTTTAAAATAAATTTAGATAGCAAAAATAAAGAGAGAGTGCTAGGGCTTTTCTGGGACAGAGAAACAGACCAATTAAAATTTAATATTAAATTTACAAAAACGGCAAAGGAAACACTATCGAGCGTAGATAAAACAACAAAGAGAAAAGTATTAAGTCTTATAATGTCGGTTTTTGACCCTTTAGGCATTTTGTCGCCATTCGTGTTAAAAACTAAATTACTAATGAGAGATGTATGGCGAAGCGGGGTTCGCTGGGATGCAAAGATTCGCGAGTAAAAGAAAGAAATAAGGATAAATATCATATTTCCTTAGTTATAGCAAAGAATAAAATAGCGCCCTTAAAATCACAAACGATACCGAGGCTTGAATTACAAGCGGGGCTAATCGGCGCGCAACTCGCGGATTACGTGCAAAAAGAAATAGAAATAAAAATAGATCGCAGAGTGTTTTGGACCGATTCATCCGTAGTCCTAGTGTGGATTAAATCAGAGCTGCGCGTTCAACAAGTATACATACGAAATCGGTTAATAGAGATTCGAAAAATAACAAAATTAAGCGAGTGGAAATGGTTGCCATCAAGTAGCAATCCAGCCGATGACGCGACTCGAGTAACGGATTGCTTGCGAAACGACAATAGATGGTTCACAGGTCCTGATTTTTTAACATTACCGGAAGATAAATGGCCGACAGAAAAAACATTTGATAGAGTAGACAGAGAAATACCGGAAAATTCCGCGACAGAGAACGCGCGCGTTTTCACAGTAACGGCATTACAATGGAAACTGCCTCTTACTCTCAGATTACTGGGATGGCAAGGGTTATTAATAAGAGCGCATCGACTAGATAAATATGTAAGTATTTGGTTGAAAACGGGAAAGTCCCGAAATCACGTGGACAATATTATTCGAGCCGAAAAAATTTGTTTTCGTATAATACAAAGGGAGAGCTTCGAGTCCGAAATATACGCCTTAGAGAAAAGCGAACCGATAAACAAAACCAGCAGAATAAAAAATGTAATGCCATACTTAGATGAACACGGCGTGTTGAGAGCCGACGGGCGAGTAAAAAGATTATCGTTTGATTTATTCAATAATAACCCCATTATATTAGATGGTAGACACGAATATTCACAATTATTAATTAAAGACTATCATAAACGATTTTATCATGATATTCATGAAACAGTATTTAACGAAATAAGGCAAAATTTTTATATAATTGGATTGCGAAGCGTATTAAAATCATTGACAAATAAATGTGTTACTTGTAGCATAAATCGAGGAAAGCCACACCCGCCCCCGATGGCGCCCTTGTCCACGGGGCGAACAGCTGTTAGAGAGAGACCTTTTACGCACTGTGGGATCGATTATTTCGGGCCTATGTCGGTGAAAATCGGCAGACGTCGAGAAAAAAGGTGGGGAGTTTTGTTTACGTGTCTCACGATCAGAGCCGTCCACCTAGAATTAGCAAAAAATTTATCGGCCGATTCCGCAATACTAGCGCTAGAAAGACTCGCCGCACGCAGAGGAAAACCTAGATTTATGTATAGCAACAACGGCACAAATTTTAAGGGTGCGAGCCGAGAATTGAGATGTGCTATAAAAGAAGTAGACTCGGCGAAAATAAGAAGTTTTGCCGAAAATAATAAGATGGAATGGCGTTTTAATCCGCCCAACGCGCCGCATATGGGAGGCGCCTGGGAGCGAATGATACGCTCCGTGAAATCCGCGCTAAAAATCATCCTCCGCGATCAGGTACCGCATGAAGAATTGTTACAAACGTTATTAGTAGAAATCGAGCATTCTGTGAACTCTAGGCCGCTGACACATGTTTCCTTCGACTCGAGAGATTGTGAAGCGTTGACGCCAAATCACTTTTTGATTAGGGCATCCTCCGGGCAGCTCAAACTGGAAAAATACGACTTGAAAGACGTGTGTTTAAAAAAACAGTGGTAGCTGGCTCAAAAGTTCGCGGATGCCTTTTGGAAAAGGTGGTTGCGTGAGTATCTTCCCACCTTGATACCCCGCAAAAAATGGTTGGATAATGAAAAACCATTGAAAATAGGAGATGTAGTATTAATTATTGATTTACAAAGTCCGCGAAATCAGTGGTTAAAAGGGACGATCACAAACATATTTCCGGGCGCGGATAATCATATTAGGCAAGTAAAAATACACACTTCTTCGGATTATTACGTGCGCGCTTCTCATAAGCTTATAAAATACATAGATAATATTTAATTATAAATATGTGAAGATGTATTAAGAATACATTTGTAATTCGTATAAATAAACTGTAACCTTTATATATAAGCGTATGATGTATTAAGTACGATCTCTGTTTTGTAAAAAAAAAAAAATGTGCATGTATACCTTACCCACCTCACATTATATTACAAATTTTATTAAATATTTTTCCATTAACTGTAATAAAATTAATATTAATGTTAAGCTGTAATGATTAGTTTATAAGAATAACATAATTAATGTATACCGATATTTAATCAGTTATAATAACGAATAAATAAATTAGTAATGTATGAAAAAAAAAAAATTTTTAAATTATAAGGCATGAGTACAAAATTAAAATAATTTTGCACGGGGGGAGGGTGTTACAAATCGTCAGGCATTTTACCCGTAAGTACCGAAAACGTATCACGAGAATTCGTGATATAAGAGCCGGCGACATTGAGAATAAACAAAAAAAGGGAAGTCAGGAGGTCTCCGCCTGTGAGAAGGCGATGGAAATGAAAATGACCGGCAGACAACGGGCCGAAGGCCTATGAAAGTGCCTACGGGGAAAATGAAAAACGAAAACGTGAGAATAATCTCGTGACACCCGAACCACGGCCGAATATTCGGTTACGCGCGCGGCAATCTATAAAGAATTCAACGGTTATAGGGAATTGGATTAATATTATTATTTATCGCACATAGCGGTGCGATTGATTTTATAGTAATTAAACCTGTAATCGCCGACCGAAAAACAAAAGAATGTTTAGATCGAGATAAACAAAAGGTCGAATAGTGGGGAACAAGCTCTCGAGTGGATAAATAAGGGCGATCTGAAGTGAAGAGCTCTCTTTCCTGGCGACTTTTGTAATAGAGCCTGCGAAAAATTATAAAGAACTTATACAATTTGAAATAAAAATTTTTAAGACCAAATAATTATTGTCTGTGAAATTATTGAGAACAATGATATTTATTAGAAAATATATTGATTGTATAAAAAATTTGTGAATTGCAATGTTAAAATACACATCTTTCAAGGCAATTTAGAATAAATCGTTTAGAACTTCATAAAAAATGTATACTTACTAATTAAACAATCTTAAACGGTCTATCCATTCTTCTCATTAAAATATAAGTATAATGCATATCGTTGTTATTTAAATCTAAACTTCGTAGGCAATAAGGAATTACAGCTTATCGTTATTAAAAAAAAGAAGAGTATTTTTTCTAGGAATACAAAAAATCAATATAAATAAATTAAATTAATTAATCATTCAATTCGTTCTTGTTCCTGTTTCATTAAACTTTGATTAAGTCTTCATTAAAAAAGTATATCGAAGTGTAGTAACAAATAAATGTTGAATAGTATGTCGATTAATAAAACTGACTATACAATTAATAATTATTATAAATAATTTTGAAATTTATTAATAATCACCCTAGAAAATAATGTTATATTATTATCTGTAATACTTTCTTGAAATTCTGCACAAGGAGATATCTCTTACGATCTTGAACATTGAAGTAACACTGAGATTACATAATATTTTTTGATCACCATGAAGACGATTCTTAAAATTAGTATTAAACTATTATTCAAGGCTCAAAAAGTTTATTTAAAATATAATGTATTAAAATAATTAGGAGAAACTTAACTAAATAATTTATCAATGCCTGTAGTAAAATATGAAATTGAAATTTTAAAATTTTGAATGGTAAATTTTGCAGTAAATTAATATATTTGTTTAATATTTTAATTAAATAATAAATATTATATAAATGCAAGTAGATTGATTATGTATATTCTAATAGTACTTAACTTACTGATGAAAAAAAACTAAAACAAAAAAGGCAACAAGAAAAATAAGAAAAAGAAAATTTATTATTCGAATAGATTTTCTTTTCCTACTTTTCGAATACTAAATACTTTATGAACGGGATTTTATTTCTAATTTAATATAAAAAATAACCCTTGATTTAATAAACACGAAAAAGTATCGTAATATTTTATATATGTTTTATAAGGTATTGTTCAAATTTTTATTATTTGAATAATATAGTTGAAATATTAAACTTTATAAATTTAATTTTCCATGTTTAAAAAATAATATAATTTCCTATTTGTTTTAAAAATTAAAAATTATACACACTATACAACTGTAGATAAAATAATAATTTTAAACTAAAGATTAGATTTAATTAAATAATTTTACTAAAAACACAAAGAAAATTAAACGTGCTCAAGCTTTTTCATTATTTATTTTTTTTTTTTTTTCATTTATTATGTACTCTTCTTCTTTCAAACTTTAGTTTCACCTATTTTTAGCAAAAGAAAATTAGTTAGATAATTTCTGGTAAGTCCTCGAACAATGCAATTATATCCATAAGTATGACAGACCCTATGTTGAAACTCGTAATGAAAGTGTGCTATTGGAATTATCATTTTTCTTTCCTTACCAAGCTCGTTTTCATAAAACATGATTAAGGTAGTTAAATCTCATCCAGAAAATTCCGGTATGGGAATGGTCTTAAATCCTTTGATGATTTAACACAATGTAACCGATAAGCCAGTATCTAAGATCAGAAACCCACAGTTCTTAATTTCCATTATATTTTCTATGTAGATTTTAGGTTTTTGGATAATGACTGTGCCTATTTACATTATATCAAAGCGTCTGGTTAGTACACCAAATGCGTATTTGCTGTGGTACAGGTTAATTTATAAGAACTGAATCCTAGTCGAGGGTATAGAACAAAAATCTTAAGGGACTTTTTAGTTATCTTCGGCATGATAAGCATCAGAGAAACTGAAATCTTCTCAGCCTACATGATTGTCTCAATACATGTAAGCTTAGCCTAGCAGGTATCTCTACAGTTATAAGTGTGTGTATATTTATAATGGCAAGTATATGCTATAAAATATTTTCCAATAAAGTGCTATCGCATTCATTGAATCATCAATCTAAGAACTCCTTTTAGGGAGTTCGTATCATTCATTCCTCACATTTATTCCCATTTCCTCATGAAAAATTTGAAATTAATTGGGATCTGTATTTTCTGACACTTTCACTTATATATCTGTACCAAACCAAAAGTATGTTGCCCCTAAAACCTATAAAGCCTAATCCCTCCACCGCGGAAAGGTCGCAATCTAAGGAAGAGGAACTAAGGAATAAGAATCATTAAAAAATTTATGCTTGTTATAAATGTTATGTATAGTTTTCATAAATAATGAAGCATTACATATTAAATTTTATAAAAATAATCACTTTGATATTTAAATAAACAAATATTTAAATTTAAAATATTAATTTTATAAAATAAAAATTTCATAATAAAATAAAATTTTATCAATTAATCACTTTTTATAATTTTTTGAGATTTTTCTTTCACTATAACATCCTTTATGATGAGATAAAATGATAGTTCTGCCTTGATTAATAATTTTCGTTGTTGATATGTCAATAATTTTCTTTCTTTAAATTTGATATGTTTTTTTTCATTGATAGTCACAATATTCATGGCAATATTTAATTTTACATTACGATACAGATAAACATTATAACTTTGTTTCTAGTTTCGACTCATCATGTGAATTAGTTTTATTGACACATTATTCGAGTTTATCGTTTTACCATACAATCATACAATAAATTATTGAGAAATAACATTAACTAAACTAATTCATTAGTAAAATATATTTATTATTAGAATTATATTAATAAACAATAAACTAATTAATGTCTACATATTAATTTGCTACGTATATAAATATTTGTATTGTATACTAATATAATATTATACATTACTACTCTATACATGTAAACATAGTTTCACAATAAAAATATAGCTATAATGCAATCTGCTTGATCCTAATATATTATTTGATTAAATGCAATACTTTAATATTCATTTAATAAAATTATTTTATTTTAATAGTAAGGAAGAAAAATCAAAATGTAAATAACTATAGTACAAAAATATAACATATATATATATTAATAGTCAATATTAGTTTTAAAATTTATATTATATAAAAATATATTAAATTTAATTTTTAAACATTATTTATTTATTATTAATTTTCATTTTTAATAATTACAAACTTTTTTTTAGTTTAAATTATAAATTAATTCATAATTATGATTTTAATAATAGTTTTTGATAATCAAATTATTATTACTAAAGCTTTTAAAGATATATTTCAATATATTAATGTAAATGTAAATATGTATTAGTATCGGTTTACGTAGTTTGTACGTCAAAAAAAATTTCATGTCTTCAATTTGAATACAAAATCCCCTATTCACTGACATTTCTAACTTTATATTTTCTAATTAATTTAAATTTATTATATTAAAATAACTAAACTTTTTTTTAAAATTATTTTTGTTTTGAAATCTTCAAAGGATTCATATTAGATTTACACTATGTAAATACAATGAAATGTGTAAAAATATTTCTATGCATTTATACATAATATACCAAATAAAATAAAAGTTACCAAAAAAAGTATTTAATTATTCTACTGAGATACTATAAATCTTTGCATTCATATTATTTACATATTATAATCTAAAATATGAACTGGATATGTATATTTACTATTATAATTAGATTATTATATTTATATTTATATTTATACAGCATAAATAAATATCTTTTTACTCATTTTTAATTCTATTTTTTAATTTTTTTATGAAAAGTCTTATAAGAAGCAGGAAGCATTTTTGGTAAATCATCATTGTTATTTGATATTTTACAATAATATTTTAATTTAATATTAATTCATGGTCCTAAAAAAAATCTTTTTATTAGTTTCTTAAATTAATATATATTCAAGAGAAAAAGAATTAATAAGAATGTGAGAAGACAATAAATAGTAATGTAAATAAGCAGTAAAGGGCAAGTGCCGATAGAGTAAGAAAAGTCAACCAAGATAATAAATATAGAAAGAACCTATTAACTTGTACTTACTTTATTGAGTCAATATAAATATGTATACGTTCAGCCTCTATACATACTTTAGTAGTATCGGCAGCATTTAGCGTTACTCTCGAGTTGAGTAATAACAGTTGTCTGTATTCTGGATTGTCTGCACTTTGGTACAACTATACAGGATTTTACAAGTAAGATTTAAAGAGTTTACGACTCTAAAGATCGATTTTGGCTTATTTTGTATTATTAATATCTTATTTTTCACAAAAAATGATAATTTTGTTATAACAAGTATCCTAATATTTAAATCAAAAAGACAATTATATCAATTTTATGATCATGTAGAATACCGAATTATATTTAATAATACTCTACTTTAAATTTGTATGTATTTTATAACTTTTCAGAATTTATATAGTGTCCTTTATATCAACATCAGATTAATATTTTTATTATATATATTTTAAGAGAGAAACTAATTTTTCTGCTTTCATTACAGATGATATATGCATTGTCTTATTTTATTTTATCTTATATATTCATCTTATATTCTACATATTTATAAATTAAATTTAAGAAAATAAAATAGTAAGTATTTTTAAAATATTTTTTAAAAATGTAAAAATTATAGTTTTATATTGAAATTTTTATGTAAATAACATAGAGAACACATTAGAGTCTGGAGAAAAAAAAGTTATCATAATGTTTAACATATATTTTAAAAATTAGAAAAAACTTATATTCTTACTAGTTAAAATTATTAACTTTATACTTATGAATAATTTACATCACCTAATAGCAAATTAAAAAATGAAATATATATGTAGGTATATAAGGTAAGCTAAGATACATACATTAAATAAAGATTATTTGTTTTTAAGTATAAAATCTTGAATAAATTTGAGACCATTATTTCCATTAAAAAGATTTATAAATTTTTTTCTTTAATAATATAATAAAAATATTAATTCAAAGAGATAAAAAAGATTTGGTCGAATTATAAACAACTTGTTACTGAAACATATTCCCAAAAAATTAGTCAAATATGTTTGTTATTCTTTAAAAATATTTCCTTAAAATATCTCAAAACCTTAAAGTTAGTACTTAAAGAATTATACGTGAAATATTTTATGGTCACATATTTACATATACTTTAGATATACAATTTCATTATTTCGGTCAAAATTTTTTGCCATAATTTCTTGATAACAATTACCAACTGATATAATTATCATAAATATTTTAAAAACTCCAAAGACGACTCAAATCTTACGTAAAGGTTATAACAAATAATATAAAATACAAATATATTTAATGTTAATAAAGTAAAAAATATAATTTTATTTATTTTTTATTACTATACATATGTAAGTTTAATAATATTATTTGATTAATTGATTAATTCAAAATTCGTACCAGTTTTGTTAATTAAAAAATAAAATAATATCAACATTTTTGTAAAACGATGTTCTTATTCTGGCCTTGGCAATGCTTATATACCAAAAATAAATCAAATTATGATATTTACAAAAAATAAATAAATATTTATAATTTAATACAGAAAAGCTTAATTATTCTAATTTTATCCATATCTAATCACACACTTTTGATAGTCATGCAATTAACATTTAAACGACATACTTGAAAAGTCAAAATGATAAAAAATTAGTTTCGTGAAAGTAATAAAATTAAATTTTTGCCAACATAAAATTTGAAAAGATACTGATTGATCAAAAAGGGACTAAACTGTCTATTTATATACATATATAACTACAAGCAAAAATCATTTTATGGTTCATGTAAATGTAATGTAAACGATAAATATAGATATTACCATAATAAAAATAATAATAAATTACAGAATAAATCTTTTTGTATATCAAATATTACTATTATAACGAGCTATAATATATAATATGTACTTTAAATATAATATTTAAATTAATAATATAATAATATACTAATTTATATCATCATTTTTAATTTAAAAGAGCTATATTAAAAAGGTTGAATAGTTTGTGAGAATCAAGATTAAAATTAATTATATTTATTGAATATACAATAAGTTAAATCTTATTATAAAGTATTTTAACATTTCTTTAAAATGAAATGAAGTAATTAATGAAATAATATGTCATTGATAATTACTTATTAAATCATGATCAGCATAATAATTTAGCCAAAGATTAAATGTCCTAAAAAAAAAATCATAATTTAATTGACGTTTTATACTTTATGATGCAAAAATTGTAGAAAATAAATGATCAATTTTTCGAAAGTTCTACAGTAAAGATAGATTATTTTTCTTTATACATCGAAAATTTTGAATTGAATTCAGATACTGATAATAAAAAATTATAAGAAAAAATACTTATATAAAGTATATTCATAGTTTCACATATTACATATAATAGAAGAACAACTGTATCAGAATAGTCAATAATCTGCTTATTTATAACACGATCCCTCCTAATAAATAGTTTAAGACCTTTTTTAAATTGAAAAATTAAAAAATTTAAAGGAAATATTACCAAGAATATAATAAAGACACTTGTTTACTTATTAAGTATTTTTATTTACTCTTTTTATATTTATAATAAAATTCAATACAGCACATTCACGACAAATTATATATGTGTAGATATCTTATTCAATCAACAAGTATTAGATAAAAAGAATCTCACCTAAATGTTGCCTGAAAAATAAAATAAAAAAAATATTATAATGTGGAAGAATGTGAAAAAAAAATTTTTTTCTGTATATTATACAAAAATTATACTAATTATAATCCATTTAAAAATAACATTAACAACATTAAATAAAATGTATATCTTTTATGTAAATCATAAAAATATTGTTTATCATTATATTATATTTATTAGATTTACTTAGTATAAATTTTTAGATTTTTCAACAAATTTACTTATGCTAACTCATAATACAAAAATTTTAAAAAGCCTAAATATATTGATAACTTTAAATATATTTTAAAATATACTTTAATGTATATGCCACAAAATGTTACTACATCATCTGTATTATAATCTTGCAAAGAAAATAAAGAATCCTATTTAACATTTAAAAAAATAGTCGCATAAAAAATTAATCGCACGTCAATTAATAAGCCTATATTAAAATTATATGTAAACTTATTATTCGTACATTTTTAGAAAGACAATACAAAAACAGCTGATACATTTTTCTTTATTATTATTAATAATCTTGTTATTTAATATTTTAATTATTTGATAATATAATGTTTAGTATAGAGAATACTAATAAAGTCATAACTAGCACTTACAAATATATTAATCATTTCAAAATATAATATTCCTATAATTTCTTTCTTCTTTATCTTGGAAGATTATTAGTGTACCGATTATAACATTTATGATTATTTTTTTTCTGTAAAAATCTATAAATTAAGATCTTTATTTGCAATACATCTCAATTTTTATATTACAGTCATTAAACGAATACATAGAGAGCGCGAAGAGAGGGAGAAACAAATATAAAAACAACGGTGCAATAAATTCCGAATAATTGGTATAAAATTCTTTTATTTGTATACAATCGAAATAAAATGTAATTAGTTTTGCTTTTCACGAATTTTCATGTACCACTTTTCGTTCTCTTTCTCTGATTATATAATTCAGAATTAATGAAGGCTAACTTTATTGATTATTTCGATTCACATAACTTAATATTGATAAATGGTAATGACGACAATGATAAAAATAATATAAAAGCAATTGTAAATAATTAGTCCCAGAGATCAAAGAAGAATATAATGATGAATTTGATAGATTATTATATATATATTTCAGGATTATATTTTAATTATACTTCATTATTTCATACTATCCATAACACCTAAAACAATTATATCAAAAAGACGGGTAATGTTAATTTAAAAACTAAATAAAATTATTGAAATTATTTTATTGCTATATATTTGATAATGCAGAGTAAGACATTAATTTCAATTATAGTAATTATATTACGCAGATCCATTTTATTTATATTTATATTCAAAATAACTGTGATAAATTATACTCTGGTACATACATGGTGCATCCATGAAATATCGAGTTTTTTTTTCATTTTGCGCCTATTCATCGTAATAATTCGGGAGAGGTCTTAAAATATCGACAAACTCTTTTCGCATTTGTCCTTTTTTTTTTGTTTTTCGATAATTAGGCGCGGCAGGATTTAACTTAAGGGTGTTTTTCAAATTTTTGACACGGCGCGCTGAAGCGATTAGCGGAAAACCACTACGTGAGAATGTTTTGTTCAAAGATTATAAAAAAAATTTATACCTTTCTTTTTTAAAAAATGATTTATTGGTGGAGTTATAAACAGTGTGAAATAAAAGTTTTAAATTCTTCAAAATAATTTCCTCCTGTATCAACACATTTTTGAAGGCGTGTTTCCCAAATTTCAAATGCATTTTCAAACTCTTTAGCTTTGTTGTTTTTCAAAAATTTTCACATTTATAAATTTTTTTGCAATATATTGTACACTGAAGATCGCGTTAAATTCAGTTTTTCCTGAATTGCTTTATCTGTTAATCGACAGTCCAAATTTTTAATTTCTAACACGCGCCGGGTGTTCCTAGCCATTCGGGGTGTTTTGACGCCCAGATCGAGGCTCGTCGATGATTCTTTTTCGGCCCTCTTTAAAAGCTCTGTGCTATTTTCCACTTTGCGATTTTGACATGCAATTATGTCCATACGGTTCTTACAACATTTTATACGTTTCCACACTGTTTTTTTTTAATTGCAAACAAAACTTTATCGCGTAACGCTATTCGAGTAGTCGCTCCATCGTACCGTGTCAAAAAACACCCTTCGTGCGAAGTAAAATTCTGCCGCTCCTAATTATCGAAAAAATAAAAGAAAAAAAGGAACAAATGTGTAAAGAATTTGTCGACATTTTAAGACCCTTCCCAAATTTCTACGAGGAATAGGAGCAAAATGAAAAAAAAAATCGATATTTCGTGGATGCACCATGTATATATACTTATTAATCTCTTTTCGTTTTATTGTATATACTAAAATTTAATAGATAATTTCAAAAAATTATTATTGTAGACCTATTTAATATATTAAAATGAATTATAAGATTTAAAAGTTACAATATAAAGATAAAACTAATTAATTTATTTATATTATAATCTTTATGGTTTAAGTTCCAAATATATAATCGAAAAAGTAGTTGGTATTTAGGAAATAATACATGATTAAAAATATTGTTTAAATGGAAAAAATAATCATATTAAGAAAACTAATAAATGAAGTGATTCGATTTTAATGTTACTAATGACATATTCATAAATAAAAATCTAAGCTACAATAAAAATAAGTGATAATAAAATTTCAAATATGAAAAAGTTTTTTAAGTCAGAAAATATTTTTAATACTTTCAATAATATCATAATTTTATATAATTTGTTACCTCAGAATTTCATTGATAGATAAATAATAATTTAGTAAATTTTCTATATAAAGTTATCATTCCTTCATTTATAAACCGTACATTTATGAGTTAGTAATTTAAGCATTAAACTGAACAATCACTAAGAATAAATATATAAAGTATAATTATATCAAAATTAATTACAATCAGTTATGGATAACTATATATTACTTGCTTTAGAATTGTATCAACAATTGTAGTTAAGGTGCGTATAGTGCGTATATAGAAAGAATGATGTGAGCCAATTCTGTTAAGACAGCGGTTTATCACCACTCTAGATTTTTTTCTAGGCTTGGACGCTCCTTAATAATTAACAATAATTTAAAATTAAAGTATGCTGCTTCCGAATGTAAAAAGCGTTTTTTGTATTTTACTCTGCTTTTATAACTTCTGTAAATTTATCCCCTGTTTAGTTTTCTATAATTCTTAATGTTGGCTCATAGATGCATGATCTTAGTCGATCGCCTAATTTACGAGTTTCTCTATTTTATTTATTTACTTTCTGCGTGTTACCTTGAAAAATTAAGCAATAGTTCGTTGTTATTGTATTATTTCTAATTGAACGGTTTTTTTATTTTTTTTTTATTTCATTTTGCAAGCTTATCAAAATGAGATAAAGAAATATTACTTAAAAATACGAGAACGTTACAAATTCTAGTTTTGCTACAACTAAATTTAATTTTTTTATTCATAAAAGTTACAAATATTCTTTTAATACAACTTTATTAATACCTTTAGTTTATAATTTAATATGTATAAATTTAAAAGTATAATAAAAAAACTGTTATTAACAATATTAAAACTTAAATGGGAACCAAGATTTTAGTGTTAAAATAATATTATTACTGTAAAAATAATTAAAGTTTTATAATATGTGTTACATCTCAAATTGTAATAAATGAAGAATCTATATATTATTAAACAATAATATTTTTTTAATAAAAATACAATTTAAGTTAACAATTTTTAATTTACAAATTAATTTTATTAAAATATAAATGTTTAATTTACGAATAGATTATAGAATTTATTTAATGAGTTTAGTTTACAATTACGCTGATTTTAATATAATAAAACTATATATGAAATAAATAATTTTTATAAAATCAATTTTTATAAATGAGTTTTCTTGAATTCATTAATTTGAGATAAAGTAACTATTGATACTGATTTTTAAAGATGATATTATTACTATTATACATATTTGTTAAAATCCTAAAGTACATTGATTTTTCTCTCATATATATTTTTTTTGTATAATTGTATTTAAATATTTCGATTTTTATGACTACTTTATTATTTTCTTTTTATCTTTTAAATATATAAAATAATTATGAATTCAATTGAAATTTTATTCCTATGTAATTAACAATTAAAAGAAAAAAGTATAGAAATCTATTGATAAGATTATATTGATTTACTGATTTAAAATTGCATAACGTTAAAATAATGAATATATTTTCTACAAGTCAATGTTCTAATATTTTACGTCAAATACGCATCATCTAATATTTTCGAAATAATGTATTGATTCATAATTGGTGTTACATCTCGATTTAGTATGTGTAGAGCAGTTTAATTTTTTAAATTATATTGTATATATTATTTATTCATATCGTTTTTAAAATAAAGTATATAAAATAAACAAATTTATATTATATTTTAATATTACTGTGTAGTTTCGATTAACGTCGTATAATAGAAGTTTTCCCTATTTCAACGAGCAACTAATATTTTCACATATCTATATGATAGTACTCTTGATATGTAATTACTTTTAGCTTGTTTACATAATTCTTTGTAATCAAAATCACAAAATAGTAAATAAAATTTTCAGAATCTGTATGTAGGATATTTTAAATTATACAATAATTTTTTTTTGGATTTATGTAACATGTAAAATTTTATTTTATAAAATATATATCGAAATTGATAAGCTGCGTGTGTTGCTGCTACAAGTTTCTATTGTACTTTAGAATAATTCATTTATATATTACTTCAGTTTCTAAATAAGTAACTATCATTTTTCAATTCAATTATATTATTCAGAAAAATAAATTTACATCCCATTTAATACATAGATGATCTTTATTATAAATTACGTGTTAAACCTAATTTCAAATTTTATTATTTTAATAATATCAACTCATAACAAAAATTGATTTTTAGTTTATTAATAATACAAATAACGATAAATGAGTTTTTTTTTTAAATATTAGAATAGAAGCAGTACATTCTTGTATTAATATAATTGCAGTGTATAATTAAAAAGTATTATTCGGTGATATAAGAAGACTAGGTGCATATTTATTTATGTGGATATTCGTGTATTCTCTATTAATTGTAATAAATTATTGAGATTTAATATTTCTGTTTCTATCATTAATAATTGTATTAATAACTATTATTTCTTCATTAATTAAAGTCTTTCTTCTCTTTTGTTTAACATTTTGAATTTGAATTCATATGGCTTGGTTTTGTTTAAAATAATTTAAATTATCTTCCTTATGTGTAATTCATAGTTATACATTGTCATTTTCAAAAATAGCATTCTGTTAATCTTTTTACAATATTAGGCTTAATCAAAATACTGCAACTATTTTCTATGAATGAATATACTTTTAACATTTTGTTTGTGAATACTACAAGATGATTTAACTCCTTATTTTTAATACAAAGTGGTCCAATAGCATTAGAAATATTTCATTTTCCAGATTATATTTTTTATATTTATTATTCAAATCTTATTGGTTTTAACAAATAAATTATGTAAAATTTATAAATATAAAGTATTTATTTTTTTTAGGAGTAAAATAATTTTTGTTAGTTAATTAATCTTATTTATCCAAACACAAATCCAGTGACTTATTCATATTATGTTTTTTTTTCTGCAGCCAAGTTTAATGTATCTTATTACGAGAAAAGAAATTCAAAATTAGCATCATTACAGTAATAATTATATTAGTAGTATCTCAGAAAAGACAAATTTATATTAAATTTGGATTATTATTTACTTAATATTTATATACGTATATAACATTAGATCCACTATAAATTTTCTTTACAATAAAATGAATTTTCATTTTTTAAATCATTAAAGTTTAACTGATTTATTAATGTGAACGTTCCAATTAATGCAGTTTGCTGGTAAATTACTTATGCATTTCTAGTAAAAAAATCTAATCATTCAGAAATCAAATAAAAAATTGGAAGATGCATTGGCTACAATATGAAATACAATAAGTATGATATACAATCCAGAAACAATACATATCTACATTCTTGTAAAATATACAATACATTGAGCCGTTTTATTGAATATATATATTATTATTATTATATTTAATAAATTTAAAAAAATTAATTTTTTTGTAATATCACATATATTATTTATTAATAAATTCTTAACGTATTTAAAAAAATAAATAAATATAAAAAATAAATCATTGTACATGCTATATAGAATAATGATAAAAAAATAAAATCTACTTATTAACAAAATTAAATTCAATAATTGTTTAACTCATTAATCTTCTTTTTTTATATTAATTACAATATAAATATATATCAAATGAAATTTTTATTTCCATAAAAAATATATATGTGAATCTTTATCTATCTTCTAATCTGGCTAAAATAATGTTTTTTATACTAATTTACAATAATTTTTAACGTGTAATAATATATAAAATAATCTATGTAAATTAAAAAAATAGTTTTTTTTAAAAAACAAAAATTTAATGGTGATAAAATAGAATAAATCAGATTCTTTGTACTTCTGTATAATATTCTCGATTTCCTAGTTAATACGAACTTTATTATACTATAAATAAATCAGTATACTATAATTTATTAAACATATTTTGAAGAGGAAATAAGTACAATTCATTATTAGTTTGCTTATTTTACTATACATACATTCTGAGCCTAGCATAATTTAATGCGAATGATTACTGTTTTTAACCTTTCAGTTCTAATTATTAAATTATTCATTCTTATTTTCACTCGGGGTATTTTTATCTATGCAAATAAAAAAATACTTCTTGAATTCTCTTCTATTCTTTTGTTACGTTTAGCCTTACAACATTTCCAATCTGTATGATAATATCTTCAGATTACATTTACACACATTCAAATATCAAACAAATATTATTTGAATACTACGTTATTATATATTCAAAAATATATAATTTAAGAAAACATTTTTATAAGTAAAATATATTGAAAAATATAGAGAATTGAAAATTAACATTGATAACAATATTTATGAGTGTGTATAATATTTATGAATACTAAAATACGAACAATATTTATATTATATTTTTTATTTTATATATGAGATTTTTAGATTAATACTGTTATATTTTCGAAACTTTCGATTTTATATTATTATCAATATAACCTTTTTATTTTTAGGATTAAAATTATAATGTTGTAAAACAATAATTATATAATATTACAAGAGTCAAATAGTGAATATAAAAAAGAATATAACAAATTCAACAGTGTATTTATTTTGTCATACACAATTGAGAATTGAAAGTTTAAATAGGTAAGGAACAAATTATACTAAATATTTCATATAAATTTAAAATTCTTTATGTATGTTTCATTCATGAGAAATCATTTATAGTTTCCCAGTTGCATTTATTTATAGAATCTTATAAATTAAAGAAATCGTAATAAAAAATTAATCGTAACAAACCGTATATATATTGATTCTTATTTTTTCTTTTTTTCTCATTCATTATAATAATTTATATTATATACTACATATGCATACTATTATTATTAATTTTAATTATTATCCATTAAATTATGAGATCACTCATATTTTTACATTTAAAATTTTTAATTCTAGTGTTACTAAGTATATTAAGCATAGTTCTTTCAATAGAATGAACAAGAAGTGAAGCAATCAGTAAAATTATATATTAAAACTAATAAAAATTTTGCAATCACATGATAATGTATGTAATTGCGCGCATGCACACGTACTTATATATATGTGCTTTACAGCGTATTAACTGTAAAGATCAGGCTGGGGTTATATTTATTTTGTAGACATTTTTATGCTTAAATATGATGCATATTATCTCTATATCATACGTGATACTGCTCAATGGTTAATCCACTTTAAAATTGAAATATATGCAATATATTTTTAATGAAATATTCATAATATATATAATTAATTATATTTAAATTAAATTTTAATATTTTTGAAAATTTTTGCATACATTCTCTTTATATATACTAGTTGTGCTGTGTACTTAGTTATAAAAAAACTGTTAGTTTTACTTTATTTTAATTTTAATATTTTAATATTTTATTTAAGTTAATTATATACTGCGTAAAGTTATATTTAAAATTTTGTTATATAATGCAGTACCAACGCATGCTGAAACTAATATCTACTCTTTATATGTAAGACATTAACTTTGCTAAATTTCGAAAGTGAGGCATTATTTAAGTAAACCAAACAAAAGTAGCTTATTGTATATGGAGTGTTATGCTTACGGTACACGAATTATAATCATAATCTGATTGCAAATATATCGATGATTAATAATAATATTATTAATAATATTAATAACGTTTTTTATATAGAACTATAAAGGTCCTCTATATAAATTGATCTGTTTTTATATAGTATAACTTTCTATTAAATAGTACATAATACCTTTCATGTATGAAATAATAAAGCAAGATCATATGTGGTGTGTCGCACTTGATTTGATTTGAAACATCATCGTTATAATGACACTCAATACTTAAAAAAAATGTAATATGGTACAATTCACTACGATTGCACACTTATTTTCTACTAATTTTTCTAGTATATACTATCCAATACCCAAATATATACAGTAGATTTACTAGAAAGTAATTGTAAAAAAGTAAGCTAAAATGCGACATTAAAAATCCTAAATTGTATGAATAACAGAAATATGTCAATTCAGGTTTATATATAATAAATATTTTATAAAAAAGACTGTAAATTATAATTAATATAAATATAAATTAGATAAAATCGTTGTAGTAATGATTACTGCTGTAAACATTATTACATTATTACTATTTATAAGCATATAATAAAACGCGATAATATATACAACTTTTTATCGAAGGTAATATTTCCGCAGTAAGAGAAAATTCTGTTATAATGAATATTGTATTGTTATTTTATTTCTTAACAATGTTCTCATAAAATTATCCCATTGTTTTTAAAAATTCTATTTAAAATATAGTTTAAAATAACGTATTAAAAATTAAAAATTAAAGATATAATAGGAAAGAAAAAAATTATTATTTATGGTTTAGTGGCAGTAATAAAAAAATATTGTTTAATATAGTAGACGTAATTATGTAAGTGATTATTATACAATTTATATAAGTCTCTATCCTATATAATAGAATTTAGAATAAATTTTAAGCAAGGCTATAAAGGATAAGACGTAAAAATGTTAATATTCTTTTTTAAATTTAATTTTGAGTTATATAATACTAACTAATATATTAATTATTATTTCAACTATTAATGTTTTAAAAATATTTATTTTATTAACATAATGAATATATATCCGTGTGCGTATTTATTCGTGCATGTGTGCAATATTTTACTCATTAAATTATCTAGGTAGATCATTGCTTAGCGATTCATTAGTTTTAAATGTGTATATACTTAAAATATTTTTAAATATTTTGATTTAAATTTTGTCTAAATTAAAATTTTTTACAATTATTTTCTGAATAATTTAAACAAAATAAAACTAATTAAAAGTTATTTTAGCAATTTACATAATTCTTTTAAACTTCTACTCTTATTTATTAAAACAAGAAATAGGAAAAATTAAAAATATTCAAGAATTCGTACTTTAAACAACAAATTTTATTTTGAATATATTTAAAAAATGGTGTACTATAAAGTTATATGTCACTAGCAAACAACAATTATTTACTAAATTTCATACATATTCACCATACACCCAAGTGCATAGTAAATATACACAATAATTTAAAATATTATCCATTTAATTTTAACAACTCTGTTATGTACTTAAGTCAACTAAATTTAGTTTTTCACTCTTATTAAAGTATAAAGAAGTAATTTCGATTTTACACATTATGGAATGTGCTAATCCAAGATTAAAACGATTTAGCGCGAGTGCATATAAAGTGTAAATTTATAATGACGGGATATCGAATGTTTATGTTGGCAAACAAAAAAAGTAAGTCTTCACATTAGCACAGACAAAGGAATAGCTTCCTCATGCGTTGATATGCATAGTATAATGATTTGGTAATATGTATCCAACCGAAAATATGCATATATCATACAATATTGTGCATAGTACATTAGTGTATCAGTATAGTTACTTAACTTCTATTCCTAAACAAACATGTCATATTAAAATGTCAGTACGGTAGATTTCCGGCCAAATACATCGTTGAATTATATATTGCTATCGCGTTATGTACAAAAAAATAGAGTATTAAATGCAATGTAGCGCGATTCAAATGATTTATTACTTTCTGTTATTTGTTAACATACCAGAACAAGAAAAGATACAAACCCATGTTAAATTTCAGTGTATATTTTCAATATATGAAATACTCCAACCCGTATTAAGTAAAACATGTGTAGTAATTTATGATAATTTATACTACATGAATCTTGGTTCGAAGTTAAATTGTTCTTATATAAGTTTAAATAAACTACTGAAATCATATGATCAGTCAAACTGGCTAATAGGCCAATAACTTCTTTATCGAATGAGTCAATATGGAATAATAATTTATTAGAATGTAACAGCTTATCATTCGATATTATGTACTATCGTACATTAATCGAAGTAAAGTTTTGTGTAATACGTATAACCAATAGCATAAAAAATTAAAAATTATACGTACACGTACATGTGTCCCGATTTGTGGGTACGGGTATACATACTTACGTGCAAGGAAAATTTTTCTTTTTTATAATTCAAATCAAATTAAAAAGTACTAAGCGACCATTTTATAATAACAGTCGAAAATAAATTCTACAGTGACATTGTTATTTATTTTTGTTATTTCAGATATAGAAGTATTTTAATCTTTAAAAATATAAGTACTCTATAAATTTGAATATAGTATAATATAATGGATTATCACAAATAGTATGGATAAAAATATAATATATTTGAATGATATAACATAAATTTTTTAATATTGCCAAATAAACAATAAAAATTCTTAGAAATCTTAATTTACTGAGGAAAACTGAAATATATTATATATAACATAATAATCTGTGCAAAAAGAAACATTAAACATTATGCCATATAATTCTAAAAAAAATTATTTATGTTATTTATACATGCTATCAATAACTTTATTTTTATACATGCATTATTAATATGATAAATAATGAAACAAACAAACAAATTGAAAATTAACAATTATTTGAATTTTTTTTTCACTCTGAACTTATAAAAGATCTATTGACGTAGATGGGAAAAAATTTATTTTGTTGTAACGAATCTTTGTAGAACTATTGGTATTTTCTTAAATAACTATTAAACGCATTAAAAAGAGTTAACTATTAAACAAAAGTTTAAAATTAAGCTTCAGATTCTAAAGTATTTTATTCATAGCAAACTATAATAAATATTTAAAATAATTATTTTAAATATGTATTACATCTTACTATCTCGTTTTGATACATATTGAATTTTTGTATTTCCTTTTTTTTACACTAATAATACATGAAAGTAATAAAGTTTATATTAAATATATGTTATTATAATTTGTAATGATATTCAATTGAACCAATGAAAAATAATATTGATAATTATTTTAGTGCTCAATCAAGATTATTATAACTCGCATTAAAAATAGAGAAAATAGGAAAAGTATACAATTGCTATGTAAAAAGTATATCATAATTTATGAATAATGAAGAGAAATGTTCATGTTTTTTATTTATGTATTACAATACTTATTTTTGTAATCTAAGCGATTCATCCGATATTAATATATTTTAATATATTATATTTTTCTATATATCGTTATAAGTAATTATTTTAAATAACATAATTTTTTTATTATTTTATTTAAAAAAAATGCAACTAAATATATTTCTAATCTATAATATGCATACCGTAATAATATTATTATATTATTTCAAAGCTATTTAATTTGAATGAGATGATTTTTAGAACAAGCAATACAGTCCTTTTTCAGTCATGAATGAATCTGCTAGCGATACATATCAAAATTCGTAAAAGAAATCAGTATATTCTTATTTTCTAAAATGTCACTCATGACATTCAAGGTTTTTTTTATTAACAATTTAACGAAAAAATATATTATTTTCCTTTTTTTTGTAATAAAATGAAAAGTCTTAATTTTAACACTGTATTGTCAAAGAATCATTTGTGGGTAATAAAATTGTGTAGAAAATGCATTTTTAGATAAACCAATCAGAAAATTAGAAGCGGATAAATGTTTTAATCAATTACAAAATTGTAACTCATTTTTTAATATTTAGATCTTTAGTTTTGAAAAATTAAAGTGATTAATATACACTTTGTTTGTACAAGATTTCAACTTGATTGAATTATTAGTTTTCGCGTAATATTAATGTTACTTAATTATGCGAAAAATTATAAAAATATTTTCAACTCACTCTACCAAACGATTTTAATTTTTTCAATGGTATTAAAAAATGTAGTTGATCCACAACAAATCCTTTATTTTACATTTGTTTAAAAATTTCGAATTGTATAAAATATGAGGATAAATATGACCGTAAACGACCGAAAGTATGCAATTTGACGAGGAGAGGGGAGAAGAATAAATGAGGGGTTTGTTAACGCGGATTTCACTTTAATTACTCTACATTACAATTCTTCTGTTCTTACTTTCCCTACTCCTCGGATGCTCGACCGTTTTTGATCGTATTTATCCTCATATTTTATGCAATCCAAAATATTTAAACGAAATGTAAGATATAGAATTTATTGTACAATAATTATATTTTTTTTAAACCGTTGAAAAAACTAAATCCGACAGGTGCATTTAGCTGGAAATAATGTCTTAAATTTTTGCATAATTGAATTAATATTAATCTTACTCGAAAACTAATAATCCGATCAGACTAAAATTTTGTATAAATAAAGTGCGCATTAATCACTTGAATTCTTAAAGCTATAATTCTAAATATTAAAAAATGATAAAATTACAAATTTTTTACTTAATTTAAAAATTTCCCGGTTTTTGGAAAATTTCTCCGCTTCTAAGTTTACGATCGATTTACATAAAAATTAGTTTTCTATAGAATTTTGTTAGCCAAAAATTGTCCCTTGACACTATAGTATTAAAATTAAAACTTTTATTACAAAAAAAGGAAAATAATATATTTTTTCTTTAAAATTATTAATAAAAAAAACCTTGAATATCATGAGTGATATTTTAGAAAATAACGATTTACTGATTTGTTTACAAATTTTGATATGTATCACTAGCTGGTTCATTCATGGCATAAAAAGTGCTGTATTGCTTGATCTAATTATGATATGATTATAATTGTTTTGTTTCAATCATAATATTTTTGAATTACATTCTATCAATACAATTAAATTTTAATTAAAATAATAAATATTGAATTAAATGAATTTAAGAACTATTTGAGGGTATGTTGATGTAATAAAAAAATATATCAACATGCTCTAAAAGAATCTTTAAATTTAATGAATTCGGAAAGCAAGATGGGTATTAAACTATTATAATAAGAATCAATGTATTTCTTTTGGTATTTTTCTTTTTCCATAATGTGTTTCACTTTTATTCAATAATAATTACTCAGAACTGCAAAACACCGAAATCACTTCAGGACTTAATAAAGCAGTTCTAGTGATTTAAGCGCTCCGTAAATTTTTATTTAAGTAAATAAAGCTAAATAATTTATTGGTTGTACAATTAGGTTAAATATTATTGTTATTTTTCTGTTTCAACCTTCTACTCCATGTGAGAACACTAACAAAACAAATTTCAACAAAACATACAGACTTAAATAACCGTATATATTTGAAAGCTAAAAATAAATTAAATAAAAACTGCCAATAAAACAGGTAAGCATACTTGTATTCAACAAAATAAAATTACCTATTTAAGACCAACTCGCAAAAATTGCCGAACAAAATATGAATTTTGAGAAATTTAACAAAATCAAATTTATTTATAATCAATTTTAATTTATCTACTTTTTTTATTTAATTAATTATAAATTATAAATGCTTATCAATATTTTTTTGTTTCAGTTAAATATCTCTATGTTTATGGTATTCATGAATTTATTTATTGGTTTTATTATTCAATTGTATTATTCTTTACATCAATTTGAATTTAACATTGTTTAGAAACAGTTAATTGATATAGATGGTTACTTTATTAAATTGCACTACTTAAAATTGTGTTTGACTAGCAAACTAGTTCACAGAACACTTTTATAAAAGAATATTTTCAAAAGAAAAAACTTTGATCATTTATCAATATTTTTCATTTATCAATATTTTAAAAAATATGAATTTAATATATTACGTCTGATTCATTTACATATTAAAATTTACCATATCTCTTGAACATAACTTCAATATAGAAGAATTAAATAAACATGAATCATTATTATTATTATTATTACTATTACTATTATTATTATTACTATTACTATTATTATTAATAATATTATTATTATTATTATTATTATTATTATTATTATTATTATTATTATTATTATATTTATTGTTATTATCATCATTGTTGTTATTGTTGTTGTTATTATTTCTGTTTTTATATGAATTTCACTTCCAATGTAGAAAAATAAATAAGCCTGTTACATATAAATACGCTGCTTCATTCTAAAATATTTTATAATTATTAAATGTTTAATCAGTGTTAAAAAGCTTTTACATTTTAAGCCTTACGCATAAAATTAGTATCATTTAAAAATTTTTTTTTCTGAACGAACTAGTCGAAATATGGTTAATATAAAACAATCATATATCTTGTCATCCATAACAATGATTGTATCAATTGAGTAGCTAGAGATTAAGGCAAATAAAAATAATTATCAAATGATATATAAAGAATAGGGAAACAGACATTATGCATAATGTTTAAATAGTTTTAAGTCTAGTTTATTATAAAATAATGTAGAAGGCCGCATTGTACAAAAAATGAAAAGTAGTATTTTTAGTATAATCGATCATGTTACGATACACACAAGTATAGAGTAAAATGTCAGTATTTAAAAAATGAGAGATAGGAAAGGTAAAAACTAATAATTTGATGTTCTGTTCAATAAAGTAAGTATTTGTTCTTTAATTGACCATGTATTCATAACAAACTCCTAATAAAAACAAAATATCATGAATATAAATAATAAAAAACAACTCAGATGAACAGGTTTAAGGTTAGAAATATATATGATTCTGATGCTCGATAAGTGATATTAAATAAAGTTATATTCTAAAGCGCGTAGAAACATCAGTAAATAATAGAGACTCATATACATAATGTGTTATGAAAGTATCCAGATTAAAATTTTTTGATTTGATTATATGTAATATATTTAATTATAGTATTTTCAAAAAGTTCGGAAAATGTGCATGGAAGTTTTTTTCTAGTTTTCGTATTTTTTTCCGATTTATACGATTAGTAGAAACATCAGGACATTTATCTTCGTGCGAACGTGTTTGTCAATTTTATAATACCGAGCGGTGAACTAACTGGTAGAACAATACTATGTGATATAGTTTTATATGCTGCTTGTAAAAAACATAGTGGATACCATTAAATATTAAAAGAGGTATTTAAAAATAAGTATATACAAATACTGATAAATTCAGAGTGGCATTAATTAACGTTATACTTAAACGACGATTTAAATTAAAATTTTTATGCACATATTAAACGTTGGTATCGGTTCCAACTGTTTTTAGATATCCAAACAGGGTTCCAGTTTTCATTGAAAGCTTTGTACCAATTTTTTAATTATCATTTATATATACAATTACTCGAAAGACCATTTTTAACATTTAAAAGTCTCCACAGTATTGTAACCATACTAGACAAAATTTTATTGCATATTCCACCAGTCAGTCAATCGCATCGCGTTACAAAATTGAAAAACACAGTTTATACAAAAAAAATCCTGTTGCTCTTATAATAATCGTCAAAAAAAAGAAAATAGAAAAACTTCTCCACATATATATTCAATAAGGTAAAACAAATTAGAATAAATAATTAATAAAAGTCATGCGTTATCATACAATAAAATAATAATATTTATCTACGTTAAAAAAAAATCAAGAACAATGCTGAATATCTTCATTATTGACTCAATGATCATATTTTGGTTCTCATTGGTGATTACGTTAAAAAATAAAAATAGAAAATTAAGATCTAGTAATAACTTAAAAAAGGTTCACATAATATATGCAATATAATCTGCACCGTAGGTACTTGCTTAATAAAATCCTTGAATAATTAAGAATGTCTATCAGAATAATAAAATCTTGACACAAAAAATTATTTTTAAGTCTTTCATCAAAGCGGAATGATTTTTAAAATTAGCAAAGAAAAATATGAAGTATGGGTAAACTTCATATTATCAGAATACATTAAAAATAGTCAATATGTCGGGGAGCAATAATAAAAAAAACTTAAAAGCTATCTTATTAATAAAAGAATATATATTATTGAAAAGGTATGGAAATATAAATCGAACAACATAAATAAGTTTATCCACATTTTTTTTTACTGAATAATGTATCCATAGGTTTTATGATTGAGTTTTTACTATCTAATATTATTTATTTTTACTCTAATTTATTTTCAAAATTTAAATCTAATTTTTTTTTAATAAAAAAGTTCAAAGAACATTCCAAGGTTTTATTTAAAAAAAAAACTTTTAATTGCAACTTATGACCAAATTTACAACAAGAAATTAATACACATCTTGAGCATTTATTAGAGTAAATTAGCATTAATTCTAGCAAGAAAAATTATGAGACAATTCATAAAGCAAAAAATGTTAATTTTAAAGCTATTTTTTAATTCTCTTCGATAATTTTATTATTAAAAAGAAGGTAACATGATTCGCAAAAAAAGAATGAAAACCTATCACTTGAAAAATAAAAACTAATATAAGCACTTTATTCGAATATTCATAAATTATAAAGTGCTTTAGCGCCTAACCTATCAGAGTCTTCCAAAAAAATGAGATTGTTTTAACATTGATACATTTTTTATAATCAGTGTCAGAGTATTATTTGTAACAATTGAAGATTTTTTCTTGATTATATCAATAAAAACTTGATTGGTATTTATTTACTTACCGATGATAAAATTATATAATTAAAGTGATGATTGACCCAAGCATAGACAAAGTAAACTAAACGTAAACGCCAGTATTCAAATGTTATATTTACACAACGAAGTATGAATCAAAACTAAAAGTTTTAGCATTTACTTATTTTATATTTATATTTCATATAAAAAAAAAACTTTCCAAATCAAATAGTTAAACTGCAAAAGTTTTCACCGAGATCTATAAACATTTTAAATTGATATACAATATAAAAAAATCGAAAGTTTCGAGCGAAAGAATCCGAACATGTTCAACGTTTAACGAAATAAGTGTAGAAATTGGAATTTTTAAGTACCATAATATTTATTATGTAAGAAGATTCATATTTACTGCATTTAAGTTACCTAAAAAATACAAATCAAAAAAATTGAAAGTGAGTAAGAGAATTCATCAAACAAACTAAAATGGCATTTAAAGTAAGAAAATTTTATTAATAATAAAAATAGTTAAAGAATATGAAAAAGAACTATAACATAACAGGTCATAATCTGATAGATTATAAATCAAAGATCACATCTATTCACATGTAAGGAAATCACAAGAATTTTTCGATATTTTTTAAATATAAGGATACCTTGAAACAAAATGTGAAATAGAATTTAGAATTTAAAAAAGAAAATAAAAATTCGAAAAAAATATGTCAATAAAATAGTAATTAATAGAATCGTTATATCTTAACTTTTCTGTTTTGAATTTTTTCCCTATTTTCCACTCCCAAATTTTTTTTTTTATTTTTAAACCGAAATATTATGTTAAGTTATCCATTATTATCGAGTTATTAAATAAATATTCTACAAATAATTACTTCTTTAATATCTTTAAATCAAATTTGCCTGATATAGTTATTCGTAAGATACATTTTAGTTTTTAAATAACAGTATATTTATTTTATTTTGCTAAAGTAGATACTTTTGTAATTTTGATTTTACTGAATTGCAGCAATATATTGTTCAAGCATATATTTTCAATAATATATCTTTGTTTAATAATATATGTCATTATCATTACTGACATGAAATTTATCGTATATTTTCTATTGAAATATTATAAATAATTATGTTATTTAAAATTATTAATATAATTCAAGTGATGTTTGAATTAAAATGATTAATGCTTCTGTATTATAAAATCTTAATACTATTATGTGGAAAAATAGTTAAAAAATTTATTATAATTTTTTTTATACTAAAATTTGATATTGCGAATCTAATGTTTGTGAAGGATCTATTATTTTACGAAAATGTTAATCTATTGTTAATTAAGTAAACACATTTTAAAAAATTAATCAATAAATACTTCTAAATATATATTTACAACTGTATAAAGTATTGTAGTAATCCTATGGAAGAAACTTTTATTTGATAATTATTTATCATTTTTAAATGTGATCATAATTTCAGTAAAATAAAGTTGATTTTATACAATAAAAATTTTTAAAAAAGGGAGAAAAGAATACAATATTCTCTTATAATATTTTTAAAAAGAAAAACTGTTTATGCTTATTCACCTTATGTAGTGTACATATAAAAATTTAGATGTCAAATTTTAGTAATTTCTTGAAATTATTTTTTTTATTTTATAATTAATTAAGAAACCATATTAAAATTCAATTTAAACCATTATTAAACATACCTTATTAAACTAGTTTTTAAACAAAAATTATTAGAAGTGGTTATCGTTAGTAATAGTATTAATATTTGATATTAACCAGCTTAATAAGTGAAATATTAAAGACTATGTAATTGATATTGTACCAACGATTTATTCGATGATAATTCAAATTTGTATTTATAAGTCAGCTAAGAACAATGATAAAGAATAATGTGATCGTGTAAATGAATAAATTTTTTAGGCTAATTACAAGCTCCTATTAATAAAAATACGAGGAATAAAATAACAATGTATGACATACTTAAAAAAGAAGTTAGTTTAATAGTAGATTAGATTTAATTTTAAGTTTTTAAATTAAGTAATTCAAAGTAAGATTGGATAAAAATTTAGAAAAAATTTTCTTGGTCGGAAAGAAAATATTCGATAGAAAAGAAAAATTATGATACAAAATAAAGTATACAAGAAAAGAAAATATTAAATTAAAAAATCGATTATTAAAATTTGATCGTAGAATTTAAGGTCTAATAAATCAACCAGTTATGAAAGGAATCAAGATGTAAGAATCAATGACAATCTACCAAAACATAAATCTATAGAAGGATAATATAAGAACAACGATTGCACATATCATTATCTTCGAGATAAAAAGGTAATAAATATTGTAGTAAAATACTTCAATTATACGTTATCTATTGGTTGTTCTCGATCCATTATTCGAAACATTTTGATGTTTTGACTCACGTGAATTCATATTCAAACTTATACAAACAAATATCGAATTATCTAACGCATATAGCATTTCATTAAAAAAATAATTTAAATAGAAATTTGTCAATAATGATTCTTCTTGCAACATAATTACTTTATTTTAGATATTCAGTTAAAGTAAATTATGTGATAATTTTTTTTTTAATTTTAATAATACAATAACTGATTGTATTATTATTTAAAGTACTTGGAAATTAAAGTAACCTTTAGAGTCAAATAGATTTTAATTTTAAATCACAAAACTTACATGGTATGTTATAAAGGTATCCAGGCTGATTTTTTTACGCAATTATATAATTCAACGATTCGGGGAGGTCGAAAAATGCGTGGGGAAGATTTTCTTATTTTTTACGATCATTATGAGAGGCACAATTTGTCTTCGCACAAACCGTAATTTTTAATTTTATAAGACGGCCCGATGGACCGATTAGTGGAGCAGCACTACGCGATAGAATTTATGCGCGGTTTAGGAAAAATACTGTGAAGATTTTAAATGATAAGAAACTCTTTAATGATAATTGTACGTATAAATTTCAATTAAAAAAATGATTTTAAGTGGTTTCATAGATGACTGGAAGTAGGTCATCAATGGTCTCGTTCTGAACACGAAAAAACAACCTGAACCAATGCCAACGTTCAGCGCATGCACAAAAATTTGTGTTTAAACCACCGTTTAAGTATCAAAGCAATTGATGACACTGTTAATTTATCAACATTTACAAACAATTATAGTTAAAGATTGTTTTTAATATTTAAAAGTGTCTACAATATTTTTTTCAAGTAGCATATAAAACGTTATTACGTAGCGCGCTCTACTAGTTGTTCCATTATGCTTTGATATAAAACTGAAAATCAAACTTCGTGTGAAAAAAAATTCTGCTGCTCCTATAAAAAAAGAAAAAATAAAAAAAAAATTCCTCTCGCACATTTTCCAACCTATCTAAAATTACTGCGACAAATAAACGCGTCAATAAAAAATTGTCTTAAATAATTTTATAAGACACCATGTATTTTACGTATGGTCTAAATAAAACATACTTCTTTTATATTTTTTTATATTTAAAATGGTACAAATATGTACCATAATATAAATAAAATTAATTTATAAGGTATGATTAACGAATTAATTATTTTTTTTCCCTTTTGTAATAATATCCATTTTAGATTATATACTTAGAAATTGACGATTTTTTATTGACTATGTTTTATTTAGCTTATATTATTTATCAAAATATTAAAATGATATTAAAAAAAAAGTTCTTGCTTTTCAGAATACATTAAAAAATACATTATTATAGCATTGCAAATAAATTTGGAGAAAAATATTTTTGTTCCCTTTTTCTTAACGTACCAAATATTTTATTAATATAATTAATGCAAGATTTACCATTATTAATAAATATAATTCAATTTTTCTTCATCATAATTTATAAAATAATTTAAAAATTTTCATTTATCACTTTCATTAAACGTTTCATATTAGTTATAATATTATTTCACATATATTTAATAATTTAAATGCAATTATCGCATTATCCAAAATTTATAAATATTTTATATGTTACAGAATAATTACACGAATGAGTGTCTTTTTAACGAAACATTGGAACAACATAATTACAATACTTATAGTTCTGTCCGTTGGTCATCTGAACAAAGAACATTGTATATTGGTTTGAACAGATATGGTAATCCTAGAAGAGTACAAGTTAAACAGCACAAATTAGGCAGACTGTCATCTTACGCTCGAGTTTTAACGCGAGTAGTATCTGCTGATATACTTCAATCTTTATATGAAAATTTTTCCCTTTATAATAAAAGACTTTATGATTGCATATATATCAATCAGAACATTTCTAATTGTACTGAGTAAGCAAACCATTTTTTAGAAAATAATGAAGATTCTGTACACGCATCTCTTATTTTCATAAAATCAATTAAAAAAATTGATAAAATATTATTAATTATAAAAAAGGAAAAATATACTTTAAAAATAAATTAATACAATTATTTTTAATAAAGGAAAATTAATTTTTTCATATATTTGATGTATTTAAGTACTATTAATTTGTACTAAAGATTATCTAATAAAGTAAAATTTTTTTTTTAAATAATTCGCAAAAATATTAATTATCTAACTTTACATTAGTTAAGATTAAACAATCAAATTTATGAAAATATGTTATGAAAATATGTTACTTATAAATTATAAAATTTTTTTCAAATGATCATTTTTTATAAAATACAAATACAAATATTTAAAAAAAAAAGTTTATTTACAAAGGTTACCAAAATACATTTATTAATATGATTATAATAGATTTAAAAATGTATATATATTTAAGATAGTTTTCATAAAATTTTAACATTTTTACAATTGCAGTTTTATCATATATATATATATATATATGAATGTGTGTTTCATATCGCAAAAATAAATAAGTATCAAATTTATATATTATTATTTTATTATGTCGTTATACAGAATATTATAAAGATAGAAGTGTAGTAAAATAAAAATCTCGTAAAAATATTTAAATAAAAATAACAGACACAAATTAATGAATTATACAAAAACTCATGGTGTTTTCCTATTACTAAGGTAAGAAAAATGAGAATTGATTTTACTGCATCTACTATTAATAGTAAGTAATAATAGTTACAAAGCTGTATTATTGAAGATAGTTTTTATGCTCATGATATTATTACTCAATGTCTTATTGAATATATCGACCATTCATAAGAGAAAAATATTTTATACTGCATTAATAATTACATATTTATGAGTAAAATATTCTCTAATTAAGTAACCATTATTTCTAATACGTTATATCTATTTTTTAAATATAAAATGGAAGATTAATAATAACAAAATTAAATGAATATCATTTATATACTCAGTAAAATGGTTACCTTTTATGAAAATAAAATATAAAAAGCTTATAAATTTTAAGAGCTCTTATTTCTAGTGTAGAAATATCTTGGCAAATTAATCTTGTTACAGCTTTACTATTAAACCTCATTCTTTATTAAAAAATCTTTGAAAATAATTTTATAAGCTTGGAATTAATTTACAATTAATTTTCGTAATTATAATGATAAATTAAATATCCATTGAGTTTAATAGACAATAGATTAATTGCAATGAAAACATCCTTGATTATTCCCTGTGAATATAAAAGATATTGTAACTATTAAAAAAAATAAAATAATGTAACGTTATAATACACTACAGAATAATTCTAACTCATATCCAAGCTAAAATTAATCAAATAGAAAGTTATGTAATTATATTTTGTGATGTTTAAAAAATATTTATAATACAATAATAGTAAAATGTATACATTTTAGAATCTGATTAATCAAAATGTTACAAGATAAATATAATTTTCAAAAATATAAAATGTTTAAATATCTTAAACTTGATAAGATTTTTTATTAATTATCACAAATTATTATTGAAAATTAATGAAAAAACTTTAGGATTTTGTAATACAAAAATTGTATTTTCCTATTAAGAAAAATATTTAAAAATGTACTATTACTTAAAACCAAGTTTAAAATTTTATTCTACATATTTTGATCAATTGTCAAACAAAGTATCACTTGATCAATGATCTAAAACTCTGATGAGAAAAATACCACACATATTTCTTATATTTTAAAACTGTTTCATAGAGTGATATAGTGATATTTCACATTAATATAATTTCACACTATTATCAACAAAAATAAGACATGAACATAAAATGAGAAAAACGTTTTTAGAAATTATTTTTTTTTTATATCTACAACTATAAAATACAAAAAATATGATAATGATATTATCGTATAATCTTCCCAAAAGAACAAACAAGTTTAAAAACTAATACCGCAAATATAAAAAAAAAACATAAAAAGTGATTTATATATTTATTAAAATCTAATTCATCATAACTTATAATGACAATACAACCAATATCTATTAGAAATTATATTTGTACAATATTATGAATGAAAGCAATTATATTTGTTATTAAAAAATAAAATTATTACAACAAATAGATTAAAATAAATTAAAAAATATTATCATTATTATATTTAATATATGAAGAATCAATGATTTGAATTGAATTAAAGGATTAACGTTAATTAAAAAATAAATAGGATTTGTATACACTTCTTTCAAATTTCAATGTTTTTTGATTATATTTGAGATGATAAATAATCTAAGATACTGTTACAACTCATTTGCAGAATTTTTTCAAATTATTAAGGTAAGAAGTGTAATAGCAATAAATAATAAAAAAAATAAAGTATTAAATAAATTAAATAAATAAATTAAAAGTCACTGACCTATACTGTAACACTTACTTTTTTATTTTTAGGTAACTTGATTAGCTAATTCCACTATTCCAACTTATCGGTTAAACTAATTTACGGATCTTACCGAAGAAAAATTGAATTATGAAAAAATATTTTTTAAGTCTTTCTTATTTATTCTTCCTATTAATAAATCAAATATTTTTAGGTGCAGTTTATTATATAATTAGCTTTCATTCAGGGAACTGAAAACTAATAAATATACGATAAATTTAACAACGCAAATAGACATAAACTTAATAATTATACTAATGACATATAATATTATGTAAATATTAAGAATATGAACATAAGTTTTATAAAAAATTATCAAGATATGAATAGCAATATATAAATAAAAAAATCAATATAAATGGATAAAATATTGTGATATAAAAAAACAAAAGTTTGTAATATATTATCTAACACATATATACTATTTAAAAATAGATAGGTGTTTGAGAAATAGAGGAGTTAATAAAACTCCAACACAAGAAAATAATGCAATCATGTAATTCATATTTAGCGAGCTTAGTAATACCTCTCTACGTCATTAGGTGGCGTACTCTTAACTTCTAGATTTCCTCATATAAAAAAGTTAAGTGAGGTGATATATACAAGTCCCTCTCCACACACTCTCTCTCAATTATTATATATAATACATATAGTTGAGCTCTGGCTCGTAGGTAGATATTTCTCATAAAAGTATATATTAGTATAATACGTATATACTATTTGTCGAGTAGATTCATCTCAAGAACCTCTCTCATTTTTTGGCATTCGTTCTGTGCCTAACTTCCCCTCCTTTGAGTACATCTAATAAATTTTTTAATTTTATTATTCAATAGGGTTTAAAATAATAAATATATCAAATGAAAGCAGATTAATAATTGTTTTTCTTCTTTTTTACTTTTAAACAATTTATTGTTTTAAACCTATAAAATTTATAATTTTGTAATAATTTTATAATAACATTCATGATGTATAATATTTATTGTGAAATTATTAATTATATTGTACAGTAAATGATCAATAATTTATAATAATATCTTATAATGATTGAATTTGTTTATGTAATACTCGATTAACTGGATATTTATGTAATACTCGATTAAGCAGCGTTCATAAAACACGTCATAATAATGAATATGTGTATTTACTCTGACTTGTACGTTACTTTTGTTTTAAATATATGTTGAATACCTTTTTCATAGTTTAACTTTGCTAAGAGCTATAAAAATAATGTGTAAATTTTAACTTTTGAAAACAATTATATTTTTATTATTTGCATAGTTTTATTTCAGACAATTAATAATGTAACGATATATAGTAAACAATTGTCAATAGTAAATTACAAATACCATTGTATGTACATTAAAATATACACACTAAATCTATATATTGTCCTTATTCTTTTTATAATTTTTAATATTTGAGTAAATAATTGTTATGTACGAAACGAAATTCGACATACTTTAGTAATCTACAATTCAAAAATTGCAAATTACCGCATAATATTGGCAACGATCGGGATTATGAAATGATTGATCGGCATAAAATTTGGGACAGATAGCTTTAATTCACAAGATGTGTTGAAATAATAAACAAAGATTGACACTATATGAAATAGGTACAAAAGGTAGTGGGAGAATTCGCAAACTTGAAACAGAAACAGTACAAAAACTCAAAAAAATACATGCAGAAGGATTCCCGATACAAATCGAGTACGAAGTAACGCGTAATTAATTAAACAAGACGACAAGTGTAACATAATGGCAGTATTTTAATAATCGGTCACAATTAGGGTTCATTTGATATATCACGAGTCACACACACACAAATCAGAACACGCAATCTCTTTCTTCCGATTATTTACAATAAACGAATAGTCGTGAATTCTAATTATCGTCTTATTCATTAACGTAACCCGATCCTCGCAAAGGCTGAAATGATTTGACTGACTCAGCTACGACGGAATAGTAACCTGATGGTAAATGAAATAAAATATATACACACATTGTCGCTATTTAAATACGTAAAATTTATACATAACAAAATATAATCAATATAAATAAACTGCAAAATGGGAAATCAAAGTTTTTAATAATATACATGTAAGATAATAATTGAATGATGTAAGAGCAAAATAAAATTATAAATTGATTAGATATTCGACACTAAACATCGCCGATAAAACAAAAAAAATGCTTATTTACTATATACTATATCTTATTTACCGCGTCAAAGACGTACTATTGAAGTGATTTAAATATTTAAGATTGTTACCTTGAAATTTTTAATGCTTATTTATTTTTTCAGTGCATATTATACTTTTTATCGCATCACTACGACTATAACAGAGAACATCATTGAACTGATTCGTTTCAATTTTTTCTTCTATTTGTTTCGCTGTTGATAGTAACTGGTATATTAAATAAATATTTATGATTATTTTTTAAAAGAAAATTGAATCCCTTACCCATACTCTTATTGTAGGCTACTCTTTCCAACAAATTAACAGTAAATATCCATATGCGATAGTACTGATTATCAACATATCTAAATAAACAGTGATAGTTATCGAAGACGCTAATTTTTCATAATTAATTCCAAAAATATACATTTCTCAAATATATATTTGAGAATTGTATATTTGAGATATTGCTCTATACACTTCGCGAACTTTGTACTATTTCAACGCAAATCTGCATTTTTAGCTATTTACATTTCTAAATGTTCAAGCCTATTGTTAAATGTACTATTTTATTTAATTAAAATTATCCATAGCTTGAATTTGATATACTCTGCTACACTTTTAGCAAACTAATAAGGTAGATACAAGGAGCTATTAATACTGAAAAAGTAACGACAGATATTGTTATATATGGAGCAATTACTCAAAAATAAGATCACGTCTTTCTAAAATTATTATATGAAATTTAAATATTTTACCTTGTAAATTATAAATCACATATTTAATAATTATAAGATGTATATCATGATTATATCTTTTTATCCAAGATTTCCCATCTCTTCTAAATATTTGATTCAGACTATCAAATAATAATTTTAACTTTACCACAATAGTATTGATATGGCTTTTGAATAATTAACTTGTACCAAATTTTGCATTTTAATAATTAAAATTATTAGTTTTCTTTATACTGAGACCTCTAACATTAATTACCAATCAAATCATTCCTTAAAAAATAACTTTGATAAAGATTATAGATCATTTATTAAATTCAATATGTAATCTATTAGAGATATACTAGACATAAATCTAATCATCGAGCTGTCTTTTTCTAGTAGTTATCGTATAAATTGATGTTATTAGAATTATTATATAGATTTACTTAAATAATCGTTGTATAGTCTATTATTATTCGTTTTATGGACAGATATTCAAAATGAAGAGTACAAAATGAATTTCCAAAGAAAAGTCTTCTGGACATTTATTTGAACCTATCTTTCACTCAAATTTTATTGCTAGATAAATAATCAACTATGAAAATATATAAATTTTTTTAACATGACGATATATTTTAATTCACGAAACATTGAGAGTGATTAAATAATGTCAAATATATTTTATATATTAAAAAAATTTTGTAAAAAATTTTTACTTATGGAGTTTTAATAATTATTCTAATGATTATAACCTCTGAATTTCCTTAGTTTTTAAAATTGATAAAATTATCTCAGAAATATAATAATACAACATACAAAAAATTTTTTATTGACAATCTTCTTCTCAAAGAATCATGGACTTCCGTTACATTTTAACTTTATACATTTGTACATATGTTATCTTAATGTATACTCTATCTTATTTGTTACATATATTGAAATTGTACATTTATACATTTTTACATAGCTTATGTACACCTTTATTCTGTGTGGATGTTGCACTTTTATATACCTGTTTTTTACTACGCTATTTCTGCTAGCTGTGCGCCCTCTTCCTTTCTCCAGCTTTGTTTTTCTTCTTTTGTGCTTCCTTCCTCTTCTACTTGCCCTGTTCCTACTTTCTTCATTATTTTATTTTCTATTCTCTTCATTGTGCCAAATAATTCTTTATCTTTTATTCCTTTTTTATAGTTCGCCATTATTTTTCCTTCATTCCATCTGTTTTTCTTTCTTGTTACTGTAGTTTCTTTTTCTGTCTCTTTACATATCATGATCATATGTGTCCAATCCCCTCTGTGTTCCTTGCATAACTGGCATCTTCACTCTTGCTCGTTCATCCAATATTTGGCCCCTGGTATAATGTTTCCACATCTTATTCTTGCAGTTGTTTTCGTATCTTTATTATTCCTTTCTTTTCTTAGTTATTTCGATATTGTGTTCTCTCTTATTTGTTTATACCATTATCTGTTGTATGTTTCTCTTACTATTTTGTTTGTTCTATCCTGTTTTTCAATATCAATTCTCCTGTTTTTGACCATCTCGTATTTGTTTTTGCCTTTTCTTTCCAATATTCCTATCTGGATTTTACTAAATCCTACTTCTTTTAGCCATTTCTCCTCGGGGTCAACTTCGTTTCTGTTTCTTTCTCTTTTTTTCTTCTATGCATTTCTTGATCCATCTACTCTCCGTCTGTTCGTTTACTTTCTCCGCATACCTTCTGACTCTATTTTTCCATTGTATTTCTAGTTTTACTTCATCTGCTTCTTTGTAAATTATATATCTAGGTATGCAGAATTCCAGCCCTAGAATCCATCTGTAGTAGTCAGTCTTGATTTTTTCCAATTTGTCTACCTTTTCATCGCCCCATATTTTCACTCCGTATTCCAGTACTTCTCTCACTAGGTAGTTAGTAAATAGCATCTTTTTCGTTTTGAAGTCTCCGTAACATCTTCTCTTTGCTAGACTCCATGTTTTCTTTAGTGCTATCCTACCTTTCTGGATTCTCTCCTTTAGGTGTTCTTTATTTTCTCCGTTCTTACTAAAGATGTATCCCAGGTAGCTGAACTTATCCACCTCTTGTATCTCTTTCTTCCATATCCATCTCGATTTCTTTACCCTTCTGCCTTTCTTGAAAATCATTATTTTTGTTTTATTCTCATTCAATTCTAATTTTCTACCTTGTAAGAATTTTTTTAAAGCTACCATCTTCCATTGCCTCTCTATTTTCTGCTATCAATGATATGTCGTCAGCATAAGCTAGCAACCATATTCTTTTCCCATCTATTTTAGTGCCTCCTATATTCTGTCTTTTCAATTCTTTTGTGAGTCTTGCTATGTATACGTTAAAGAGTAGTGGGCTTAGACTGCAGCCCTGCTTGAAACCTCTATCTATCTATACCTTTTCTGTTAATCCTTCTTTTTTTTTTATTCTTATCCAAGTGTCCTTGTATATTTCTCTTATCTTATCTATTAGGTTTCTGTCTATTCCATTTTCCTTCATAATTTCCCAAAGTTTCCTTCTGTCCACAGTATGGAAGGCAGTCTTGATGTCCACAAATAGCACATAGATTTTTTTGTTTGCTTTTATTACCTTATCTGTTATGTACTGCAATATATATATGTTATTTATTGTGGATCTGCCTTTCCTGAATCCTGCTTACCTCTCCGGAATTATTTTTTTATTTTCCACTACTTCTTCTAATTTATCCTTCAATATGTTTGTATATATTTTGTATCCCATGCGAGGTATTGATAGATCTCTGTAATTGTTCGGGTCTACGGTGTTTCCTTTTTTGTATATTGGCGTTATAACTACGAATTTCCACTCTTCTGGTATTTCCTCTCCTTCCCAGATCCTTTCTATTATTTCTATTAATCTGCTTCTTATTTCATCTCCTGCATAGATGAAGGGTTCGTTCGTTATTCCATCTATCCTGGGGGCTTTCTTCTTTTTGAGGTTTTTCAACTTTCCATAAAAATCCTTCTCTATTTTGTAGTTCTCTTTATTTATATCTCAGTTTACCTGCCCTTCTCCTTCTTTTTCCCTTTCTACTTTATCTTTTAATAGCATACAAAAATGTATTGTCCATCTCTCTTTACTTATGTTACTTCTTTGTCCTTTTCTCTCCTTGTTTAGGTATTTTCACATATCTCCTTCGTTTTTAATTTCTCTTAGTTCTTCCTCTTCCTTTTCTTTCTAGTTTTTTATTCTCTCCTGGCATGTGCCTGTCCATTTATTCCTTTGTGTTGTATAATTGTCTCTGTCTGTTTTCCCTTCTTTCTATTCATTGTATATTTTTTCATTTTTCTCTTCTCTCTAGCACATTCATTGTCCCACCATTTCGTCTTTCCAATTTTCTATTCTTTTATCATTATTTCTTTGCTTAATGTTTCCTTTTCTATCCTCTCTTTCAGCGTTCTCCATTTTTCGTTGACCATCTGTGTGTTCTCTCCTCTTATATAGTTTCCTTTAGTTGCTTCTCTGTATTTTTTTATGTTTTCGTCATCCCATATACTTATTTTCCTGCTTTTCTTTTCTTTTCCTTTTGTTAACGTTTTTCCTACCTCGCTCTTATCTTCATCAAACTCTATTTCCATCTTAATTGGTATGAGGTCTGATTCAACCCTTCCTTCTACTCTGAATTCTCTCGTCTTCTCTTTACACCCTTCATCTAATATTGCTATATATATTACAGTATTCCCTCCGACACATGTATATTCTCCTTCTTCATCTCCTGTAGCCGCTTCGTTAAGTACATGCCATCCGTTTTTCTCTATCCTTTCTATCAACATTTTTCCATTTGTATCTATCTTTTTGTCTTTACTATATCTTGTTTTCATTTATCCGTTTCTTCGTTGTAGTTCTCTTCATCAATCCTGTTTATTTATTTCCCTGTATTCCCACTACATTGTAAGCCCCAAATATCAATAGTTTTCCCTCCTTCTTTAGTTTTAATTCTTGATTTGGTCATTCCTTCTTCCTTTGCTACTCCAAGTTCCTCAATTATTATGTTCCAGTCCTTTTTGATTCCTATTACCACTCCACCTTTCGCCCTGCCTTTCTTTTTTTCTCTCGTTGCTACAATTATTTCCCACTCCATCTGTTTGGTTAGTGTGCCCTCGCACCTCTCTACGTCTTTCCCTTCTATCCATGTTTCTGCCAGGCAAACACAATCCATCCCTTCTACGTACTTCCAAAATTCTCTATCTTTCCCCCAAACTCCTGCTATGTTCCAGTATAGTATCCTTCTTGTCTTCTTTCCCTTCTCTATTTTATTTAATCTTAATTCTTTATTTATTTTATCTTCTGCACCTTCTTCATTATTCGTCCATTCCTTCTCTATTCTAAATTCTTCGCCTTTTAGCTTGTTCCTGCTGCTTGTCCCTTTGCTTTCTTTTTTTGCTTTCTTCTATTCCTTCTTTCTATTTTTTATCCTGCTGTGCTGCTCCTTTTTCATTTTTTTCCACCCTGTGTTTCGTACATCTATCTGTCTTTTGTTGTTCCGTTTTTCTTGTCTCACTATCCATTTCCCTTTTGATCAACTCTTTCGCTCATTCTCTTCCCATTTCAACCACTTGCCGTCTATATGTATATTTTTTCCAATCTCACTCTGACAAACTTTCCCTTTCCTCTGAGTCTCTTTACCCACGTATTTATTTTATCCTGCTTTTTCCTATCTTCAAAACTTAGATTTGGTTCGAGGTATATTTCTGTACCCATTATGTTTTTCCTGACCCCCAGTATCTCGTTTCTTTTTTTCCTTGCTTTTGACTTAGACTATTAGGACATATCCACTCCACCAACAGTTGCCTATCTTTGTGTCTACTTTCAATTTCTTTTTTAAGAAATCTTTAACCTACTCATTTAAAACTTTCCTCTCTGTCTCTTGCCTGTTTACCCCTCTTATCACTACATTTTCCTTTCTGTCCTGTGCTCTTTGTTCTTCATCATCCTTCTAAAATTTTTTGTCTCCCATTATGTTAAATTGGATCTACTACTATATGAGCAGCTTCCCCTTGCAATAGATGTAATTGATTTGCTGCTCCTTCTACTCCAAAAATTCCCTCTCTGTGCTTCGTTTCCTTCTCCTTCATTGATATCCGTTAGATCCTTTTCTTCTATTGTATTTTCTTCTGAGTTGTTGCTTTCTGTTAATTTTTCTATTACCTGTTTCCATTCTTCGTTTGTTTCTTCTATCTCTTTTATTCTGTTTTCTATTTTTCAATCACACTCTCTTTTCCTTTCTTCATACATCTTCATTTTTAAGTTTATTTTTTCCACCATCTCTTGTAATTCTCTGTTATTTCTACCCGCTTCTTCTTTTTCTGTCCTTCTTTTTTCTATCTCCTAAGTGAGCAAATTTTTCAGTTCTTCTAGGTTTCTTTACGCTTCTTTTTCTACATCGAAGCTAACCTTCTTTTATAATTTTTTGTTTCCGGTTAAAGTCAGTTGTAAACTGTCTCTTTTTGTCCCTCTCAAACGTTCTTCTTCTTCTAGTCTCAATACCCTATTCCAGTTTAATAAGTGTATCTTTAGTTGGTGTGCGGCACCATATTCTTCTTCGTGCTCAGCGAGTCGTCTTCTCGCTCCGCATTCCGGGTCCCTTTCTTCTCACTCATAACCTCTGTTGCTGTACTTTCACTTTTTTTCTTATACCTCTCCACTGCTCTCCTCTGCACTTTCACCACTTTACTCATTTATCCTTCTTTTTCTCCATTTTTATTTTTACACGCTCACTTTTTAATTTTCCGTACTTTGAATTATCTGTGTATTTCAAAAATATAACCTGTAAATCACGTTCGCTGTATTTGCGTATCAGTACCGGAAGTCATGTATAATATATATATAGAATTCCGGTTTCCGATTCAATTAAGGAAAGCACGTTATGAAAGACGCCCGACAAATTTATAAAGACTGAAAGAAAATTAAAGGAACGAAAGAGCAGAGCTAGTGAAGATGAAAAAAAATGAAAGGTAACAATGAGGAACAATCGGAGTGAAGTGTGAGTGACCAGAAAGTGCAGAAAAAGAAAAAAGAGAGTGAAAAAAGCAAAAGGCATAAAGTGTCAGTGTAGAATTGAAAAGTCGGTGCAAACGAAGCGAGCAAGTGGAAACTCGATGGTACAAAAGATAGTCCGCCAGTGGCGATATCAGTCAGGAAAAGAAAGAAAGCAAGGCGGCTGGAACTCATCAAGTGAGAGAGGCAAAAAGGCGTAAAAAAAGAAAAATTTGAATTTTAAAAAGGTAAGAAAGAGGTTTTAAGGCAATGAATGGGAAAAAGTAAGAAATTTTAAAGAGAAAAAAGTAAGAGAAATAGGAAACGCAGGAAAAAATAACAATATTGATGAAAAACGTGAATTTTTGAAGGAAAAGGAACGGAAGGAGTGAGAAAAAAGAATGAACAGGGAGGGGAAAGCTGAAGAAGGGAGATGGAAGAGATGAAAGGAAAGCTTAAAAAGGAAAGATAGGAGACGAGGAGAGCGAAAAGGAAAATGAAGAGTGAATAGAATAAAAAAGAAAATGGTACAACATAAGAGAGGAATTGAAACAAAAGATGAGACAAATGGAAGCAAAATCGGTTGTGTAGGTGGAAAAATAGAGGAGGCTGAAGGAAGAAAGCTCAAAACAGAAAAGAAATTAGGAGGATAAGATAGAGAGATTGGAGAAATAGTTGGAAGAACTGAAAGAAGAACACACATTCATTATTTATTTCATATCAATATGTGTAAACATAAACTTAAAATTTATTTTGTTAACAATTCATTCATTTATTTAAATCTTTAAATGAATTATGTGAATAGTTATAAACAACTATATCTAAATAAAGATATATGAAGTTTACATGAAACTTCTCATTTATTTCTTTAATAAGTTTTTAGATCAATATTTAAATATAAATATATCTTAAATGGATTTGTAATGATAATGTTTAAAATAATGTTGATTTTTCTCACACCACGTATGATGTAATTATGATATATTATAATACACTTTAACAATTCTCAAGAAAAAAAGTAATTATAATATCATTTTTTAGTTATTCAAATTTTAAAAGATAAAAAATACGTCTACAATAATTAGTCTATAATAAACCCTTTAATTATTCCATTGTTAACAATTTCTTCACAATTCAAATAGAGTTAAACATTTTTACATAAATTATTATGTTATATTATCTCTATTGTATGTAGAAATAGTTCTTCATACATTTTATTTAAAACCAATAAGTCATTTTAATAGATCCATCAGAATCTTTTTGAGTATCCATTGTACTTGTTTGTCGCACTAATTGATGGATATTCATTCGTTTTTCTTTTTCATGTATAAACTCGTCTGACAAAGTTTGTAGATGTACATTTTCAAAATTTGATAAATCTTTACACGATGTAATTTCTGTCTCAGATCTGTAATCAAATTTAACTTTTAGTTATCATTTAATTTTTTTAATAATATATCCAAATATACAAAGCCTTTTATATAAAAAAACGTTAAAACTTTAAGTAACAATTTAAATTTACCAATTTTGTATTGTAATTAAAACAATTCTATTATGTACAAACTATATCATATGATCAGAAGTATTTAAAATTTGATATGTTTAAACAAAATTTTATTATATTTTAATTGATAATAAAATTAAAAAAAAATGACTACACAGAATATGTTCAATATTGTAAATATTAGTAGTCGATGCTGATACTAAGAATTTATTTTTTTCGAAACAAAGGCAATATTTTATAATGTTTACGTGAGTGATGTTACGCGATTTTTACCAAAAACACCGTAAATCTGTTTGAAAACATATTCTAAAAATTCAAGGTAGTCAGTTCACAACTATACGCCGTAGGTCAAATTTCCCATTATGATATTTGTTATTTTCCTATATTTAATAATTTCTCTTGATTTTCGTTTTAATATTGTATTTACTGTAGTATAATTTGATATGAAATTATTAGTAAATTTACTAAAATAACAAAATTCATCTAATTCCCCTGTCATCTTTTATCCTGTACGTGTTATGTACTCCTGGAAAACTCGTTTATAATTATTTTATCTGTTGCATTATTAAACATAATATTCTTTATTATACATGTAAAATTTATTTTATTGAAAATAGCTTTAAACATCATGTAGTATTGATGAAGTATATTAATATTGATAATTGAGTAAAATGACTATTTAGTTCTTATATATAATGGTGCTTCTCAGAATGTTATGATATAAGAAGAAATATACAAATATTTTTATTTAGATAATAACAATTAATTTTAGATTACAAAGAAAAATTACTAAAATAATCCATTAATAGTTTTTAACAATGAAATTAGTATTATAATCCTTTTATAATCATTTAAATATAAGTATATTTAATATAAAATATTGTTTTCGTAAGAACAAGAAAACTTTAAGTAGGTATTCACAATACTATATCGATTACAACAAGTGATGTACAGCATTTATGATCACCCTTACCCTAATTTAAATGCACACTATCCCTTTTATTTTTTTTATTTTTTACCTACATTAAGGTATCGATTTTTTATATAATATTTCATAAAATATTATATAAAAAATAGACAATTCAAAGAGCCTTTGCAGCAATAATCACGATAAATTCGTACAAGCCGATGAATAACGAAAAATTCCGAGAACATCCCGAGAATAAAAGTAAGTTAAAAGTGGAGCCGATACATTAACAACTCTAGCTTACCAATATGGTTAATAGCTTTTATTTGTACTACATATATTGTTACGAACATATAGAGGATATATATATATATATACAGATATGAGATCTGACGCCGAGTCCCGTCTGGCTATCCGGAGTTATCGCTAACTCCTCGGCGAAAGGTGAAGGTTAGAAGAATTCAAAGAAAACACTTCGATATATGGGTCAATGCGTCTTATTATTTTAAAAGAATTATGAGAGGAGACGCGGCGTTTGTGTTTTTTAAAATATCGATATTTATAATAGTTATAAATGTTCGCGAGAGTCGCGGAGGCTAAGTTCTCCCTGATTCAGGAATCATCCGTGAGAGTAACCGCGGTCCCACGATCCCACGGTCCAGGTGCTGCATTCGCAGATTCCTCGGGCGCTCGTCATCGGCGCACGTTACTGGTCCAACGGCCTCCAGCCCTGCGAGCTGCGTTGACTCCAAGTGCGCGGAATGCGCGCACTCAGCAAAATCCTGTGTGAGGACTGTCGAACGCTTGGGACACACTGGTATCAATGTTCTCGCGGGATCGCGGTGTTTTACCGAGAATAAAAAGTTATACGTCGCCATGCAGCTGCATAACGTACGTAACAATATATATAATTGGTTTGATAAGTACAAATTTTTCACTTTAAGGGATGGGGTGTTGTGTAAAAAAAAAATTTAATTAATTATTTAAAAAATTATTTTTCTTTTTAAAATATCATAAAATGAAATAATTCGATTATATATTCAATCATTTATATGTATTCGATGTATCTACTATAAAGAAAGATCCAGTTACAAATGAATCTTTATTATGGAAATTAAATAAGACTAAAATTATATTCATATGAAATTAAGTTAGAAACGGCGGAAATTAAAGTCATTGTGTCTGTCTACGACTGATAACAGATAAATTCTTGGACAAGTTATTTAAATATTATCAATTAAGAGAAGATCACCCCCTTTCTTCATCTCATCTCAAAAAATGTTATAGTGGAGAAAAATTTAAAGGCTATAAAAGCCTTACCGAATGAGAAAGATTACTTTTTTTCAATTGTCAGATTGTTCTATAGTAACTGAAATATTTAAGAATTTTTAAACTTTGTACTCTCGACATTCGAAATATCAATTCTAATCACAACTGGGAACTCCAAACCCAAATATTTTGGAATGGTAACAGTACGCTGTTTAAGAAGAAATACAACACCCACATCGACCTTTCGAATCATCAACTCTCAAGGACATTTAAATAGCTGAACGAAATCCACATCTTAAAACAAGTAACGTCATACATTCATCGAGCAATAACTTTGACCTTTAGTACATTCGGCGCCTAAATTTCCGATAATATTATTTTGATCTTTATTCTAACCGATATCTTTTCATATTATAAATTCTATTTGTAAAATTCAATGTAGAAAATTTGTATTAAACTAAATCATTGAATAAAATTATATTTAAAATTTAAGAAATAAATTTTTAAAGAATATAATAACCCCAGACATAGCAACATATTTATTTTTAAATATCTAATAAAAGCATATTTGTACGGATAATTCTGAATTACGTGCTAAAAAATAGTTTTGTATTGTAACAGATTATATGGTACCTTCCAAAACACCGCTTTTTCTATTATTTTTATTTATATATTTTTATTATATAGACAACAATTATACATTCACAACATATACGTTATTAAGACATGATATAATGTGAATAATTATGTTTTTTTATTTACATTTTTTTCATAATGAATGTAAAACTATTAGCAAATTTGACACGTACATGGCAACCAACATGAGTGTCTGCAGTGTATTATTGTCATTATAGTTGAAGTTCATGTACAATCATCGTTTTTACTTATAGCTTTATGAGTCCTTCAAATTAAGTAAGAGTAATACATTCAATTGTCACTTACAGATCTATTCTCCTGTTATCTAAGAGTTCAGATAGAATGTAGGATCTTGAATCTATTAATCTCGTAAGTGATGAATCTAGTCAGTATGCCAAGGCTACTAGACATCCGAATATTGAGTTATCTCACTTTTGTGTTTTCAATAAAATACACACAACCACACATATACATAAAGAAAATAAACTGCGCTTTCTTTATATTATTTAAATAAAACACGTGATAAAAATGGTTGAGAAATCAAACCTATATATGCGCAACTAAACAAAAGAAGTATAGATGTCGATAAAATATATTTTGTAAAAAAGCAACAAAATATAATCAAATTTATTAAATAATTAATTAAATTACAAAACTAGTAAGATATAATAATAAACATTACATATATATATATACCGGAATTTAGCATAATTATTCTTAATATAATTTTAAATAAAAATGAAACTCATTTCATTTAAAAAAACCGCTTTGTTATAAATAAATTCATAAATATTTAAGGGTAGCAAGTGGTACAATAGTCTTACAAGTTGCTATACGATTATTTTTATATTTTAATTATCTTGTTTTTTATATCATTTTGTATATTTTAAGATTTATTAAAATGTTTAAAGTTTATCGTTTAAAATCGTTAGATCGTTTAAAAAATACATTTAAAAGTTCTCTATTAAATTCTAAAATGCTGCGAGTAATTTTATATTAAATTGTAACGAGACGGCTCCGTTCGCCCTTCACGGGTAAAGTGAGAGTCTAGCGCTCATTTAAGAAAAAAATAAGATAAGAACGCGCCGGGATAAAGCGATAGCCGATCTGTTTAGGATTCGGATCGGTGGCAAGTGGGAGTAGTCAAAAAAATATAAAATAATTAAATTTTAATTTACCACGGGCGGCAACTTAGTTTATTGTAGTTTCTATAACATAAAAAAATAAGAAAAAAATTTATATAAATATTATAATTTACCTCGCACAATTAAATCTAAAAAATGCTAAATTTTGTTAACGATCGCGTTTATACAATATTTGACTTTTATCCGATAAACTTTCGACCGCACAGAATAATATTTAATTTATTACAGAATAATATTGTATTATACAATGTATTAACAATATTTAGTTCGTCGAAAGTTTAATCGGGCGCGACCGCTACGGAGGTCGTCGACAATAACATACGTCGAATGTAAATATACACAGCAATGAAAATTTTAAGTAATTATGTGAAATAATTACTTTACAATACTATCTACGCAGAAATTGAGATCTTTGACCAAATCGGTTATGAAATCTAAATTAATTTAAGTAACTTAAATTTCCCTTCCTGCGATTCATGATTTTTTTACAAATTTTATCGATTCAGCCCTTTCTGGAAGACTGAATTTAGCGCGACAAGAAAGAAAGAAAGAAACGGCAAGAAACTCTCGCGTATCTATAGATATTCGGACGAGAAAAGAAAAAAAAAGGACGATGTTTTAGGGAAGCTCCTAAGAGCTAAGGTACGGACCTTTTGGGACTTCTGATGATTACAGCTGGTGTAATTATCAGAAGTTGCAGACGTTATTGACGCAGTAAGGGAAGAAATTTAAAAATCGCTTGCGATTTTAAAATTTCTTTACAAGGAGTGAAATAGCGCGTAATAGTGACTATTTCGGAATTGGTACTAGCACGTAATATAGACTAGCGGGAGTAGACAGATTTAGAATGTTGCCACTGAATAGTGAACAACAGGTAAAGGCGGAACGGAAGGTGTAGATCGGGAAGAGTCAAAAGACGGTCTGCCCCGAGGCGAGTGCTCTCGTTTAGTACATCACCTCGGTCCGGCGGTGCGAGATCGGCGCGCAAAAGGAATATGAAACCGATTGGATGATAACGGCTCCGGGGGGTCCATGCGCATGCCGGTACATGGGCAAACCGGGGCACCGCCGGCGGGGTCATCGCGGTCCGCGCTTAGCAACGAGCATCTCGTTGCAAAATTGGTAAATATTCTTTGATTTATAACCTTAAATTAACGTATATAGTACGTCGTTTGTAATTGTCCTAATTATGAATTTTTTAAAATCTTACACTAATTTTTCAAATTTACATATTATTGCTTAGATTATTTTTATTTTTTATTTTACGTAATTCTTATAATGAAATAAGTAATTTTGACTTAATATTTACGGTTTTGTTAGAATAACCTACCTGGTATGTATATTGCACAAAATTACACTGACAAAAATATATAACATTTTTTACTACTGACGCGAATGTCTTATTATTAAGGATGCTAATGTTGATAATGGAATGAAGCTCGAAAAGAAAGAAAAGTGGTATTTTTGTAGGTAAAGAAAGCTAAAGTATTCAGGAATTGCTGATGAATAAATAGAATTAAGAGACGGATAACATGAAACTCGCAAATAATAAGAACTCCCGAATCCGTCATTCCATAAAAATTCCGTGACAGAGTCGAACATGAATATACGAGGGGTCAATTGAAAAATAATAGCTGAAATAACTGATTGGACGCTATGAAGCGATTGGAAGACACCACGGACCTTGGGAGGAGAATTTTCCATCAAGCACAAGTAATGAATAAAATCAGAAAAAAACGTAGGAGAACTTTGATTCCAAGTTTTGAGCGAGTTAATATCTCGAGGAGATTCCGGTTCTAACCTCTGTTAGAAAGAATCGTGAACAATAGAATCGGAATTTTTATATTTTTTTGATATCACGAAAGATCTGTTTACTTTGTGTACTATCGCGTTTAGAGCCGCAGCTACACAATCCATTATATTACACAAAAAATCGCACTCTCTCTTTTACTATTTCTTGATTAGAATAAATAATATTCTGTCCCCTTAACTATCGTCGTTATATTTATTTTATTTACAGAACCTTAAAAGGGTTGAACATGATACATATTATTATATCAAGAAAATAATATGCGTGTGAGCAAAAAACCTAACCTATTCAAAGCCCGTCATCTACCATTTAAAGATGTAAAATTTGCATGTGCCCCTCAGCCTAGAGGATATGGTTTTCCATCATTTGGTTTTGATTATCGTTCTAGCGAAGCAGAGCCAGCTCCACGGGTTAACGTGAAGCTCAAAGTTCTTTCCTGTTGTTCTGGTATCAACCAATTTCATCGTTCAGTGGTACGACCATATCCATGGTTCTGCTTTAAATTATTCAGTACAGATTACTAAATTTTAAGACATTCATAAACTTTGTTATCTGTAGGCCTTTTAATCGAATGATCATTCGTAGAATAATATTCAGTTCTATCTCCCTGAGATTATCACATTCAAGGAAAAGTACTTCCACATCTTCCAGTCTCGTGAAAAAGATACAATGATATAGAAATTGCTTTATGGTCTCGTATTTATAACTACATCTGCAAGTTGTATTTGCTGTCCAGAAAATGTAAGTGATATCCAATTTCCAATGATTCGTAATCTAGCCTATCACTCTTCTTATCTTCTGCCTTTTCAGCATACTGAGTCTTAGTTGTCTTGTAAAGAATAACTCAGTGATTATTTGTCTTTTGAACTGTCTAAAGTCTTTAATACTATTCTATTTCGTTTTGTTTTTGCTTTGTAAACAGAGAAAATAGCTTTATCAGTTTCTGTTTTAGTATTTAGTAGTATTTAATGTTTAGCATTCACCGTGAACTTTGTGGTCATAATACCAATGCCATATCTTATCAAATCTGTCAGCCTTCTTATTTTCTACATAGCCTGGATGTCCTGAAATCCATATCAAGAATATTTTGTTGTCTTTTGCTAATATATCCTACTATTTTCTGAAGTGTAGGACCTTTGTTGAGCAAACTGTCATATTATTTAGGACAACCCGTGTCACCTAAATCTCCATACAGATGTCGACGAAAGACTACTTGATATTTATATTTATTATCGTCTTACATTACGTTATTGCATATATTTAAAAAAACTTTAGTTTTGAATGTCAATCCTAAATTGATTATACAGATATGTCCTCGAGATTTTACCGTAGCTTGTGTTCTACAGTATATTTATGTCAGAGTGGACCATTATCTTGATTTTCCCTTACATCATTTTTTAATTGTAGATACCTATAATATACCCATATTATTATTATCTGGCCTAGGTAAACCATTCCAACTAAAACTTATAAATATTGAAACTACTCATAGTCTCTATTATCATTCGGCTTCGATCCGTTTATTCCCTTCATCTTATATTTGGCCATAAGCAACAGAACGTTTATCTTACTCGAATTGACTAGTAGACCTATTATCTGAGTTCATATATTCACAAGCTTTAAGACATGATGCATAAACTCCGTTAACACTCTGTAGCCATTCTTCTCTCTTATTGTAATTAATACATCGTATGTATATACCTGTGCATAGAATCCAGTGATTTCCATTATGATAAGTAGCCTATCAATAACCGAGCACTAAAATATGAGAGATAAGATTTATTGTTCTTCCCGTCCTTTTTTTACGCATCCCATGATTTGGAAAACGTTCCTCTGAGCCTGGATCTGTCTGGTGGTGAGAGAATTCTATAGCCAAATCTAGATGGTGGCACTAATCCTCCTCATCACTAAAGCTTCAACTATAGCTAGACAAATTCTGGGTACGAGTTCACCTGATTTGAGCATTAATTATACGATTTTGGTCATATCTGAAACACTTCATGGGTTCTCTAAGTGAAACCTCAAGTCTTCCTACTTGACCTGTTTTATAGTGACCTTATATTTATTTCTTAAATAATATAACAATATAAAAAATAAGAAATTTTTTTTATTTTTTGAAATTAACTATATTTAAATACCTTGAAGGTTTAAATCGAAAACAATCAGTACAAGTCCAGTTTTGACCAAATAATTCTCCTTCTTCTATAGTTTGTGGTAACCGTTGATGTAGTGTTTCAGGTAATCTTAATCCAGAAATACCTCCAATTACAGATACAATACCCATTATAATTAATGGTAATACTAAATTATCCTTTCCCTATAAATAAATCAATAAATATATTCAATATAATCATATTTTATCAAATACTAATCTAGAATTATAATATATATATATATATATATATATATATATATATATATATACATTGTTATGTGTTAAAATTATTCCGATGCACATATAATTATATTCTAATCAATAATCCGCGATAATATAACTTATATCAGATTCAGTTTTGCTCAAGCCAAAGCGGTAAAAGTGCTTCTACTGTTCAAGGTTCGGTAATAAAATAACTGTAACAACAATAGTTACGGAGGCAGAATATTATATATTCTAATCAACAAATAATGAATCAGAAAGTGTTATTTTAAGTGTAATATAATCGATTAAGTATCCCATGATTCTAAAAGTGATCCCATATAAAGTAACCAGTTATTTCGTCGTATTAAAGAAATATCTAAAACCCAATTCTAATATTCACGATCTTTCTAAAGGAAGTCGAATCGGAATATCCTCGAGATATTAACCGATTCAAAATTTGGAATTAAAGTGCCATAGTTTTTTCCGATTTTACTCATTATTTGCGCTGAATTATTTAATTATTAATTAATGAATTAATTAATTGCTGAATTGAATGAATTGGAGAATTCGCGATTCGCGAACTCTCCAATTATTCATTTTCAGGAATTTTCACGAATTGACGAATTCAGAAGTTCTTATTATTCGCGGATTTTATTTTACTCGTCACTGAATTTGATTCCTTCATTATCAATTTCGTAATGCTTTATTTTTCTTTGCCGATGCATATACTATTTTCGTTTCTTTAGAATTAATCACGTATGCAATTGTTAACATGAACAATAATAATAATATTATATACTTGACAACAAATACATACATTTTAATATGTAGATATAGTATTAAGTAAATTTTTAAGTACTCGATTTATTGATACAAAATTGTTTTGAATTCTTTTCGAATTTGCACTTGGTAAATTCGAGAAGAATCCCTCGCAGGTCAATTCTCGGCCGATTGGTTTCTCGAGAGTTGTAAATCATAGAAAATACCGAGTAACCTCTCAAAGGAGTTCTCGTGCAACGCGGTCTAATTCTAAAATTTATAATACGGAAAATTAGGCTGGGCTGAATCCTTACGTGTTGGAAAATTTGACACGGAGCACTTGCGTTTCGACAACAAGAATATTCGCTTCATTCTCGTTTTTGATTATATTGAAAAATTATCTAGAACTTATTTTATATAAAATCATTGCGGTAGCGGCTTCCACGAACTATACAATCAATATGATATAGCGGAATTCGCGTATGTGCGAATTAAAGTGTGTCAACTGTAAATATAACCCGATTCCTTGTTGCGACGGAGAGGTGATCGACGGCTAACGGAGTCGTAACGGAGGACCTGGATATCTGACGGCATCCGTTCATGGCGAACTCACTTTCAACGGTGGTGAGTCGCCCTCTCTGGCTGTTTCATCAGCGGGAAGAACTGTTGTATTGTCAAATCAGCGCAATCAACGTGGAGATTGCGAGAAAATCGCAAGGAACCTGCGATAGGCTTTTCTTCCCAGTGTGGGTTTTTTATGCCAAGGTATTTAATTTTAAAATAAATTATTACGATTATAAAATTCATGAAAATTTCCGTGAGTTTTATTTTAGACCTCACCTCTTTCTATTTATTGCATTTGATTGAATTAATTTATATTTATTCGTAACAACAATGAAGTTGAACATTATATTTCAGTTTTACAATTTATTATATATTACTCTGATTTATTATTAATTTTTAATGTTTATTTATGAATTAATTTTAACGAAAAATATAATTAACAAAAAAACTGGGTTTGATACCTTTTACCTTAAATATAATAGTTGTTTGGAATCCATCTGCATGGTAAAAAATAATATATGTAAAATCCTTAAATTTTTTATCGATATCTCAACGAGGACTTGCTCTTTTAATTTATCAATACAGTTATTGTAATTATAAATATAAATATTCTCGCTTATTAGAGCTGCCTTAACTGCCTTAATAAGAGCAATACATTTTTTTCTATACTTCGATAAAAATTTTAAAGTTGAAAATTGATTAAATTAATAAATTTAAACTTAAAAAATTTGATATTTTTAATATTTCAATGAATTTTTATATCCTACGTACCAGATATGTTATAAAAGGTATAATAATTAATCCTAAGCCACTAATATATGCAGAAAATCCAATAGCGACTCCTCTTAATTGTGTTGGATATAATTCGCCAGCAAATGGGTATATAATAAGAAATGATGCAGAAATAGCTGATTTAGATAACAAAAATAAAATAAGTGTCGAAATAATAGCATCTGAAATAAGGAAAATTGAAATATAAAATTTAAATATATTATCTAGAATATATATATATATATATAATATAATCTTTCGAATTTATTAATAATATTAATATTTATTGATTATAATGCATATTTATAAAAGTAATTTATACATAAATTTTATGAACATTTGTATTTGAAAACCTTAATATTAAAGAATATTTAAATTTATATCTTTGTTATGAGCATTCTTTATTAAGACAAAAAATATAAGTTAAGCCGTTAGTCAATATAGCCAAATATTCATTTAACTTGTAACGCTGCAATCCCCTGGCTACTGATCTTACTCCAGCTTAGTGTTGGCTCCCCGGACCCAGGGATCGTTCTCCTGAAAAATGGGATAGAAGGTGAGAATAGAATGAATGAATTTAATATCAGGCTTGCAATTTTCACGCTTCTTTATTCAAAAAAAGAAAAAGACGCGTCTTAATAAATGCATGATTTCGAAGGAAGGTGAACGGAGCAAACTTGGAATATAAAATACATAGAGCATTTATGTTCTTAAGCATAAAAAATTTTTTGCTCGTTCTGACATTTCGTGGCGCTTTAACTCATGGTATAAGTAGCTGTAGGAATTGTGCTTTATCTCATTTTGCCCTTTTATATACTCGGGGCTCGGTGGGAACTCCTGTTTTAATTACAATGAGTTCACTTGATCGGGCCATGTACAGAACTGACAGAGTAGTGGCTACTTTGGGCACTCTCCCGAGCGAATGATGGAGCGCACTAGTGAGCAACCGGATGCCCAAGAAAGAACGACACTCTTCCTCTCGTCCGACTGTATTATGGTACCTGCGCTAGTGTGGCACTATTCACGCGCGACAAAGATAGTGAGCGACTGCGAGAGTGGACGGAATCCCCTTCCAAGTGACCCTATTAGACTTCGTGAAAGAGAGAGAGGACACATCTTGCTTTCTTTCTCATTCTCCCGCGCGTGACATCATGAAATCTTTCATGAAATCATAGGCTTACGATTTATTTAATATTATTATCCATTGTAACGCGTTTGCTCTGTTTACAAGTCATCAGGTCGAATTGAAAAGGATCGATAATAGTCGAAATCTATGAAGATAAAAGGGAAACCTGTGTGACTCAAGTGCACCCGACAGATTCATTATCGAGGTTCTATCAAACGCTTCCGCTTTAACTGTCGACCTTAGGTACTCTGGAAGTCCTGTACCCAACATATCCTTATATATTCTATTATATTTCGCCTGTAACATCCTGCTCATTCTGTTTTGTCCTTGTATGTCTTTGTCTCTTTGTCTTATTTCACTGTATATGTTCCTTCTCTCTGTCTGCCATCTCACAATCTGTATCCAGCTCAACCCTAGTTTGTTAAGCCACTTTTCGGTCTCGTCAATTATGTTCTCTGTCATCACTTTCCTGCTTTCTTCGTAGCATTTCCTTACCCATCTTCCTTGGTCTAGCGTCCTGATTTTGTTCTCGTATTTTAGTTTCCTGATTTTCCATTCCGTACTCATTTGGCGTTCATTGGTTTCCTCATACACCAGGTATCTTGGAGTACAAAAGTCTAATTTCAGGATCCATCTATAATAATCTGTTTTGATTTTTTCCATTTCTTCTATGTCCTGATTCCCCCAGATTTCGACCCCGTACAAGACAGCTTTAACCAAATAGTCGAACAACATCTTTCTTATGGCAAAGTCCCCGGCGCACATTCTTTCCGCTAACCCCCATGTCCTTCTTGCTGCGATTCTTCCCTTTTGTATTATTTCCTTCATCGCTTCTGAATACAAAACCCAGGTATTTGAAAGACTTCACCATCTCGATCGGCTTTCCTTTCCATTCCCATTTTTCTTTCATCTGCTTTCTCCCTTTTTTAACTATCATAATTGTTGTTTTACCGGTGTTTAGTTGCATCTCCCTGTAGTCCAAGAAATTTGTCAGCGTTGCCATCATCCCTTGCATGGCCTCCCTATTTTCTCCTACTAAGGCGAGATCGTCAGCGTATGCGAGGGTCCATATCCTGGTGTTTCCTATCTTTGTACCTCCTATATTCTTATCCTTCATGTCCTGCTCTATCCCTACTATGTATATATTGAACAGCAGGGGACTAAGGCTGCAGCCCTATCTCAGGCTTCTATTCGTCCAGAATTCTTTGGTCAGTCCCTCTTTTGTCCTTACCCTGCTTTTTGTCTCGTCGTAAAGTCTTTTGATTCCGTTCGTTAGTGCGCTACTGTATCCGTTCTTTTCTATAATTGTCCATAATTTCTCCCTGTTGACGGTCTCAAAAGCCGATTTCAGATCCACAAACAGTATGTACAATCTGTTGTCATTACTCACTGCCCTCTTTATCAAGTGATTCAGAATGTACATATTGTCCGCGGTGGATCTTCCTCATCTGAAGCCGGCTTGATCTTTTAGGAGTATTCTCCTATATTTCGTGTTCTTTTCCAGTCGATTCTTCAGCACACCGATGTAGATTTTATACGCCGAAGTTAGCATGAATAGTCCCCTGTAGCTTTCCGGATTTTCCATATCTCCTTTTTTGTGAATGGGCACTATAATTGCCGTTTTCCAATCCGTTGGTATTGCTCCAAATTCATCTATTTTTTTAATTATTTCCATTAATCTCCTCTTTATCTCCTCCCCTCCGTATATCCATGCTTCGTTCGGGATTTCATCCACACCAGTGGCCTTTTTCTTCTTCAGATTCTTCCATACGGTTCCTATCTCCCTGCCTTCTTTTTTCAGTGTTTCTTGTCCTTTGTCTTAGTGTGTTCGTCCTATTGTTCTTGTGTTCGTTAGACCCTTTGAGCAGTTTCCTGAAGTGATCTTCCCATTCTGCCTTACCTATGCATGCCTCTGTATTGCCTTTTTTCTTTCTGCTTCTGTTTATGTATGTCCAGATCTATCCTTCGTTTTTCAGCTTTTTTAATTCCGCCACTTCCCTTTCTTTCAGCTTCTGTTTCTTCCTTGCACACATGTCTTTCCATTCTCTCCCTAGTTTGTCATATTCTTCATTCCCTATGTTACTCTTCTTCCATTTTCGCAGTGCTGTCTTTACTTTACTTTTCATTCTTTTGCACTGTTTGTCGCACCACTTGTGCACCCCCAGCTCCCATCTCCTAACTTCAACTTCTTTCCTGAGGATGCTCTCCTTGATCACTTCTTTCAGTCTATCCTATAGCCCTTCAATATCGTTATCTCCTGCCTGCTGTGTATAACTTTTATTAGTTTTCTCCCTATATTCTTTAATATTTTCCTGTTTCCACATCGTTACATTTCTCTTCTCTGCCTTCTCTGTCTCATTCTTCCTACTTATTTTTTCTTGAGTCCGTATTGTGATCACAATTGGTAAATGTTCTGATTCTACCCTTCTTCCAACTCTGAATTTTTCTATTTTATCTCTTGTTCCTTCATCCGTTATAGCTAAATCTATCACAGTATTTCCCCGAGCTCCTGTGTACGTATACTCTCCATTTTCGTCTCCCCTGCTTGTCTGGTTCAGTACACTCAGTTCATTGCTTCGTATCTTCTCAATTAGTTTTTTTCCTTCCCTATCAGTCTTCTTGTCTTTGCTTTCCTTTTTTTTGTTGATCCGTCTTCTAGGTCTTGGATGTACTGCCTTCTTCTTCAGTCCTTACATTGAAATCGCCCATGATTATCATTTCTGTATCTCCATTGTAGCTTTCTTCTTCTATTATTTTCCATTTGCTTTCCATATTTCTGCCGTTACTGTATATTCCCCAAATATCCAGTTTCTTATTACATTTGTTGGTATATATCCTGGTTCTCACAATACCCTCCTCCCTGTTGCTGCCTAAAACCTTTAGATGTGCTTCCCAACTTTTATTTATAAATCCCCCTTTCGCTCGTCCCTTCTTTTTTTGTCTCTTCGCACCTATGATGTTCCACACCATTTGTCCTGGGAGTCTTTTCTTATATCTCTCCGCGTCCTTATCCTCCACCCATGTCTCTGCCATGCATACATAATCCATGCTTCCTATGTATATTCAAAATTCTTCATCCTTATCCCACACCCCTGCTACATTCCAGTATAGTATTCTCATTGTCCCTGTGTTATATATCTTTCCCTTCACTTCCTTTTCTTGCTCATCTTCAGCTTTCCTCTTGTATATTTTGTCAGTCTTCATCCGTTCGTCTTTTGGTCTTCTTCCCTCTATTCTTCTATCTTTGTCTCTCCTCTTTCTTTTGTTTTTTTGTCTCGCTCTTTTTTCCCTTATTTTTCCCTTGCTTATGTTTCTATATTTCTTCGTACCGTCTATCGTCCTTTCCTTTATTTTACTGACACCATGTCTGTATCTGTCATGTCTCTCTCTATTTTGTTTCCTAGTTACCCGCCCCTTATTTAGACTAAATTCTGTTTCTCTTTTCCTTGCACTTCTATGATCTCTTCATTCTCACCTTTTGTTGTTATCATCTCCTCATTTCTTACTTCACTCTCTTTTACCACTTTTTTCTCCTTCTCATCTCTGCTTTTTTCCTCTGCTCTTTCAGCTTCCTCTGGTTTCCGAGGGCTACTAGGTTTGTCATTCTTTACAATTTGCTCCCATATTCTCCCCATCCTTTCTGCTCTTACCCATCTCTCCCATCTTCCTTCTACAAACACCTTCTTCAGCCCTACCTTTGCGAAAATGCCATTCGCCCTAGCTCTCCTGACCAATCCCTTATCTCCTCCTGTATTCTTCTTTCCTCATAGGTTAAGTCAAAATCCATATAGATCGATGACCCTATAAGCTTCTTCCTCTCTCCCCATGCCCTGTCTCTTGCCGCTTTGTTATTCATCTTTATGATTATCATTTTTCCGCTGGTCCAGGCACTCTTCACCTCATCTGTTATGCCCAATTTGTTTTTTAGGAAAGCTTTGGCCCATTCCAGTTCCCCTCCCTTTCTTATCGCCAGGTTTTCCTCTCTGTCTATCCTCTCCCTTTCCCACATCAGTTTTCTGAGTCCCTGTATTTCCCTATCCGACATCGCGTTTCTTCCACTGGAGCCGCCACTGCTCCACCTTGTCGAACTGGACCTACTGCTCTCTCTACTGTATTGCCTTGACTTCCTTTGTGTATTATCTCGTCTCCCCGTCCCTGTTTCCTCTTTGTTACAATTACTTTCCTCAATGCTACCACTACTGTCCTCTCTGTCCTCCTTAGTTTTTTCTCCTATCTCCGTGACCTTTGCTTCGATTTTTCTCGTCCACACCCTCACGCTGTTTTTTTTTTTATCTCTTTCCTTCAATTTCCTATATATCGCTTCTAATTTCCGTATCCTCTCGTTGGTCTCCACTCTTTCTTTTCTTTGCATTTCTTCTATTTTATCTAATATCTCCTTTATTTCTTTCTTGAAAATCTCAATCTTGGCCCTGTTATCCTTTCTGCTCCTTTTCTCCTCCTCCCTTATCTTTCTCGCCTCCTACATGAGGTCCTCACCCCCCTGTGATATTCTTGTTCATCCCATCAAGCGTAAGTTATGTGCTCTCTCTTTTATTCGCCTTTCCTCTTTTTATCATGGATCTTTTCTGTTTGCTACTCATTTTGTATCTGCTTTTTGTTTTGTGTTGTTATATGTATATGTTATAAAATATATTATATTATTATATAATATATATTTTCTGTGTAGTTGTTATTATTTTTATAATTTTCTTTAATTTATTTTATTTTATTATTCTATTTATATTGTGTTTGTGCTGTATTATATGTGGTTTATTTTATTTATTTGTTTTCTATTGTTATCTTTTTTAAAATACAGAATCTCACCCCAGCAATACAAAATGATTGTGAAATTTTACTTCGATTTACCTCCCCTCACGCGCTGCTTATCCGTGTTCCGTACTCGTTCCGTCTTTCTAGTTTCTGCACTGCCGCCCTCTGTTGGCCATGCCCGTTACCTCCCGCTCTGCTGTTCTCTGCTTTCTCCCACTTCTGGCCCTAACCTCTCAATGCGGCACTTTTTCTTTCCACTTTTTCACTGCACAATACTGCTTTCCTCTGCTTCCTCTTCTTTCACTGCTTTCTTTCCTATCTAATCTGACTTTTCACTGCGGTTTTTCTTACCTCTGTGCTCTATATAGCTTTTTTAAATGAAATATTAGCGGCGCGTTCTATGCAAAATTTGTCACGTTCTGCGGTTGCTAAGGAATCTTTTTTTTTTTATTCACGATTTTGCGTGTCATCCTTGCGCAGGGGCCATGCTAATCTTATTATATAACTTTATTATAATACTCTCGTATATTTATTTGTTGTATTTGTATCATTTTTATAAATATTTATATAAATATAATATATGGGGTAGTAACCATTTGCTTTAACTTTGTAACGCGAATGCGTACATATGTTCACACACACTCACACACACACTCGCACACCGATATACACACCGCCGAGCCCAATGTTTACATTTGCGAAATTGTAAATACGCCGCTCGAGAATGATCTTGAACCTTCCAGAATGTTCTCGATGTTCTCCTTCCAGAATGTGTTCGGGATCATTCGGCCGCGCATGCTCAGAAGTTCCAAGCGCTTATACACGGGTCTTATGGGCCGACTCGTGTATAAAAGCCGGCGTTCGAAAGCGAAAAGGCACCTTTCTGACCGCATCTCTCCCGCTATTCATACCTTACCTGGCCTACGTATTGTACAGAATGCCAGATCATCCCTCTCTCTTTAAGCGGCCTACGTATTGTACGGAAAGCCTGAACAATCCCTTTCTACTCCTCCCGGCAAGGCCCACGTATTGGACGGAAAACCAAGCCGGAATTTCCTCCCTCACACCTGAAAGGCCAACGTATTGTACGGACAGCCTTCTCAGGGTGTTTCCCCTACCCTCCGTAGCATCGGGTTATTCAATGCACCCCGCTTTTCGAGTAGATGCACCCGCTTTCTGATTAAATGCAGGCCGCCTAATTAATGAATGCAACCCATCTTTTCATTCACACGAGCATCCGATAATTGACCGTGGACCAAACCGACCGATAAAACCCGACACTGCTGTACCGACCGACTTTACCGAGTTCTCTATGTAAATTTAAATGCACGCCGTTAAAACCATTATTGAAAATCAGATAATTTTTTTTTCTTTCTTTCTTAAAACTTAAAGTTTTTAACTTCATCACACCGCTTTACTAAAACCAATTTTATATCTTATGTTACAGAGATAGAAACGTGAATAAACAAGGAAAAATTGCTTAAATTCTGCTTATTTTTTTTTACCCGCTGTTGTGTCTCGCCTCCCAATCCTGGTTCCCCGACTGCATGCTTATCCGCGCAATTTATTAACATAATTAATTTGTTTGTTTCATAAGAAAATAAAAATCGAAAATTAAATCTAAAGTTAAAATTAAAATAAAAGTTAATAAATTTATTGAAGCGCGGAGACTAACCCGTTACAACTCATATGTGTGAGTGAATAAGTAAGTAAATGAGAACCCTGATTACCTTGAAGCTTTCCATGAGTAAATGGAAATTAATAAACGTATATAAGAAACAATTTTCTAAAAAAAAAGGTCTCATAATATATGATGTTGGGGTCAAAGGAGTTTTTTCTAATTAATGGCCAATAAAATGAGTACTGGATGATGAATTCATGTTATGGCTGACTTTATTTCTGGGTTTAGGTGTGCCGAACACTCCTGAATTTTCTTTTCGCAATGGAGGATCGTATGAGAATACCTCTTTTGAATTGCTCAAAAAGCAACAAAGAACTAATTTTCCAATGGTAGGATTGCAATAGTGTTCAATTGAGATAAATCTTACAACGCTATCATAAAGTATAATTATGGTAGCTATATAGCTATATAGGAGCTGTATGAAGTCGAAACTAGCATGGAATAGAAAAAAGTAGTTACAGAGACTTACTAACTCTATCAGTCTCATCTGTTCACTTAAGGAAGTTGTTACTGTGATCAAAGATTGTGCTACGAGACGATTAGAATTAGTTGTATGCCATAGTGCTAACACTCATTATCTTATATCGGCTAGCTCTTACGTCAGTACAAGAGAAAACTAACTCTTCGATTACCTAGTAACTACTCATTTAGACTTACTGAATATAGGACTTAAACCTACCTTTCAAAACAAAGTTAGGATTATAGTTATTTTTATTACTTAACCATTATTGGAATCACTAGACTCTGATGCCTAATATGTATAATGACATTTACATAACATTTTGAATATGAAGAAAATGAAGATTTAAGAAATTGATAAAAAATTCCAAGATAACTGATTAAGTAATTCATCGAGAAGAACTAAGTGTAGTAACTTTAGCTTCTCACTAGATTTTTACACACCATTTAACATAAAATAAAGATTCTAAATTCTCTTATCATAGAGATGTTTCAGCACAACTGTAAAATTATTCGGAAAAACTCAAAGAAAGAAGCTCCATGATGAAATGCTAAATTTTAACTATTACAATTTATTACAAGGAGACAATTTGTCCTTTCAGATATTTAAGTGGTCACTGCAAAGGTTATAAAGGTTATAAGACATATAAAACTGTAGGGTGGAATTTGATTTATAGATGACTAAAAAAATATATTGCAAATAATATAGTTCCTTACACGTGATACTTATTTATTTTAATATATGCATTGTAACATCCAAGTATTTTAAAAAACACTTCCTCATCTAATTTCGATTATCTTGCAAAATGAAAATTATAAAAGTTCATGACAATGAATTATAAACCGACTCAAAATAAGATGATAAAAATGAAACACTTTATTTCATCACGATCTAAGACGTACAACTGCAAGAACGTCCGATTGAAAATACTGCAACATTAATAAACAATTAGTGGAAGCTAACAAAACAAGAGACGTTATTTGAACAGAAAATATTATCAACAAACTATTACAATATAGTTCAAGGATATAGACAATATAATAAATATTCATTTATCTGCCTATGACAATCTAAGAGAAAAACAATACATAATGAATATCACATTTTAGTTTCTCTTAAATTGTTTTACCTTCAATATAAAAAATCAACTGTTTACTATTGAAATGAAACAAAATATATAATCTAAACGCTGTTTGTTTAAATTCATAACCATCCATTAATAATTTTCATACATTGGTCATTAAGCTAAATATAACAATCAGATATACCATCCATATCATTATTTTTTTTTGTATGAATCCTAGGCCTAATCAAAATGTTTCTACAAGCATCCTTAAACTATGATCAAGGCATTGAAAAGGTTGTGCATATCAGCAGATTTTTTATGTACTAGCAAAACAGAAACAAACAAACATAATGAAAAAAAATACTGATAAATTAGCATATTGAAGTGATTGGTATTTTTTTAATACTAAAATAGGAAAATAAATATTTTTATAAAATCATTAACATGGATAAAAAAAAGAAAAACAAAAGGAAATATGTATTTACGTAATATCGATTTTTTATTTTTTGGGTAACTACAGCAACGTGGATTAAAGCTTGATATAAAGAAATCGAAAAGTCCGAAAACAAATGCTATTGGATAATGCGCCTAATAACAGACTGGAAGATATATGAATTCGTGTGCGTGACACGATAATTTAACAAAATAGTGTCGAAGCCTATAGATTGACTATAAGGAGGATAGTCAAATAGCGCTTATCAAGAATTTTTAACAAGGGCCATAACAGTAATGAATTACAATAGTTTAGATCTGTTGAAATAAAAAGAATATTTCAAAGATGTATTCCGCATGAATAATTGAAATATAAGCAGGCTATAATAAAACAATAACTTTTGACAGAAGATGTATGTAAGTTGCAAGAAAATTTACGAAAATAGTTACAACGAGTAGTGAATTGACATTTAGAGATAAGTCAAACAAGAGGATTTCTAGCATCAGCGTGAAGTTACTTATTACCTCACCTGAAGTAATTCGATTTAATATAAGTGCTCGTCTTTTAGGGGGTGACTCGAAAGTTAGAGACTTGTGATTCATCCACGAGAATTTGAAATGCACAACCCATATGAAACAAAATAAATTTGTTATATTTTACATTTAAATGATACCATATGAGCAATGGATAGTGATTAATAAATAAAATTTTTAGAAATATTAAATTTACATATTTAAAAAATGTATAGTATTTAATTATTTTATAGTATATGGTAAATAAAAATAATATATATTATAAAATAGGTTATACTAAGAATTCTCAAGATTATATGTCAAAATATTGTTGTTAAATACGTACTTGAGGGCAATAAAACTGTTGTTATGCATGATATACCTGCAACAATCATAGAAAGACATAATGGCCAACGACGACCCCAACGATCCATAATAAACCAACATATGATATAGCTTGGAATTTCCGCAAATGAAGAAAAGAAAAAACTAAGATGTTCATCATTACCAAGTGCTGGGCCATAATAAGACAATCCAACATATACCATATTATTTGCAAACCTGTTCATTATTTCTAATTATTATTAAATATAATTATATATGTTATACAGCTGTTTGTATCACTAAGTTTTGATTTTTCAATATAATTTACATTATTACCATATATAATACCAAATTAATATTAGATATTATTGCAAAACAGATTTAGTAATAATGTACAAGCAAATTTTTTATGGACTAACAAAAAATTTTCATTAAAAAAATATTTATGTATAATCTTATATTAATTCCAGTAGGATGAAAATTAACAAAAATAATGTGCGAATATGCTATAAACTATAAAAAAAAAACATTAATAAACAGTACAATAAAAGTATATAATTGATTTATAAAATCTTTAATAAGTATCTCATACAAATAATAATATTCTGTGAATATAAATTTTGCTAATATAAAGTTTTGTAAAAATATGATATTGTAGATGCATTAATATATTATATACTTATTTAAATGACCATGCATATTATATTACTTGATATTATACACATTAACAATGCATGTATATTTTACTCAAATTTAATAAATCGAAAATAATATTAACGATTTTAATGATAGTTGCATCATACGTAAAGGAAATTTTAAATTACATATTTTAGATTTTTATGTGAATTATATTATATAAAATTACTGTATTAATATATTAAAATTTTGTAGTAAAGTTTTTCTATAATTGGTACTATGTAATTCTATGTTTTATTACGATATATACATTATTTTATTCAATTCTATAAGAATTACATGTAATTGTAGTTTCAACTCTTTCTTGAATGATAATGTTTGTTCACCTCTACTACTTTTCATAAAATTTATCTTGACCAGGAAAACGGCTTGGGGGTCATTGGTGAGCCGATTTTAATTAAAATGTGCTTCTGAACTTAGGTTTGTAAATCTAACATGATTATCTATCATGCTAATCAAGGCCTATAGGTAAATTAAATACAATACCCTTTACTAAGTGATCCTAATGTTTTGTTATAGACTCTTAAACAATGTTGAGTTTTTATTTCCTCAAATTTCAGTGATTCAAAGAAGAAGTTCTTCAAATATTCCATCTCGTATGATAAATATAAAAGAGTAGCAGAAAAGGTGTAGGCTCAGTGTTGATCTATCACTATCTGATTTGTATATCATACTTTTTTAAATGATGACCTGGTCTACAATGTCCAGTAAGTCGTACGATTACAAGTCTAATTACTTACCTATTCAACTTTTTTATTGCAAACTACCACTTTCTGGGAGAATTCAATACTAATCAGTTTCTTTATTGTCTTAGCCCTGCGATATTATTGCAGTTTTTGATCGTATTCAACAATAGGCAGTCATCAATAGTGCTATTAATTTTACATTCGGATAATGATGTTTTAAGCTTCGTAATCCGTATACCACTAGCCTCTCTGAATCAATTCGATGAAATAATTTATTGGAATAAATCGCCAATAATAATCACAACACTATAGCATTATTAAGAAATCTTAAGAACAATAACAAAAGCATACACAAATGATGCTTATTTCAGCCTCAATATTATAAATATAGAAATTATATTATACAATTGTTAATTATAAAAAAACAGTTTCACAATTTGATATATATTGCGTTCAAAAAAAAACCTCTGCCGTCTTTAAGCAAAAAATATTCGATTATTTAAAAGAAATTTGGGCCCATTATATTTATCAAATAAAGCTTGCGCTATATTTTTTTTCGAATTTATTTTCTATTTCTTGCTTCTTTTGTTTTTCTCTCTATAGCGTGATCAATCAAAAGTTGTATGTTAAAGCGATAACACTCTCGAAGGCGATTTACTTTTTTTGACATAAATTGTCTGTACTTTACGTAATCATTTTCATATTTCTTTTTTTACCCATCATTATTAATTTTAATTTTTTTATTGTTTGTATTTAGGTAATCGTAAATATTCGTTTCAATTTATTTAACAATAATGTTATAAAAATTGAAAAAGATTTTACAGTAAATAAAATAAAAACAATATTATATGTGAAATTATTCATGTAGATTACGCAGTCTTATATATTAATAGGAAAATATTAAATTTGTGACGAGACGGCTCCGTTCGCCCTTCACGGGTGAAGGGAAAGTCGAGCGCCGTCGAAAGTATCAGATAAAAATCACTCCGGGATAAAGCGGCAGCCGGTCTGTCCAGGATTTGGATCGGTGGCAAGTGGGAATAGTAAAAAAAAAATCGAAATAATTAATTTCTAATCACCACAGGCGCGTCAAATAAATTTATTGATTACTTTATAACAAACAAAAGAAAAAAAATTATATAAATTTATGTTATTACCCCGTCCATATAAATCCAAATCATATGTTTAGTAGATGATCGCGGATATATAATATTTACATTTTTTACTCAATAAACTTTCGACTGTACAGTCTAATATTGTCTTATATTATTTATTGACAATATTTAGCTCCTCGAAAGTTTACTCGGGCGCGATTGCTACGAAGGTCGCCGACAACAACAAAACATCGAATGTAAATACGCACGGTAATGAAATCTCGAGTAATTATATAAAATAATTACTTTACAATATTTTCTACGCAGAAATTGAGATTTCGAATAAATCTTTTAATGTAGCGATAATATATATTTAATTTAAGTAATTTAAAATTATCTTTCTATTTTTAATAAGTGTTACAATTAATCGATTCAGCCCTTTTCGGAAGACTAAATATATAAATAAATATATCGCGATGCAAAAAGAAAACAACAGAAACGCGTATCTATAGATATATACGATATACGGACGAAAAAAAGTACAATCACCAGAAATTGCAGACGGTTTTGACGCAGAAGGGAAGAAATTGAAACCGCGAGCGATTTTAAATTTCTTTTCAAGGATTGAAATAGCACGTAATAGTGACTATTTCGGAATTTTGTGCTAGCACGTAATAGCGACTAGCGGGAGTGGATAGATTTAGAATGTTGCCACTGAATAGTGAACAACAGGTAAAGGCGGAAGGGAAGGTGTAGATCGGGAAGAGTCCAAAAACGGTCTGCCCCGAGGCGAGTACTCTCGTTTAGTACATCACCTCGATCCGGCGGTGCGAGATCGGCGCGCGAGAGGAATATGAAGCCGATTGGATGATAACAGCTGCGGGGGGTCCATGCGCATATCGGTACATCCGCAAACCGGGACACCGCTGGGGGGGTCATCGCGGTCCGCGCTTAGCAACGAGCATCTCGTTGTAAATTAAAAACAGTAATTGTAGAGTATGAATACAATTAAGAATACGGTTAATTATAAAAAAAATTTAAGCATTTCATAAGAAAAATATTTAGCTCTTCCGGATGCGGGAAGCCCGGTAATGAGCTTAATTGAATAAAACCCATGCATATTTAAGTAATTTTATCTTATAATTTTGCTATAGACCAAAAAATGGAGCACTTTTTAGGTCTTGAAAAAAAGTAACTAGTGATACATTTCAAAATTCGTAAAAAATCAGTAGATTCCTATTTTCTAAAATGCCACTCATGATTTGTAGGTTATTTTTTATCAACAATTTTAAGGAAAAAATGCATTTTATTTTTAATTTCTTTGTTATAAAATGAAAAATCTTAATTGCGACACTATAGTATTAATGAACGATTTGTAACTAATAAAATTGTGAATAAAATTCATTTTTTGGTGTTACGATCTATACTTCGCGTATATAATTTAATTATATATTTTGTGACGTGTCGTTACAGAATGGAAAATTCTAGGAGAGAGAGAGAAAGAAAGATAGGGCCCCGTTCGCGAGAGTGGAGGAACCGCGGCAGCACGCGACAAAAAAAGGGTAGATTACTTCGATTTTCGGCACGCGCGCGGTACATTGACCCTTTACGTTAGCATCGTCAATTGTTCGATAGTTCAGTTTGAGCTTTTAGCGAAAAAGTGAAAAGTAAGGAAAAATCGTAGTCGATAAATGTATAGTTAATGCATGCGATTGTACTGCTTCACTAAATCTGCTTTTTTCTCTTGCTCGTAATTATCTCTCTCTCATCGTGTTCTCGTTATTTCAAAAGAAAATATATCGGCAAAATTCCCGGCGAAAAATTCAGAAAGGTGCATGTAGGCGAGCGGCACTGAGGCGGCGCAATCCTTTTTGTTTTAAATTCAATAAATCCTTTGTTAATTATAAGAGCTAGAAGTTGTATTTATTTTTTTCCTGTGTGTGAGAAGAAACAGCAATCAAATTGTTATAATTTATCGTAATCGATTACATATATTTATTTGTTTATTTATTTATTTATCTGCTTTTTTGTCGCGTGAATTTATCCACTCCTTGATTTATTCGCTTATTTTAGTACTAGACGAATTCCCAGTTCTTTTTCTGCCGTAGCTGAATCGGTCGAAGCGATTTAGCCTTTGTGAGATTTTAGGATTAAATTAAATACAGTTATGTTAATTCGCGTTAAATACGGATTTATTGATAATAAATCAGAAGAGAAAATTTGGTGTATTTAAATGGCTCGTAATGTGACTCTAGTGTCTACACGTATGTCCGTATTTAATATGATACTTGCGTTATTGTGAATTTGCTCGGATATGTATGTCTATCGTGTTGTCTTACCGACGAGAGTCCCTGGCCGGGATAATTATAATGAGTCCAAAACGAATACCAATGATCAAGAAAATCAGAATCCCTGATCTTGCTTCTGTTCCCCGATTTATAGAGAAAAACTGCTAACTCCTTTTGTTCTCTCATCTTGGAGGTATTCTTTAGTTCGCAATTTGTCGCTTAAATTTATTAACCCGGCTATACATTTCTCAATCCCTTGGTTAATACTATTTTTATAAATTATCAGCAATATATCAATGCGCGTATTGGCTTCGTCTTCCGCAATTGCTTTGCGCAATCATTTTTGGCATACGAAAAATTTCTTTAGTTATTGGATTTATTGTACTCCGTTACATACGTAACATTTGTAAACTAATCGGAAAATCAGAATATTAGAAGTCGAGAAATTTTAAAAAAAATTGAAAAATTTTTATATTAATTAAAAAAATTGTAACTCTACCAGATGATTTTAGTTTTTTCAATGGTATTAAAAAATTTAGTTGTTCCACAAAAAATCCTTTATCTTACATTTATTTAAAAATTTCGGATTGCCTAAAATATGAAAAAAAAAGTGATTAAAAAAACCTCAGGGCACGCAATTTGACAGAGTCGAGAGAAGAATTGATGAGAGATTAAAATTGAGTTAGCGCAGATTTCACTTTTATTATTATATATTACAATTACAGTTCTAAATCTCCCTACTCCTCAGGCCTTTGGCTGTTTTCGATGATCTTTATTTTCACATTTTATGCAATTCGAAATATTTAAATAAAATATAATATACAAGATTTATTAAGCAATAATTATATTTTTTAAAACCGTTGAAAAAACTAAAATCGACAGGTGCATTTAGCTGAAAATAACTTATTTAATTTTTTCATAATTTAATTAACATTAATATTAATCAAAAACTAATAATTCGATCAAGTTAAAATTTTGTAAAAATAAAATGCATATGAATCACTTTAATATCCCAAAACTTGAGTTCTAAATATTGAAAAATAAAAAAGTTACAAATGTTTTAATTAATTTAAACATTTAACGATTTTTAGAAAATTTCAGTTTTTCTAATTTTTTGATTGGTTTATGAAAAAAGTATTTTACTCATAATTATATTCGGTATAAATCGCCCATGAATACCTGTTAAATAAATAAATGTTAAAATTAAAATTTTTTATTTTATGACAAAAAATGTAAAAATTGCATTTTTTCTCTAAAATTGTGAATAAACAATCGTTGAATATCATGAGTGGCATTTTAAAAAATAAGAAACTACTAATTTTTTTACGTATTTTGATATGCATCACTTGCTGTTTTTCTTTCATGACTTAAAACGTGTTCTATTCCTTAGACTAATAGGCTTCTTTACGAATTTGAACAACCATTGCAATTATTTAACCATTAGGCTGTTAAATATGATAACTATTAAATATGATTCCGTATAAATAAATCCGTATAAATAATTCCGTATAATAAAGACAATTTGTAAATAAAAATTATATATTCTTAATGAAACATAACACATGCCGAAAATATCGAATATTGATTAATAAACCATTTTAAACACGAAATTTCATCACATTGATATTTCATATTTTATTCTTTGAACGTTAATTTAAAATAATGTAAATTTAACATCATAAATAATAAAATATAATTGATTTTCGTGATTTTTAAATATTATTAAAGATCCAATGAATTCTTTGATAGATATTATGTGATTCGATAACATATCCACTAAAACAATGATATTATATCCACTAAAACAAAATACAAATTTTAAGAGTATAAATAAATAGTAAAAAAACGCATGATTATTGGAATAATACTAGTAAATTTAAACGGTAATAGGAGCAATCAACAAGAAGATATATATTGATCAAAAGTAATATTTAAACATATTATAAATACAAAGTTTATATTAATAAAAAAATATATAAAAATTACATTACTCACCAATTTAGTGTTATTAAACATGTTTTTAGACGCATATTTGGTGTTTTAAATAAAGAAAAAATATTAGGACCATGAATATTATTTTTATTTTTTTGTAATTTATGGCGTTCAATTTCTTTATGTACTTTGTCACAAAATATAGATGGCAATTTTTTACCATTGGTTTGAGCTAATTTGTGCAATACATTATTAGCTTCTTTGAAACGTCCATTTGCAAGCAACCATCGAGGAGACTCTGGTAAAAATCTTCACAATAAATCGCAATTAAATGATAATATTAAAAAATATATTTCTTTAAATATAAATTAGTTTTTAAATATAAATTTAAATATAAAAATAATATTTTAAAAATTTTTTTAAGAGATAGATTTTTTTTTAAATCTGTACCTTAAAACTACTTTAAAAATGATATATAACTTTTTAAGAATGATTTTAATAAATTCTTGAACAATACTAATAAATTCAGATGATAAATTCAGATGAAATTAAATGTTTTGAAGTTCATATTCTAGCCTTATTATTATTTGTGTTAATTTAAATCAATACAAATAATAGACGTAAATAGCGGTAAATTAAGTAAAATAAACACAAAAAAATTTTAAGGTTTGTTATATTATAATTTTTTATATACTGAAAGTCATAAATCAGATTTTTAAATAAATATTAAATGAATAAATATTTATCATTTCATAATAATAAATTATTATTAAAAATTATATATATATTTAGATAGCCTTTCTCTAAATATAAAGATAAAAATATACATTAAACGTCATCATTAATTTTTATTAAAAAAAAGATTTAAAATTACTGTCAATTATACTATTTACGCAATCGTAAAAAGATGAAAAAGATTTTGTTTTTCGTGATTCAAATAATGATCAAATTTGTGAGTGCACGTGTGAGAAAGTGATAGCTCGAGATAGAAAGAATAAAACAATTGTTAAATAAATAGTACGTAGGATTCTCAACCAAAAGGAAAGATATATGAGGCTAGAGAGGCGGGTCGGATAGAACGACTTGCAAGTCTAGCCAGAGAAGAGTTGTACATTTCCAGATAGGCATACCTGAGTTAATAGGAAACATTGAACTAATTTTTTTGATCACTCTTTTGTTCCTTTTAATTTTACTCTGTTTCGGATCTATTCAAGTTTCAATATAATCAGCTACAATAATAAATACATATAATATATATTTTGACACATATAATGTAGTTTACAATAAAAATTACATACAATAAAAATATATATACCTATATAATGATAGTGATATATTAAATAGCTTACTGTTTTGAATATTATTTTATACAAGTGCAACGAGACGTACTCATTGCTAGAAGCTTCGAGACAGTACCTTACCCCTCGAAGCTTCACCCGCGTTTAGTCCACCATGTTGCCTTGTGTATCGATACACAACGAGTCACATGACGGCGCCGGGAAAAGGAGATGACGGCCGCTCGGGTAAATCCATTGTACGCCTCCCGTATTGTTGATGTAGCACTTTGGAGCACCCGAATGAGAAGCAGAATCCCTGTGTTCTCGGTCCCGACCGCCTCATCCCTTCCGATTCTCCTGCTGTACACATTACCGTGGCAATAATCGGCTTTTCTGCCTTCGATAGACACGATTCTATGCTGTTTCAATCCTTAAAGGTTTGACTGCTAGCTGTCAAACTATCCCTTCTGTAACCAGAGGTATTCTGTGGAAAATGTGTGAATTTACGTCCGCTGGAAATTTACCATTTGTATCCGACGTCCGCAACAGTGGCTCGTGAGGAATCTTCCTTTTTGCACTAGGGGTTTGGTTTTCCATTAACCACCCCTAGGGCACCGTTCCCGTATATTGACTCTTCCTGTTTCTTCTGTTCCCAGCCGTGTGTTATTATTTATTTTCTTCTATTTATTAAAGGTAAAAGATAAACCGAAATCAGGACACTATCTGAAATATCTGCACGTATATAGTAATTTGTAAATTAATTATTTAAAATAATTACTCGGATATCGGATAGTCCGCGAGGTTTGGTGTGTCAATGTTATTATTGTTTATGTCCATGGTCCATCCGGCGGTCACTAGGCGAATAAACGGAACACTAAATATTGTAAATATTATTATATTTTCTATTTCGAAATTTATTCCAATCGAAAATATCATTGAGTTTGTATTTATTTCTTTGTTTTTAATTTTATTTAACCAATTTTAAGTATTTCTATTGTTATATATTTTATGATTGTAAAGGCTTTTGTATTTGCTACTAATGCATTTAGCACTATCAAGCGTCTTAAATTTTCGCTTATAATTATTGAAAAAAAATTTTTTTTAATGATTTTCCATTTTTATAAATTACTATAATTTTTTTTAATTAATAATATTGAAATGAAATTAATTGTTGCGATTGAAATAACACTTATTATTTAATTTATATAAACATTTTAATTATATATAAATTATATTGTTACAAGACTTTGTATTGTGATTCGAAAGTGAGTGATACGCCGTTACGAGCTCCGCGAAATATACAAAAGTGTTGACTTAGATTTGATAGAAGTGTAGAAAAAAATATAAAGAAACAAAAGATTTTAAGAAAGGAATAAGATAGGGCATAAAGATAAGGGATAAAAAATGTGCGCGACAAGAAATCGGTAAATAAGTGAAAAGTGCAAAATGAAGGTTAAGAGGCAATTTCCGAGAATTCCGAAAGCTGCGCGTGGGAACGCCGGAGCATAGAAGACATGGAACAAGATAGGGAACTTAAGATAACGGGCAGCGTGGCAACTCACCCCAACCACGCCGGCACACGAAAAGGCGGAGAGGGGCGGAAATTCTTCGGGAATTACCAGGAGAGGTAGAGGAGCAAAAAAAAAAACGCAAACTCTACTGGAATTAAAAAAGAAGGTAACTTTTGAAAATAATAGAGAGAAAAATTAGAAGAATTAGATGGCCCAGTAAATCCCCCGTAAATCATGAACGATGATTTATGATTGCTCAGGTCCGAAATTTAAAACTGCGAGGGACTCTTCGCGGCCGGGTTTTCCCTCACAAATTCGAAGAATCCCGTACAGATAATCAAAAGATGAGAGAAGAGTTAAAAGAGGATAGAGAGGCGTTGATCAGCTGGATAGAAGCAACAATAGAGAACATGGAAAGGAAAAGAGAGAAGATGAACAGAGAATTAGAGAAAGCAACTAACAGAATAAAAGAACTAGAGGAAACAGTAGAAAAGCTAGAGGATTAGAAGGTGGAGGTGGAAGCCAACATTCATTGGCTGGAAAAGGAACAGAGCTAAGAGACAAAGACATAGAGACAGGGTCCAGCAAATCGGGAGGGAGCAGAGCCAGCTCATCCAAAAGATCAAGACTATCAGAGAAAGAGGTTACAGAGATGAGAAAAATAGTATGGGAGAAAGAAAAGAGGGAGAGAGAAGACAACTTAGTTATAAATATATATAAAGCAGAGATAGGCGAGAGAGGATGCATGCATCAAAGCATGGATAGAGGAGTTTTTAAAGAAGAAATTAAAAATAGAGAAGCAAATAAAAGCTGTTTGGTGGAGTGGGAGGGTTATAATAGTGAGGTTTATGAACAGGGAGGACAAAACAGAAGTATATAATACCAGGAGATATCTGATAGACACAGATATATACATAGAGTTTGACCTAACTTTTGAAGAAAGGAGAACACAAAGAGAAATATCAGAATGGGTAAGAAGGGTGAGAGCAAAAGGGATTGAAGCAAAGATAGGATATAGAAAAGTGAAATATTAGGGACAATGGATAAGATGGGAAGATTTCAAAACAATAGACAGAATCATGAAAGAAATATAACAAAAGGCCAATAAAAAGGAGCAAGAACGTGAAAGAAAAGGGGAGAAGAGGAGAGAAAAATCAGAAAGAAAAGGAGAAGAGAGGAACAAAGAGAAGAGAGAAACAAAGAGAAGAGAGGCAACACTCCCAAACGAAGACACAGATAGAACACAAGAAAAGGGAAAATGAAGAGGCGGATTTAGAATAAAATGGGAGTGAACTAAGGAGAAGGAGGAGATAGAGGAAAGTAACAAACCAAGGAAAAAGACAAAGACTGGCAAAACAACACATATAGAGAAAGGGGGAAAGACAGAGTAGAAAGAAAGAGAACCAAGAAAAGCGGAGAAAAATACAGATAGAAAAGAGAGAAAGAAAAAAGAGAGAAATACAATGAGAGACATGGTATTCTGAAATACGGCGGGCATATGGAACAAAGATAAAGATTTTTGGGAGTACATAAATAAAAAGGATTTTGTATGCATGGCAGAGATATGGTTTGAAGGAAAAGATAAGGAGAGATGTAAGAAAAGGCTAACGAAAGAGATGACATGGAAAATTATTGAAGTTAAAAGAGAAAACAAGAAAGGAAGGGCGAGAGGAGGATTTATTATAGGAATCAAGAAAGATTAGGATATTAGGATAGAGGAGTTAGGTACTAGTAAACTAGAAGGGCTCGTCAAAACAAAAATAGAAACGAAAGAGGGGGGTATGACAATAGAGATATGAATATAAGAACAGGACAACTAGGAAAATACATGAGCAGAAAGGGCGATGGAATAGTGGAGAAAAGGACAAGTAAGGACACAAAAACAGACAAGAAAGGGAGAAAGTTAGTAAAAAGAATAAAGGGAAATGGATGGTTCATATTTAATGGGACAATGAAGAGAGACGAGAGAGGGGAATTTACATATATGGGAGCACGTGGCAACTCGGTAATAGATCTCATCATTGGACGAGATAATAAGAGAGATAACCAAAAAAATAAAAATTGAGAAAAGGATCGAATCGGACCATGCGCCAGTCAGAATACGAATAGTAATAGATAAGAGCAAAAGAGAGAGACTGAAGAGAGAGAAAGACATTAAAAACAGATGGATAGAACTGTGGGATAAAGAAAATAGAAAAATATACTGAAGCAGAATAAACAGGAGGGAAAAAGAAAGAGATAATGATAAATTAGTATATATAACAATAAGATAGCTGAGAACAAAGAGGCAATGCAAATAATGATGCATACACTGAAAAGTTTCTTGGAGAGTAGAGAGATAATAATGAATATAGATAAGACTAAGATGATGATATTTAAGAGAGGTATAAGAGACAAAGAAATAGAGTAGAAGTGGAAAGGAAGAAATATAGAAAGCGTGGAAATTTTCAGATACCTGGGATATTTATTCAATAGAAAAAGGAATTACAAGGAGCATTTAGAAGAAAAAAAACAAAAGGGAATGATTACTGCAAAGAAAACGTGGAGTCTGGATGAAAGAAGATGCGCGGGTAATTACCGAAGAAGAAAAAACTCTTCGAATACCTAGTCGGCGGGGTAATGAGCTACGGTGCAGAAATTTGGGATATGGAGGAGACGAAAGATATGGAAATAATAAAGACAAGTTACCTCAGATGGACGCTAGGCCTAGACTACTACTGTATCCCGGGGTATATAATATACGAGGAGACGAAGGAAAGGAAAATGCAAGAAAATTGGAAAATCAGAGTTTTAAAGTTACAGGAAAAAATAGAGATATTGGAACGAGAACAGATTAATAAAGTGTTGGCTCGAGGAAAGAAAACAGGAGTGGAAAGAAAGGAGCACAACTGACTTGACAGAAAAATGGCTGAACGGTATTGGGTTCAGCCGCAGACAAATAGAAACATGGAACGGAAAAGGAAAAGACAAATGGGGGGGGGAAATAAAAAGAAGGGAAGAGGATATAGAAAGACAAAAGAGATATATAAGAATCGAACAAGCAAAGTATAACAAGACATACAAGAAGATAATGACGTTAGAACTACCACAATACCTAAAGAGAGGAAAGAAAATAAAAGATATCATAGCAGTGGCGAAGACAAGATGTGGAAACATTACGGAAAATAACAAGTACTGGCTAAGAGAAGAAGAAAGGAAACGCATACTATGCAAAGAAGAAGAGGGGGACTGGGCGCACCTGTTGGAGCGATGCAAAATGGTAGAAGGAACAACAGATAAAATAAGAGAGGAGAGAGTATGGAACAACGAAAAGGTAATAAAAGAGTTAAAGGATGGAAGAGAGAACCAAGCAATCAGAAAAATAGCCAAAGAAATAATAAAAGAAAAAGAAAAACTTAAAGTAAGGTACTATAAATGATAATAAGAATGGGGGAACAACAAAACTGGAAGAAATAAAGTAAGATAAATAGAATATATAATGTTTGTAAATGATGTGTATAATATAGCGTAAATTATAATGTAAACCAACACTGTAAAAACAAAAACATTGTACAAAGTCCGCTCCCGGGCCGAAAGGCTGGAGATTGTATATAATAATAATAATAATAATAATAATAATTTATATTGTTATGATCTTTATTTTTCGCGTTACTATTAATTATGTAATAATTATAATATTACGTCTCTTATTTATCGCGTAACTATTTATATTTATTTATTTGTAGTTTATTCACTTCTTTATTCACGTATTTATTTATTTATTATATTCTTCATTAATCGATTCCTTATATGGTCGCTATACGGTAAACACCGTGCTTTGAATGAGACATATAAGATATAAACAAAGAGAAGCTAAGCAAAGGGAGAAAGTAAGAAAAGTGAAGAGTGAGAAGGAGTGACTGAACAGAAGTGCAGGGAGATCAAGAAGTGGGTAGAGGGACAGTGGAGTGTGAGATACAAAGGGAAAAAGTACAGTGAAACTAAGAGATTAAGAAAAGAAACGGGGAAAAGGAAAAACACGCGAAAACAGCGCTCAGGGACGTATAAAGCAGAGGTGGAGGAGGGTGAAAAGCAGGGACGAAACGAGAAAAGGTGAAAAAACAGGAGAAAAGCAGGGACGTAACGAGAATAGGTACAAAAGTGGGTGAAAACGAAGGGGTGCAAAGAAAAGGAGCAAACACAGGAAAAAGAGAAAAAGTGAGAAAAAATCAGATACGTATCGAATAACTAAAAAGTGGTGATATAGAAGTACCAAAAAATAATGCAGGGTCAGGAAAAGAATAAAGCAGGAAGGAGCAGACCCCCGAATAAAAAGACAGCAATCAAATGACACTAGATGGGGGGAAGAAAAGAGGTGTCATTCCAAGAGGATATCTGGGAGGAGACAGGGAGAATAAGGAAGGAGGAAAGAAAGAAGAGAGAGGATAACAGAGAGAGATGGGAGAAGGAGAAGAAAGGGATATACAGGAGACTGGAGGAGAAGTACGATAGAGAGATTTAAAGGATGAAAGAAAACCTACATAGCATCAAGAAATAGGACAGAAAAATGGAGGATAGTATGAAAGAGTTAGAGAAGAATAGAGAGATGATGGAGAGGGGTAAAGAGCAGAGTGAATGGAGAGAAGATATACAGAGATGGATGACAGAACAGGCACGGAGAGGGGGAGAGAAGCGAATATGGGAGCAGTGAGGAGGAAGGAAGCGAAGGGAAAGACGGATCAAGACCAAGCAACAGGACAAGCGCTCACTCCAATATATCCAGATGGAGTAGCGTGAGTGCATGGAGTACAACAAGATCGAGCACATCGAAAAGAGATATGAACGAACTTAAGAAAATTATGAAAAACAGAGATAGGAAAGACAAAGAGGAGAACTTTGTGGTCCGAGGGATGAGCAGGGCAGAAGTGGAGAGACTGGGAGTCAGAAGTTGGGCAGAGGAATTTGTTGAAAACAGACTAAGGAGCGAGGAGAAGACACAAATTGCCTGGTGGAGCGGGAAGGTAGTGGTAGTAAAAATAAAAAGCAAAGAGGCCAGGGACAACATATGGGAAAAAAGGCGAAGGTTGATAGGAACTGAGATCTTCCTGGACTTCGACCCACGTACGAAGAAAGGAAGACACAGAGGGAGATTAAAGACTGGGTCAGGAGGGCAAAAAGAAATGGGATATTCGCTAAAGTAAGACTAAAAAAGGTTTTCATAGGAGAGAGATGGACAGGAACGGCGGATATGGAGAAAATCATGGAGGAAATTACAGAGAGAAACAAAGCAGAAGAAGAAAGTAGAAAAGACATGAGAAAAGTACAGAGGAGAGAGGAGTCAACAGAAAGAGGGAAAAACGAAAAGCAAAAAGAATATGGACGCTGGCATATGCCAATGACATTGCGATGATTGGAGAAAATAGAGAAGCAATGCTCAATATGATGAGAATCTTGAAGAAATTCATGGATAGTAGAAAATTGCAGTTAAACACAAATAAATCGAAGATGATAACGATAAAAAAAGGGAAAAGGCCAAAGCAGAGAAATTGACATGGAAGAAGAAAGAAATCGAGGAAGTAGACAAATTCAGCTACCTAGGCTTCGTAATATGCAGAGACGGCAAGTTGAAGGAACAAATGAAGGAAAGAGTGTATAAGGGAAAAATTTCAGCGAAGAGAACATGGGGACACGGTGAAAGACGATGCGCTGGGGATTTTCGGCTCAAGAAATTAATGTTTGACTACTTGGTTAAAGGTGTGATGGGCTACGACGCAGAGATTTGGGGATACGAAGAGACCAAGGAAATGGACAGAGTCAAACTGGATTATTACAGATGGATCCTGAGACTGGACTATTACACACCCAGATACATAGTCATGGAAGACACAAACGAAGGAGAAATGAAATATGAATGGAAAATCAGAGCTATGAAATACGAGGAGAAAATCAAAGAATGGCAGAGGAAGGATAGGTAAAAAAATGCATGGAGGAAAAACACATACTGAGGAAGACAGGGGAAGAGAAGAACAGGAGACTTGGCTTAACAGCCTCGGACTCAGCAGGAAACAGCTCGAGATATGGGACCCTCAAGGAACGGACAAATATGAGGAGATAAAAAAAAAGAGACAAGGAAATACAAATACAGAGGAGACTTACAAACATAGAAAAGTCAAAATATAACAGAGAATATGGGAAAATCATGGGAAATGGCCTACCGAAGTACTTAAAAAAGGAAAAGGGGCCAGAGAAAATCAGAATGATGGCGAGAATTAGATGTGGGAATATCATAGAGGAAAACAAATACTGGATAAGAGAGGAAAAAAAGAGATGCAGGCTGTGTGGTAAGGAAACAGAGACATGGAAACATTGGATATTGATGTGCTAAGAAATACAAGAAAGCTTCAAAGCCTACAGAGAAAACAAAGGACTGGAAATGACAAATACATAGGTACTACAGAGATTTCAGAGAGGAAAAGAGGACCGCCTATTGAGGAACAAAATACAAGAAATAGAGAAAAGACAAAGAAATGGACAAACATTGTAAATATTAAATATGTAAATATAAAAGCGGGTATAATAAGAAATCCATTCCAAGGCCAAAAGGCCGGAATTATATAATAATAAATAAAATATATTCTTCATTAATCTATTATATTATTACTATTTGATTAATGGTACTTGGTTTTTTTTCTTCCTAGCTGAATTGGTTCAAAAGTTTCAACTTTCGTGAGGTTTTGGATTAAATAAATAAAATAACAAATGATTAATTCGTGTTAAATACCAATTTATTAGTAATAAATCGGAAAAAAGATAATTACGTGTGTTAATATGGCTCGTGATATTAAAGAACTCCTACACGTGTCCATGCATTATAATAAATTATAATTATCTATCTACTATATTTTACGCTGCGTTTTTGCTCCTTTTAATTCGTTTAATCAATGCGTTTTATTTTAATCGTTAAGTATTTCATGATATACGTAACAATTATCACGTATGTAATATTATAATCGGATACGCGACGAATAAGTAGTACTTGCGTCAGTAAATATAGGCAAAACATTGGTAAACTGGCAATGAGGGAATCAAACTGAGTGGCGAGTAACGTGAAACCCGCAGGTAACAAGAACTTCTGAATTCGTCAAATTGTGAAAATTCAAAATCGAAGGCGATGATGAATATGCGGGGTCAATCGAAAGACAACACCAGAGAAAAATGACAGAACAATAATCAAGCAGGGACACCTGGAGGCAGAATTCGCGAATTTTGCAATTCTCCATACAGCGCAAGTAATAAGTAAAATCGGGAAAAAACGGAGGGGCATTCTTAGGTCGATTTCTAATCTGACTCTTACATTATGGTTCGGGAACTACTACCTTTTTTTATACAATCGGGACAGTGGATGTCGGAGTGCCATCATAAAAGTGAAGAATATTTGAGCCTTCAGTGGCTGTTGCTCCTTCAAAAAAGGAAATATCATTGGACGCGAAAAAGAGGAAGGAGCCGCTTCAGGCTCCGACATGTACTCTCAACAATTCGGCATCACAAAAGGTTAACTCTTTTGATTCGAAAAATCGTGGTACAAGGCCTCTGTTGGAGTTCAAACATTCCTCGATATCCCCAGGGATATATAATGAAAGCCATTGTGGCTTTGACTGATCAGCAGGGAGAGTAAAGACAGTTCTTGAAAACCTTGATTTCCTGATGCATTTGATGAATACCCTTAGTATGCGTAATGCATAGTTGGAAGGATAATTAAAAGTGACTGCAAAGATATAAATGGCCGTACTTGGTGGTACTGAGCTCACTAAGGGAAAGCCAGTATCTTGTGCTGACCCTAACAGGAAGCAAAGGTACTAAAAGTTTATGCTTAAGGAGACTAAGTCTGATACTAAAGCAGTACTGATAAATACCTTCAATCGGCTTAATAATTCACAAGATAACGCTCGAGTTCCTAGTAGAAACTAGCACTGAGCAAGACCTGCGAAAATGCAGACGAACATGGATATTCAGACCAAGGTCAACATCCAGAGGATGGGGAAGTGACTTCTTCGAGTTGTCCTGCACGATATGCCCAAAGACTTGACTCATGAGCAGGTTGTCAGCAGAACGGCAGATAAATCGAGTCAGCAGAAGATCTTACCAAAGTACTCGTCCCAAATACGAAATGAACAAAAGGAATAAGAATGCTGACCTAACGATTGCCAAGAAGCTTGCTAACAGTCAGAAGGGCCCTGTTAAACACGCGGCTTGGAAATTTATTGTCTAAGACTACGTACATAAAACTCATAACAGAAACAAAGGCCCATAAATAAAAGAAGTTTTAGCAAGATTAGAAGTAATGAAAACCCATAGGAAGTAGCATATAAGCTACTTATTAGGGAAAAAATTGCTAAAGAAGTGACATGCAGAGTCAAGGTCGACAATGCTTTCACTTTATACTGGGAAAGCACAACTAAGACAGTTTTGCATAAGCTGTTTAATTTAAATCTACAGCTGACGAATCAAAAGAGTAGACTTGAATGCAGAACAATACAACATTACATTTAGAGGGAGTGATTGAAAACTTCATGGTGGAAGAGCTTCAGGATGTTCTAGCTAAAATGAAACTACGTAAGGCCCATGATCCGGACAGCTACGACCTGGACATCATTCGGGTCGCGATACCTACCATCGTCTCGACCATTTCGATGCGTGTTTAAAGTTTAAAGTCTTCCCAAAGATATGGAAAATGGGGCAGGATGTAACGATCAGAAAAAGACAGAATTGGGATCCTATTTACTCTGCTTCTTATAAACATATCGGCGCAATATTAGGCAAACTTCTTAAGACTCTTATCTTCAAGAAGCTAAGCAAAGGGGTCAGTCCATAACTGTCCCCAAAGTAACTTGGTTACAAAATTGGTCACTCAACAGAGGATGCGATCATAAAACTGAGAAGCACCGTTGAGAAAACAACACAAAAGAATGTCCTGGCTGTCATTTAAACATCAATAATTGCCTTCCATAACATTTGGTGACCCAAGTTGCTTAGAAAACTCATAAACAAGAAATACCCTAGAGACATTTACTTCTTGATGGTAAACTACTTTTCCAACAAGCAAGTCTTAAAGATGTACACTTAGTGCATTTACATTCAAAAGTTGTGTAAAAATAAATTTTTATTTTACATAATTTACAAAATTACAAAATAAAATTATAAGTATTAAAATAAAATAAATGTTTTTAATAGTTTTTAGTTTAAATTTCTTTTCTATTCTAATTGATTGAAATTAAACAATAAAAAAAATCATAAATAATCGTTTTTATCAATTAGTTAACTTAAGCCTTGAAAGGGTTAAAGCGCAGCAACCGCTTTAAATACGACAGATCCTCATACCTGAAATGAGTTATATCTGTATTATCATAATTATATATACGATAAATTCATAAGAAGTAAAAGGTAATATTTAACATCTTATTTTCCTAACTTTTTACATTTTCTTCTACCTTTGTCATCATATTTTCTTTTTATCTACACCAGAAAAAAACTCGCATACAAACATTTTAAAATAAAAATTAACGATAATAAATACTTAAAAATTTTAACTATTCAGAAATTAATCAATGCAAATTTTTATTTACTTTTATTTATCAATTTCTATCCATAAAATTTTTGCATATTTACATACATCGATTAAAGATTTATTAAACACTTTCTTATTAAGTTATGGAGGATCATTGTTCTTTAATTGTATATAACAATAAAATAAATTTTAATTATAAGCAGGTATTTGTAGATTATATGAAAGTCATTCTTGTGATGACTAAAATTCAGATGTTGATTGTTAAATAATGAAGCCTTTCATTTTCTACGTTTTACGTTCCTCACGTTGTCCTTTTTTGTAAATTATTCTAAGAATTCAAGATAAATTCCCCTAATACATAATTTACCAATATAATGACTAGATTGAACTAAGTATGAAGAAAAAAAATAAGATGTGAACTTGCCAACTTCCTTAATTATTATTAATTTATATGTTTTTAAGAATTGCTCATTATAATTTATAATACTAATTGTATAACGCATTATAATATATGTATTCAAAATAACCTTGTATTTTATACATTTCAATAATAAATATAAGTATTGGTTATTATTTTCTTTTTATCTTTATTAGTGATAATCTACCATAGTATATACTAAATTTTAAATTGTGCTAAGTCACATACGTTAAAATTATTTTTTAGAGAAAAATCACATCAAATTTATTTATATTTTTTATACATAAATATTTTAATATATATTTTTCAGATTTACATCTATATATTTCAAACCTTTCAATTTAATTAATATAAGTTTTGCTTACATTTTGTCATAGTTGAAGAAACTATTAACAACAAAATAAATTTTGAATTTTTTTTTGAAAATTTAAATATTTATAACCCCACAAATACATGAACTTACGTTAAAGTCAATCAATTATTAAATGTGAAAATTACTTAGTGAGAACTTACCTCCAATATAAAAAGTAAATTGAAAATGGTAAACTTGTGACCAGTGCTAATAATCTCCAATTACGTACATAGTAAGTTACAATAGATAACATGCATAAACCAATAGTATAAAATGTACATGTTAAAACAGTAACAAATGAACGATAGTTTGGTCCAACTAATTCAAGAGCTAAAAAATATAAGAAAATTTGTTTTTATAAAATTTAATATTTTAATTTCATCCTGATATGATAATTCAATGATATTCTTGTAAAGAATTTATTAATTAAGATATTATAGCTTGCCTTCATAATTTGTAACGTTATTCGTGTATTCTTCCCAAAACTTTAACACATCAAGATATGTCTATGTACAAGAACCTAATATGTGTATTTAAATAATATCTATAAATAACACATTTATGAATAATAATGTGGAGTAGAAATTGCAATGTACTAAATTTCAACAATATTTATTTGAATAAAACCTCTATATTGATTTAAATATCTATAATTGTACCTTCCTTTCTTCAAATTCCATATCATGTTCGATAATCACATTGTAGATAATCAACTTGCTCTTTGTTCATATCACTGCCTTGTTATACTTGCTTTCTATTCTAGCTAACAAAACCTTTCCAATAAATCACACTTCTTTGACCCTTGCTTTTATTTTCAAATACTTTGTTCATAAATTCCTTATCCACTGTAATCTTTCTACTTTGTTTACGTCCTAACAGATATATTCCGTATATAATTATGTTCAACTCTCTATCTGTGCTTTCATTCTTTTGTATAATTTTCTTTGTCTTTTCTATCTTCCATTGCATTAGTTCTGATATTTTCCAACCTCTATTTACACTTGCCTCACTTTTTCAGTCCTTTGTATATCCAACATTTATCTTGCTCCAACAGGATTTTATGTTATTTTTTTCCTTTTAAACCTCTTCCTCTATTTTCTCCTGCTTTATTTTCTTTATTTCCTTTTTTATTTTCCTTAAACTCTCTTTAACCATTAATGTGTACTCCTCTTCTTTTTCTTTCATCTCGCTCCCTCACTTTTCTATCAACTCCCTCAGTTTCCTATTGATTTACTCATTCAGCTCCCATATTTTTTCTTTCTCCTTTAAAGCGGCTTCTCTGCTATTTTTCTTAACCATCTTAACTCTTCTTTTTCTTGCTCTGTTCTTTTCCGCATTTTTCCTATTACTTTCTCTCCTTACTTTTGTCCTTTGTTTGTACCTTTATTCCACCCTCATCCCTTTCCTCGAATTTCACTTTCCTTAAAATATTATCTATCTCTATTTGTTTTCCTTCTCTTATTTTCTCTCTTCAGATTCCTTTCTTTCTACTTCCTTAAATTAACTTAGGAACAAATTAGTTACGTTGCCGATTTCATCAAATTTTATTTTTTAACGATTATATAACTTGTGAATTCTACGACAATTGGATGTTAGTAGAGTCTAATTCAATATATCTTGAATCTGTGCAAGAATTTTAAAAGGTGCTGATTCGGGTTGTTGAGAAAAAAAACGCACGAATGAATTCGCAAATAATTTTAATGAGAAAATATATTTAACATTGATAAAGTATGAAAGGTCACGCTGACTGATTTAAATTGTAGTTTGAAAAATCCCTAAATATTATTAACAAACTTTGTTATTTGACTATAGATTCACGACGGTTAATCAACAAACGATAATTAATTAACAGCATAATCAATTGTTCAACAAACAATTATTGAATATTATTATAATTATAATTATGTTGAACAGTTTATTTTGTATGTCCTATAATTTAAATATATATAATTCATTTTTCGTAAAATATTTAAATTATTTCTTTTTTTATCTCTCATTTACTTTTCTTAATTTTTTTATTACTTCGTGCTTCTAGGTAAATATAATTAATCATGCTGTACCGGTATTCAATATTCTACAATATATCTTCTTAAAATCATTTAATAAAAATTTTCTATGTTATTTAAATGTACTTTTATGTATATTTATTTAAAATTTATAAATTAAAAATCTTATATGTTCAAAAAAAAAAGGTTCTTCATTTTGTTAAAGTAAAAAAGGCAAGTATATTTTCGACTCAATAATATATATTATATATGTAATTTAGTATTAAATGAGTTAAAATATTATATATATAAATATATATTTATTAATCAAATAAAAAAAATTAATGTAAATAATTTATTAATATTTCCATAAAAGAAAAGTTATTCGGCTTACGCACATATGATAAAAGGAATTTGATATATAGCTGGAATAGTTAATCCAACTACAGTACGTGTTATAGCCCAACTCCAAAAATTATTTGCAACTGATGTTAAACTAGCTCCAAGAATAAGTGTTCCAAGGCAAATAAAAAATGATAATTTTCTTCCAAATCTAAAAAAGATATAGTGTTTTGTTATTAAAAAGTAACTACTTGATTTAAGCTGCTTTAATTGTTACATATATAATGTATTTTTGTTATGAAATTTCTTTCCGGAAATGTTGTAGTTTTTTATATGATTTTATATACATTAATCAAAGTATTCTTACTGAAGTATATTCAAAAATAAATTATAACTACTATTACGACCTTATTTTCTCGCGTAATAAGTAATTATATATATTTATTAATTGTTTATTTATTTAATTATTACTATTTTATTTTGAACTCTATTATGTGTACTATTTTTAATTGTCTTCTGCTGATCCACGACGTTTCATTTTTACTCTATTTATTATAAAAAACGTTAACCTTTTCGGGTCCTCGTGGAGGTGTTCCCAATTTTAAGCTTAATACATTGGCTAACATCGATCGTACTCTAATCATTATCGAATTTATAATGATTAATATTCATTTAAACTTAACTATCAGCAATATTTTACCTTATGTCTTGTGTTGCCTTTCATAATTCTTTTACACATCAGCTTCATTTTAATTATTAAGTATATCGAATTTCGTTACATACGTAACACTACATTAATTATGAAGCAGAAAAATGAAAAAACTAAACTTTAAATATCAAATAATTAAAAATTTCACGTGTTATTACAGTAAAAAAAATTCAGTGCATGAGTGCACAAAAGCATAAATAGAAAATGTTGATTATTCATATCTTAATTACGGATTCTGCTGTAAACGTTTGGTAGACCGTAAAAAAAATATTTTTTCACCTTTTCCAAAGAAAGAAACATACGACTTTATCAGTTATCATATAGTAAAATATTTTTACATTTAGCGGCAAAGGCATTCATACGACTTCTTAATGCTAACATGTACACTTCAGAAACTCTCATCTATAGTACACTTGTATAATATTACGTAACTTACTTGAGGAGTACATTCACCTCACTTATCTGAATATCGACTTACAGCCAAACAAATTATACTACTCTAGTTAAACTGCTAGCTTGGCTAGTACGAGTATTATTCCCTCAACTAATAATACTGCAAAACACTTACACAATTACTCTTACGAAGTCCAATACTCAAACTATCACTGGCATAACATCTCACATGCAAACACATTAATTTACGTGAACTTTTACACAGATAAACATAAACACTCCCGCATACTTACATGTACTCACACTTATATTGTTGGCGATAGAATTAGAAATCCTAGTCTCGACACCGGTAAACGTAAATATAACAGTTGCAGAAGGTGAGATATGGGATAGAGGCTGGAAGTATAAAAATACTAGGTAAAACTCCACAATTACTCATAGCATACTCCTTAGCATCCCTATAATCCTCAAATTCAGCAGATAACATCATTTATACGACGAGCACTTTTCGTTTACAGTGCTTGGGAGAATCATCGTCAACCAGAGTACCAAGATGAAATCTAATACTAATGAGGATTCAGCGGCATCAGTAAGGCTTCACAACTAGGTGCCGAAAGAAAACTGTATTTTTGAATAGTATTGTAATAGAAGAAATATCTGCTACCGTAGCGTAAAAGGTACAAAAAAGGCTTAAAATCATCAATGAATGAACTTCCAGAACTGGCGCGATAAAATATTGTACTTGAATTTGCCGAGGTAACGCACAAAAAATAAGAGAGCAAAGTAAAAGGAGTAAGAAGGTAGAGCATACAGAAGCGAAAGCGCAAATTATTATTCATTTTTGTTATAGCTTTGAAGCGAGTGAACTGTGAGCAGTGAGCAAGAGAATTAGAAAATAAAAAAAAAACAAAAACGTAAATTTTTTTTCCTGACCCAACTTCTATCTCCAACATATTTACTTATACGTACTTACACCCACACATTCATTTCTATAGTTGCACGTATTTGTATTCAAGTAGAATGATAAGATTGCTCAGATTTTACCAGCAGATGCCTGGTCTTGGACTTCACCAGGAGGCTCCTTCAAATTCGTTGTCCGACTGACATTCAAGTTATCTCAAAATTCTCTGCACTCTCTACTACACCCACGCCATTATCCCTTCCAACCTTTAAGCTTGTATTCTTCAGATGCAAACCTTAATACAATTTTTCATCGACTTGATTAATACTACTGAAAGCTCTAATACTAAACCCCACCTTTTGAGAATTCTAACTTGGAATGCTCAATGTCTATCCCCATTTAAAATAACTGAACTCACCCATCTCCTCCATAAAAAAATATTTCCGTAACTATCATAACAGAAATCAATAGTAACCAGTCCAACCAAAATTCTAATTCTCTGATTACATCATCTACCGATGCGACAGTACTCCTCTTAAATCAAGAGATGTCGCTATTCCAATAAAAAATCTATCAAGCATAGATTCGTTTACTTAGACACTACTCTGTCACGGTAAAACAATTTTTACCGAACTACTCCTTCAAAATATCTGATTTTTAGCCATCTCATATTTGCAAACAACACAACAAGAAACTTTGCAATATTCTTATCATTTCACCCTACACAATTATAATTGAGGGTAACTTTAATGCTAAGCATCCCTTATGCACCAACGGTAACTACTGTTTAAAATCAAGGCCTACTTTCCGGACAAATCGTATCCTTTCCTTATTCATAAAATGGTTACTATTTTCATCTTTAACTCTAGTGAAACCATTCTCTTCTCCAAGATAAAAAGAATTTTTCCCTCCATGTATAACCAACGGTAGTCTCTGAATTTTATAGTCCACCACGGACAAGTATCTTGGCCTTAAAATGAACTTTAAACTTACTTGAAATAAAAAAATGAATATCATTCGTAAAAAACTCAACGAGGCTTAAGTTCATCTTATCTCCTTTTATAAAAACGCCAGAATCTTCAGTTCCATCAGACTTCGAGTTTTCTTATCGACGAAGTAAGTACGACCACTTACTTGCTTTTTGATAAAAAGGTGAAAAAATTCTGTACACATTTTTTACCTCCGATGGTTGTGATATCGGAATGAGTAATTTTGTTATGACAACATCTCATCCAATCCCGTCGATAACCGGAATTTATTTTTTAATTTACATCTCTTGCCTTGCATAAAAAAAGATCATTTTCGAAATAATTGCTGTAACCAATGCACTAACCAATTTATAAGAATCGGAAAATATTAATATTAATATCTAAAGTTGTTTCAGCTTCTTTTTGAATATCATTACAAATTTTAAGTATAAAGTTGAGATAAATTTTAAATTAAATATTTGTGGTCTTCTTTATATAATTATTTCCCAAAAAAGTTTAAATGATTTAAGACAAAAGATTTAAATTTAAAATTAAAATATATTTTTCAATGCAAATTAAATATAGATTTCAAACTTGAAATATATTTGTTATATGATATATATTTGTAATATGATAGAATTGAATGAAAATGAATTATGAAAGTGATGAAGTTTTACTTTTCAAAGTACTAATTCCATATGATCGTGCTTTCCAATTTAGAGAATCCATTTAATTCAATTTATATTATACCATGAAGAGATTGTAGTGAGACGATGAGTTATTATTGACTCACTTTATTAGGCAGATAAATAAGAAGTTATTACCATGTTATAATTTGCGATCAATTTGCACTTTCAAGAAGTTATTGGAATTGTATTATTTACTGGCGATTTACTGTTTGAAAGAAGACTTTGGATATTTACTCCTTATTTTATTCATATTAATTACAAAATATTTAGATTCATGTGTGGCTACGTAATTAATTTTTATCATTTTCCATTAAGATTTTTTTTTTATTTCCTTATCCATGATTATGCACGTAGCTTAGTCATTAATTTTTATTACTATATCTATTTTGTAATAATAATACTTTTTTAAATACTTATTTACTTTTAAACTTCTTATTTAATTAATTGCTTCCTAACTTGATTATGTTACATATTTTATATTACTCTCTTTCATCTTAAATTGGAGGTTAAAAACGGACAGTTTGACTCATAATTTTTCAGATTTCTATGTCTGGATTTGATAACTTTACGAGATTTCCCCTTTTTATAACCTAAATTTCTCGTGAAATTACTTTATTCTTAGGCCACTGGGCGAGACTGGTGTTTTGCTGTACTGCTTGTCGGGAGAAAAGACACCAGTTGCTTGTGCACGCCGTTGGCTTTATTTTAAATTCGTCTGTTTTGTTTACCGGTGTTTTTCAAAATACACGAATCGCCAAAATCTCGTCGTTTACCGCCTTATGAGTAACGAAGTTTCTTTTTCCCGAGATCACGCCCACCGCGTATTAATTCGACGTGTGTGGTTCAACATTATACGCCGGTGAAAAATAACCTCCGCCCTCAAACACCGACAAGCAAAGGCAATATTATTGCAACTTTTATGACCGCTAAATAAATATTTCTCAATTAACGTGCTAAATATCTTCGCCATATATCAATAAAATCTTTACGAATTATTGCCCGTGTCAGTCGTTTTCATTTATGCTTATTATTCTCGCATGCCTTACTATTTACTTCAATTGTCAGTGTCTTCTATTTTAATTTTCCAAAAAAATGTTATTATTCAATATGATAATAACAAGCAGGTTTAGTATCAGTTAAATTCCAGTATTCTTTACAATGGATTTACATATTAAGTTTATTTTTAGTTTTATACGTTACTGCGATTATTTATATTGATTGTAATTAAACAATAAAAAATAAGAAATTATAATACATAATTATAAATATACATCCATAAATATAAAGTTTAAAGATAAAAATATGTTTACCTATCATTTAAAGATCCAAACATGTACACACCAACTGGTCCTCCGGCGTTAAGAGCAACTAATCCAATTGTTGGATAAATTTCATAATCGCATACTAAATCAAACTGCATGTAAAAAAAATATTTTTTTATAAAATATATGAACTACTAATTATAAAAATAATAACATTTATACAAATATTAAAGTTTATTTATGTTGGAATATACCCCGGTAATTGGTTCAGGAAATGATTTTCGAAATGTCCGATAGAACGTGTGCTAAAAATTTTTGAGGACACTGCAAACCAAGGTAATAATATTGGGGTGAATAGTGACTGAATAATTTATATGAATCTTATAGCACTATTTACCGTAATAATTGTGAAATTTTGTGCAAAATTGTATTTTCCTACAAATTTGTATAATATTATATAATTTATGTTGTTTAGAATTATTAAACAACCGAGCGTCGAATTAAAATAGAATAATTCTATAATTAATTAATAGCATTTAATAATTTTGCGGTTGTTAATGAATACAAATATTTTATAAATAATTTTATGATTGAATGTTCTCCATTGCTGCCATATATGCTATATTTCATATTTTTCATTCACGCTCGTATTTATAATTTTTTTTCAATTTTGAATCGGCGAAAAATATGTATTACGAAATATTTTGATCTTTCTTACTATATATAGGGATGAGTCATATCAGGAAGCATGAAGAAGAAGTTCTACATGACACAATATTTACAAATAAAAACCTGCTTACGACCTCAATACAAAGGGAATCTCCATCTCATTACGGTACAAAAATTAAATTTACTATTTTTGAATTAAATTTAATCTCTCATGATCTATCGGTACGTCAACCAGTAGCTAGATAGCGTATTGAGTTTTTCATTTTATGTTATTTTTTTTTATATACAACGCCATTTTAAAAAAAAATCTGAATACCTGATACTCTTTTTTTCAAGAGATCACTGATTAGAGTCATGATTGTGTGGCGTATAGAGAAGCTAACCCTCGTCTCCGCAATTTCGTGGTTCTGTGTATATAAAAGTGCATTCTCTTTATTCAGAGAAATCAATCTTCTATTTTTGTTTTACCTTGTAGTCTTTGTCTCGCAGCAACGAGATATTATAAATGGCTAAATTTCAAGGTTTCAATTGATCGTATAATAATTCCATTAGTCACATATTCTTTAATGAAAATATTAATTTTCTGCTCTATTACATTTACTCGTAGTTCAATACAATTCAATTTTTATAAGTGATAAGCGGGTCACTAGTACAACAACAGGAGAAGAATTTTTGTTTCTCCATAAAGACAAAAACTAAAGTTTGACCAATTTTATTCAATTCAAGCTCTCATGATATTTAATTCACGAGAAATTCTAGTATCGCTAAATAAAATTTTACGGTTTTATTTGAATACGGACCAGGAGTTTTTTTTGGTGAATCAAATTATTATTTTTAATTACCAATTTTAAGACTGATTACTACGAAGCTATTACTTTCCTTCACTTTTCTTTCTCTTTTTTTTATTTTTTTTCCCTCAAAATTAAACAAACACAAAATTTTGAATATTTTTTAATAATATTATTTTTAAATAAACAAAAGAAAATATATTGCCAACTACAACTGCATACAGATTACAGCATACACTCAATTTACATTATGCTTTGTTACAATATTAATTTTATCGTACATATATATATACATATAATTATAGAGATATATCTCGTTATCTGCCGTAATTAAAGCAGTCGAAATATTCTAACCTTGTCGATGCTCGAATTAACTAACAGAATGACAACAATTATTTACAAGTTGAATACTTTTTATTCCAATCAGATGAAAGAGATAGAATTTAAGTCATGTGGACGCATGATATATACAATATTTGTCTCTACTTCTAGCCTTAATTTTGTCGTGGCATTATTAAAGCTAATGTTCTAGATCCGACAATTCATGATGCTCTTTTGGTTGTTAACTTAATTGAAGCCCAAACCGGAATATGCTGATCTGTTTCTCCCAGTTTTATTCGTCACCTCTGTTGGATGGAAAACTGCTGAATTTGAAAGTTTTCCTACTAAGACTCACAGTGACATTCCGGTGTGTGATTAGCACCTCATTATTCTTTTCCCAATGTTTCTCGAGAATTTCATGGAAACTTGTGGATAATTTTCATGAACTAACATTTTCATGAGCGGGATCACCAACAAGTCTTTTGCTACATTTCGCATAGCTCTACTCCCTGATTATTCTGTTTCATTATAACTTGTTTATTTTCGGGATTTAATTAATTATTTCGACGACGCAAATAACATTTGTTTCCCAAGATTTTGGAATGCATCACGTATATGATGGCTATTATGTTATATATATATAACAGCTTTTATATGAAAGAATAATTTTTTTCAAAGTACAGACTAAAAATTTGAAAAAGTTTATTCTGAGGGTGACCCGACTTTCATCATTCATCAAAATTAGGAGGAGATAACTTTAATAAAATAGCGACTGTATCGTGAAAATTGAACATTATAATAATACCAAAATTATATTAATATAGTAGTATATACATTTTAATAGCATTTTATAAATTTAAATTCATATTTATTTATATTTAATGAAAATTTATTGTGTTCAATTTTTAGGTATTTAAGATTTCCTATAAATCAACTTAAATAAGTTAACTTTGATGTTGCGCTACCAAGAAAATATTAAAACAAAGTTAACCTAGTTATCATCGCAACGTATTTAATCATGTCCAGTATTACAATATTAGCAGTAGCAACATTTCAAAAATATATTTTAACTACAGTGAAAAATGTACTTTATATAATATAATATTCCAACAGTTTTAAAGCAAAAATATAACTAAGCGCAATTATCAAATAACTTACATATAATATATATATATATATATATATTGTTACGTACGTAACGAAATTCAAAATACTTTATATATTTTAATGCAAATAATGCAAGTTTCGTAAAACAGCAACAATGTTCGAGACTAACAAACACGATATTCACTATACCTTATATATTATGATACAAATAATGCAAGTTATTGCTACACATTAGCAATGTTCAAGACTGAAAAATACGAAATTGAAGACACTTTAGATATTATAATACAAATAATGAAAATTATTCCGAAACAGCAACAATGCTCGGGACTAAAAAATGATTGCTCAGACAAAACTCAGGGAAACATTACTTTAATTTCATATAAGGTATAAAATTAATGAATAAATTCGATACTAGTTTAATTATGGAAATGGTAAAATAAAATAGTAGGGGATTTTGCAAAATCAGCATCAACCAGAATCATGAAAAATTAAGAAAGAACAAGGGGACTTCAATTCGATTCGATTTACGAACGAAGATAACACGCATTTAGTTAACTATTCATTTTTTTATTAACAACTGGTCATGATTAAACAATGCCTAGAAAGATCACGGTTTTTTTACATTGAATGTATTTCTTTTATAATATATTCTTCGGCAATATAAACGCGAGCATACAAGCCCACGGGAAATTCGGAGTCGGATTTTTTAACGAGGATTTACTCCAGTGATTACAAGAGATAAAAATCTCTGAAGAAAGCCCAAGGAAATAAAATTTAATATAAATTCGTGATTACATGGCTTATGCATTATATTTTCTACCGAATTATACGAAAATTAAAACCTCATGCTTATATTATCTTATATTATATTATGCTTATATTATCGTCTATGCGTACTTTATTATAACAAAAGTATTACATTTGACATAATCATTAAAGGCCGTTGACTACCGCTATAGCATGTAAAGTATTATCCATTTTTCTTATTATTAGCAATGTAATTAAGAAATTAATATCTAATATTTTTTTCTTTACAATTCCACGAATACTATTTTGTTATTTCATACTAGTAAATTGGTGATTGTTTAACAACTTTCAAAATTATTCTAGTAAAGTATTTTTGCAGTTTTTTTCAGATAAATCACCGTCATAAAAAATCACATAAATTATAATAAAAATTATATAATAGAAAATTGAGTAAAATATTTATAATAAAATATAATCAATGTCATAATTATAAAATGAATACCAAAATAATGTTGTTAGAAAGGAAATATTTTTTGGAAATATTAACAAAAATATACAAACCTCTATTACAATGGATGAAGATACTTCTGAAAGATTATATTCCCATCCTTTATCACAAGGAATAATTGACCAATTATATCTATTTGAATGTAATATATCTAAGGACTCTTGTAGCATTACTTCTGTCCAATTAATATCGTATCTTGTACATTGACTGTAGGTTTTATTGTAATCCTAAAATATTTAATACTTCAATTGAAAAATATTTTTATTTAAAATTTTTTTATTTTTAATTAAAAAAACCTATTTAAACAAACGTATCATTATATATTTAATATTATTACTTCTGATTTCAAATTCAGTATAAATGGACTATGTTTTAATAACATTCAAATATAACAAAAAAATTTTTTTGTCATATGCACTTTTTTATTAAAAATCAAATTTCCTTTAATAAAAACAAACTTTATACACTTTTAGTGTGTTAATATAGCAATTTCACGAGCTCTAATGAGGAAACGTATTAAAAAAAGATATTTTAGAATAAAGAATTGGTTCTAACTAATAAAATATCATACATAGCTGAAATTAAGGAGTCTTGGAAATAATTCCTTTCGAATATAAATGAAAAACAATAGCTTTAGCGTCTGCGACGTTTCGACAAATTTCTTTGTCTTCTTCAGACCTTTATTAATAAAATTGGTACAATTATAAAAACAATTACAAATATAATTACATATAGATTAAAATGCAGTGATATATATTACTTTGGTACAAAAATTTGTAATTTATTTCGTACGACTTGTGTTGCCATGTCATCAAAATTAAATGTACCAAGGTTCGCTCACGTCGAGTTTATATATAAGCTGTATATCATTTCATCAATGTCGTCAGATATTTATATTGATAATTTAATACATGAGTGTCCTCTTGTATGTTTACAGTGTGCAGATTTAATTGAATATGTAGAATTTCTGAATTCTGTGAACTGGGACAACATCTAAATTTTAGATAGAAAACAAAATTAAAGAAGAGAACAATTTTTAAAGAAGGAATAAACGATAGAAAATGTATATGTGTATGAAATATTGTCAAAATCGTTGACTGTATTGAAATTTTTGTAAAACTTTTCGTCAATTCAAGAAAATGGAAACTTGACCTACATAACTATTTCAAGAATCTTCTGCTGAGGCCTCACAAATAAACTCAAGCAACAAATAACAGTGAACTACAATATTAAATTTGAAATATAGCTTAAAATATTACTGCATATCAATTATTCTTATACTTCAGAAATTTTTTATACTACTATATAGTACTTATCATGAAAATAATATTATAATAATCGTAAATAATATTCAAGAAATATGCTGCAAAAATTTATTAATCTACTCTATAATTATTTAAAAGTTCTTATTACATGAAAATGTAATGAATACAATGATAATAATATTATCATTTTAATAACATCTAAACAATAAAATGATGTTTAAGAAATTGATATTATTAGTTTATAAAATATTCATCAGAGTCTAATGCAAGGCTGAACATTTATTGCTCAACCTAAGATAGATAGAAATGAAGTGTGACGAGTAAAAGTAAATAATGAGAACTACGATCTAATTATTACAAAAAGATAAATGAGAATTAGATAATTATAATCTTTATCTAACTTTCATATAGTTTTCGAAGGTATACTAAGCATGAACAATCAAAATAAATATTATAAAAAAAAAAAAAAAGTTAAAAGTAATTTCACGTAATTGTGCACACGAAACGAGCGAATCCTGAACAACAAGTATTGATTGTTCTTATTATCGAGCACAAGGTACAGTAATGGAAGGTAAGCGGTCACTTTCTAGAAAGTAATTTATGAAATACAGGTAATTTCAGAATTGAGGGCAAGAAATGTTTTCATCATACTTCTACGATCAGATATATATTATTTTATCATATTATGTGAAGTAATACATGCGTATTAAATGAAAAATTCAAAGAATTAATTTTGATTTAAAAGTAGCTCTTAAATAATAAAAATTTCTAAATAATAAAAGTTATAAAATAATATTTCTCATAATATTTAATGTATCAATTATGAAAGTTTATATTAATATTATTTTATTTTTATTAATTTTTGAAAAGCTAGATTTGGACCAAAAATATAAGGTTAACTAATGCATCCAAAAAATATCGACGATGAATCTTGAGCTCGATGAAGATTTATCTGAAACTTAAATAAACTTACAACTTAAATTCCGTTAACGGACACAGCGAGCGACACATCGTGCGTAAGCAAAGTGTACGTTGAAAAGCATTAATATATATATAGTGAAACATAGGAAAGAAAAAAAAGCTAAAAAAATATACAGTGAAGTGAGGCAAAGGCAGTGAGAGGAAAAGAAAAGACGGCGAGGCTTAGAGGTGGAAAAGAAGAAAAGTGAAAGTGTGCGAAAAAAAGTGAGGTTAGAGCTGTAGCGGAAAGAAAAGCTGGGAGCCGGGAAAGATACGGGCGCTGTAGACGGCAGGCACGCCTTACGATAAAGTGAAGCGGACAGCGCCAAGTACCGACGACGGATAATCCACAAAGCTGAGCAGCGATTGAGGGGAAGCTGTACTGAGTAAAAGAACAGCATTAAATAACAAAAGGCAAATATAAAAATAAAAAAAATAAATAATAGAAATTAATAATCAACAAATAAATTAATAGAAATAGAGGCAAAAAATAACCAAAAGGAAAAAAAAAAAATTTTTTTCAAGAATTTTCTCAAGAATTTTTTCCAAAATTTTTTAAAAAATTAAATTTAAAACTTAAAGTATAAAATTTAAATTTAAACTATAAAAAACACTAAAAATAAAAAATTAAAATAATAAACAAATACAATATACCGGAAACAATAGTACAAAATAAAATAACACAAAATAAATTAAAATAAAATACAAAACATAACCTGAGTAAACAATAAACAATAAACAAAAAAAATAATATACAAATAAATATTAAACAATAAATAAATTAAAATAAAACATGATAAAAATATAACAATTATGAGCCTAAGACAAGAAAAAGCCAAAACTGGTAAAGGAAGAGGATCCAGCAATAAGAGAGAAAGCACTCAGTTAACCCTAGAATGCACAAAAAAGAAAGTCTCATGAGAGGAGGACTCAGCAGGAGAGGAGGCGAATAAAAATAACAAAGGAGAAAGGAAGATTAGAGAGAGAGAGAGAGGATATAGGTTTAGAGAAAGAAAGAAACATGACAGAAATAATGGAAAGAATATAAAAATTTGGAAAGAAATATGAGAAGGAAAGGAAAGATATCAAGGATTTGATAAATAAACTAGAAAAGAGGCAAGAACGAGAGATGGAGAAAATAAGAAATGAGCTGGAGGACTCGAGAAAATGGGCTAGAAACGCAGAGGGAAAGATGAAGGAGATGCAAGAGAGGATAGATGAAGTAATAGAAGAGAGAAAAGAAAGCACGGAATGGAGATGGAACATTGAGAAATGGGCAAACAGCCAGTCCGACCAGGGAAAGAGGGATACAAGTGAGGGAGAGGGAGCAGAGAAACACAGCACATTCAGATCTAGTAGTAGAAATAGTTGCAGAACAACTAGCTCGAAAGGAAACAGCGACGAACAGAGGGGGAGTAGAACAGGTAGCACGCTGTCGGATAAAGAAATTCAGGAGTTTAGGAAACTACTATGAGAACGAGAAAGGAAAGACAGAGAGGAAAACGTGGTGATAAAGGGAGCAAACAGGGATGAAGTGAGAAAAATGGGACTGCAACAATGGACGAAAAACTTCGTTAAAGAAAAACTAGGTTTGGAAGTGGAGATCAGGTCAACGTGGTGGAGCGGGAGAATGATAATAATAAAAACCGATAATAAGGACAAAAGAAACCTTATATGGGATGCCAGGAAAAAACTAATTGGCACAGACATATATATGGATTTCGACCTCACCTTCGAGGAGAGGAGAACGCAGGAAGAGATCAGGGACTGAGTAAGGAGAGCGAGACAAGAAGGATTCTTCTCGAAGGTGGGTTTGAAAAAAGTCTTTATAGATGGGAAGTGGGAAAGATGGGCAGGTAAAGAAATAATGGACAGGCTGCTGGAAGGTATGAAGAAAAGGATGGACAAAGGAAAAAACAGAATAGAGAAACAGGGTGAGAAAGAAGAAGAAACAGATAACAAAGAGACAGAGGAAATAGACATGACAAAACAAGACAACGAGAAAAAGAAAGATGAAGAAGGGAGAGATACAGCAGACGAAAAAGTAAAAGAAACAGGAAAAAACATAGAAAGTAGAAATTTAACATAGAGAAGGGACGGGACAACAACACAAGAAAGAAAAAAAGGAACAAAAACACAATAAAGACAGGCAGAAAAAACGAAAAAACAGGACAGAACAAAGATAAACAAACGAACAGACAAAAAATATATATAGACAGAAAACAAGAAACAGAGAAATACGAGAATAGAGATGACAATAAAATAAAAGAAAGAACAGACGTAAACAAGAAGATAAAGGGAAACAAGAAAAAGAACAGACAAGGCAAAGACAGACAGGAAGGGAAAAACAAAAACACAAATGAGGAGACTAGGAAAATGCTTTTTAGGAATGTAGCAAGGATATGGAGGAAAGACAGAGACTTCTGGGATTATATAGGGAAAATGGACTATGTCTGCATGGTAGAAACATGGGTTGAACCGAAGGACATAGAAAAACTAAAAGAAAAACTACCGGGACACATGAAATGGATCCTAATTGGTGCGAGCAGGGAGAAGAGAAAAGAAAGAGCGAGAGGGGGTATAATAATAGGAATAGAAAAAAGCTGGGCGACAAAAGCACAGGAGATAGGCAAAGACATGGAAGAAGGAATGGTGAAAACGAGAATAGAAATAGAAGATGATAGGAAAAGGTTGGATATATGGGGAGTCTACGCAAATCAGGGAAGAGATAAAAAGAAGCTATGGAAAACAATAGAAGAGAACTACGGCGGAGAAAATGAAAAACTCATCATGGGCGACTTCAACGTGAGGACAGGAGAGTGGGGTGCGAGAACGCAAGATTATGGGGAAGGCAAAGAGAGCAAAAGAAAAAGCAAGGACAAAAAAGTTGACAGAGAAGGAAAGACATTAGTGGACAATATAAAAAGAAATGGACTATGTATATTAAATGGCACGATGAGAGGAGATGAACAGGAAGAGTACACCTTCATAGGTGCGAGGGGCAATACAGTGATAGACCTTGCAATAGCGGACAGGGAAGTAAAGGAGAGAATAGAACTACTGAGAATAAAGAAAAGAATAGAGTCAGACCCCCTACCTCTGGTGGTGACACTGAAAACAGGAGAAAAGATAAAAAAGAGAGAAGGAGAAGAACAGATAGAAGAAGAAAGAAAAATAGTAAACAATTGGAACACGGAAAGCATAATGAAGTATAGAGAAAAGACAGAAGGAATATATGAAAAAGCAAAAGAGGAAAGAGATATAGAAACCCTATGGAAGGAAATAAAGGAAAAAATCAAAGACAGTATGGAAAAAAGAGAAGTAAGAAGGAAGAAATCGAGAATAGGAGACAGAAAGTGGTATGATAGGCAATGTAAGAGGCAAAAGAACGAAGCTAAAAAGGTACTGAAGAAATGGAAGAAAGGAAAAACCGAGAAGCAAGAATATATAAGTAAAAGGAAGAAGTGGAAAGAAATATATGAAAAGTAAAGAACAGAGCAAAGTGAAAGAGATAAAGAGGAGCTAAGAAAACTAAAAGACGAAGGGCAAGTATGGAGATACTTGAACAGAGGAAGGAAACAAAAAATAGAAAATAAAAACAGTATTAGTAAGGAAACTTGGAGAAGACATTTTATGGATATACTCGGAGGGAAAGAAAAAAGAACAGGGGAAGAGGATAAAACAAAAACAAGAAAAGATGAAAAAGAGGAGATAGAGGTACTAGAAGACTGGGAGGTTACAATAGTCTGGGATAAGCTCAAGATAAAGAAAGCGACAGGAATTGATGAGATACCAAATGAAGCATGGATCTACAGAGAGGGCACAGAGATAAAAAGCAGGATAGGAGAAATCCTAAGGAAAATTTGGAATTATGGAACAATCCCGCAGGATTGGACGACTGCAATAATCGTGCCGATTTATAAAAAAGGAGACGAAGAAGACCCAGGAAACTATAGAGGTCTATCCATGCTGACATCTGGTTACAAGATATACACAGGGATGCTAAGGAATAGACTTGAGAAGGAAACAGAGGAGAGAGGGGTGATCCCGGAAGGACAAGCAGGGTTTAGAGCAGGAAGAGGAACCATGGACAACATATATATCCTAGACTACTTAAAAAGAACTATAAAAGAAAAAAAGAGGTTATATATGTTGTTTGTGGACATCAAAGCAGCTTTCGACACTGTGTGCAGAAAGAAGCTCTGGCAGATAATGGAAAGGAAAGGGATTGACAAGAAGCTAATTTCCAGAATAAAGGCGATATATAGAGAAACGAGATGTAGAGTGAGAACGGGAGAGGGACTAACAGAGGAGTTTTGGATAAATAAAGGCTTAAGACAAGGGTGCAGTCTTAGTCCGATCCTTTTCAACATCTACATCTCGGAGCTAGAGGAAGAAATGGGAAAGAAAAAAACAGGAGGTACAAAGATAAAAGACAAGAGGATATGGACGTTAGCATATGCTGACGATCTGGTAATCCTAGGAGAAAATAGAGAAGCTCTGCAAGCCATAATGACAACCTTAAAAGCGTTTCTGGAACAGAGAGATCTCGAATTGAATACAGAGAAGACGAAAGTCATGGTGGCGAAAAAAGAAAGAAAAAAGAAATCAGAAGAATAGAAATGGAAAGGAATAAAGATATAAATGGTTAAAAGCTTCGGATATCTGGGCTTTGTCTTCAGAGACGATGGAAAATATGTAGATCAGAAAAAGGAGAGACTGAATAAGGGCAAAATCGCGGCAAGGAAAGCATGGGGCTTGGCAGAAAGAAGGTGTCAGGGAGATTTAAAACTCAGGAAAATGATGTTCCAGTATCTGGTAAAGAGTATCATGGAGTACGGGGTGGAGATATGAGGAATGGAAGATGCTGAGGAAATGGAGAGGATCAAGGTCAATTATTATAGGTGGACCTTGAGACTCGACTTCTGCACCCCTAGGTATATAGTCTACGAGGAGACAGATGAATACTGGATGAAAGGGGAATGGAAGATAAGAATAATGAAATATGAGGAAAAGATAAAGAACATGGACGAACACAAATGGATTAAGAAATGTTTCGAAGAACAATAGGCACGTAATAGACAAGAAAAGAGAGATAACACAGAAAAATGGTTAAATAAAATAGGATTTAACAGGGCACAACTAGAATACTGGAAGAGCATAGACAAGAACATTTATACAGAAATAAGGAGAAGAGGTAGGGACATACAGCTACAGGAAAGAAAGTGTAAAACGACAGAGGCAAGATACTACAGGACTTATGTAGAAATAAAAGAGAACGGATTAACACCATACCTACGGGAAGAAGGCAACCCGAAGGAAATGAAGGAAATGGCTAAAATAAGATGTGGGAATATAACGACGGCAAACAAATATTGGTTGAAACCAGAGGAAAGAAAATGCCAATTATGTGGGAAAGAAGATGGTGATTGGAGACATTGAACGACGGATTGTGAAAAGATAAAAGACCTGTTTAAAAAGATACGAGATGAAAGAAATATAGGCAGGACAGAGGAGGAAAATGACTTAGTGATAAGATGTATGAAGAAAACTTTGGACAGAAAAACACTGAAAGATATCAGAGAATCAGAGAAGAGACTAGAAAGAAGAAAGTATATGGAAAAAATATAAAGAAACGACAAAAAAATGAAGTAACAGGAAATACAAAGGAGAAAAATAGAAGAACAAATAAATAGTGAGAAGAATACAGTGCAATGAAATATAATAAATGTAAATGACATGTATATATAAATTAATGTAAATATTGTAAAAACTAAGGAACCCGTCCCTAGGCCTAGAGCCGGGATGTATATGTAATAAATAAATAAATAATAAATAAATAAATAAACTTACAATTTTATTGAGACTGACTCAAAAAACTATTTTAAAGCATTTAAAAAATTAAGTGTTACACGAATTAACGCCAGTGCCAGTTCAAAGGTATTGAATTACTTGCGAAATTCTATTTCAACGGTATAAAGGAACGTATTTTTTGTGTCATATACTAACTGATGAAAAACGCGAATATACTATGACAATACAAAATAAAAAATATTTTGGATAAAATCATGCAAACCAAAACTATTAATATCCACAGAAAATATCCATTTTTAAAAGAGAACGCTGTGTATTTTACGTAATCAAAGTGATGTTGTCTACTATGAACTGTTAAATGAAAACTATTGCCATAAATATAAAAAAACGAATAATATAAAATTTATATTAAATTTAGTAAAAATATTCCATATAATAATTGAAGGTATATCACTGACTCTATATAAACCTTAAATCATAATGGTAAGGTGATGATGGGTTTGTTGATGTTACATATATAACGGAGTATAAGAAATTTAATTATCTGACGAATTTTCCGCATACCTAAAAAGGATTGCTCAAAGCAATTGCGGAAGACAAAACTAATATGTGCATTAAAATATTGCTGATAATTAATAAAAATAGTATTGAGAAAATTGTAGCCAGGTTAATGAACTAAAGGCGACAAAATGCGAATTAAGGCCAAAATGGAAACACCTCCAAGGTGGAAGGACAGGAGAAGTTAGCAGTTTTTCTCTATAAATCGGGGGACACGAGCATCGACGGGGATTCTTCTTAATCATCAGTATTCGATTCGGTTCATAGTTTGCAACCGTGACTCTGAGTAAACCACAATTGTTCGTTTTCCGTGATTACACGGATTAAAACAATTATAATATATTGCGGGCGAAAGTATTGTAACGTTCTCGATTTTAATGTATATGATTATAGGCAGATTCCGATTGCTTGTATTTTTGTCATAAAACAGTTTGTATTTCCTTGTCATAATAAAGGAAATCGTACCGATCACATTCGAGTATACCCGCCATAATAAAAAAATCGTGTGTATCTGTAAGGTTTTTATTGATACCGCAGCGAAACAACAGAATAAAATATATTAAAATCATATATTTTCATTTTTTACACATATCGATCCACGTGGATTTAAAAGGTGGTCATCAGTTATCTAGCAAGAACACCAAAAGAAGAAAAAAAAGAAAAGAAATTAGAATTCAGAGAATAATATAAAAATTTAAAGAATTTATGTGTTTGTTTATTTTCGCAATTGAGTTGTTCTTCAAAATGAAAGTTTTAAAAGATGAGCCATTACTTCGGATGTATAACAATGCGTTAAATGTTAAATTTTCATTAATTATTTATTTTAATTTGACTATTTATATCAAACTATTGTAGTTATATTATATATCTAAATAAAAGAACTATAATAGTCTATAATCTAGCTTCCCTAGTCATTTTTTTCAATTTATCATACCGGATCCTATAAGTTTAATAGCACTAGTCATCGATTAAATAAACATTTTCTGATTTTTAAATCCAGTCCTGTTTATATTTAGTCAATTTTATATTAGGTTAATTCTTGATTATGGAAAACGTCCAATTTAAAATACATACACGATGCCTGATGATTAATTAGAATGGGTATAAGAAGTATCTGTTTCATTTCTTAACAATGTACAATCATGAGTTTCGTAATATTTGGGCCTTATTATATTTCAAATATAACTAATTAATAATTACACGTCATTTTCACATATAATATAACAATATAAATATCTATTAAATATACAATTTACTTCAAACGTTTACTTATTGATGACGTAACGAAAACAAAAAATTGTTTAAATAAATACATTACAGGCTGTGTAATATTATTGATTATTTTATAAGCCTAATATTGTACTTATAGATGAATGACTTACGTCATTTATTCAAGACATTCAAGATTCAAAATGTTAATTTATAAGCATAATTCCCATCGTTCTCAGATGGTTTAAATACATAAGAATCTGCAAAAAAATATATTTTGTTGCTTGATAATATTCAGACACATTTTGGAAAAGGTATCAAAAAATAATTGAAAATTTTGAAATAGAAATCCGATCTCAATTGTCATTTTTTTACATGTTACTATAAATAATTAATACTGGTTCGATTGATGAAATATAAAAGAGTTAATTCAAATTTACTATCTTTTGAGGAGAAAAACATCACGGGAGAGAAATAGGGAGAGAGAGAGCAACCCTCTCGGAGCCGAACAGTTTTGCCGGAAGGGAGAAATCGGTTCTCTCTCTCTCTCTCTCTCTCTCTCTCTCTCTCTCTCTCATGCGCTCACTGTCTCCATCACGCGCGAACAACGGCGCGCTAGCGTAGGCGCCGTAGCGCAGTCATTCGAGAGGGAGAGTGACATTCTCTGCCGGTAGCTCGATAGTGCGATTCGTCACTCATATGGGTGAGGACAGAGAGTAACTACTGCTCCATCACTCTTGTACGCAGCCCGATCAGGCAAATTCGCTCTAATTATAACGCGAGTTCCCGCTAGTACGCGTGTAGGATATGAAAGAGTAGAGAAACAAAGACACAACACGCTTCGACAGGAACTTGGTCATGAGTAAAACGCCTTAAAAAGTAGGGAAAACGAGATTTATTTTTGATACTCGTTAACCGCTTGCCTTTTTTCTTTTTCAGAGATCAGGCACTGTCTGCTAACGTAATTTGTATTTGTCTAATGTGTAAATTAATTGGATGAAAAACTAAACGTTCGCGTTATTATTTTGCGGCTCACCCTCCCTTTTAATTTTCAGAAGGACTGTTAACACCCTGACTTCGAGTGGGAGCCCGAAGACCAACCAGGAGACTGCAGCATTACAATCTTATAAAATTATGAAAAAGACATTAAACTGTTACTTGGAAGTTTAAAAAATTAACAATGATTATTAATTTCTATGGTTTAAGTATGTCAAAGTTATTTTGTCACAAATATTTATAATTGATAATATCATTATAAATAATATTATCATATATTATCATATGTGTATCATATAACTTTTTATAAGAAATTTTCCAAAATAAATGAAATCAATATTTTTAGATATTTAATAACTCGTTGTTAATGTAGAGAATAAACTATTTTAACCTTCAATTTTTTAAGGAACAATATTATTCAACATCACACATTAGTAATTACTTGATCATGAGAAAAGATTAAAAAATTCTAATAGAAATATACAAACCAAAAAAATTATATCAATAATTTGACACCAAACATTTATAAATTCAATTTAATTATAAAAATTTACAGAAATATTACCAAGTATTATATAGATGAATATTCATAAATAAATTGCGAAATTTATTAATTAATAAATCTATTATCTAAATATAATATATATAAAAATCAGATAAATAAAATGAATAATGTTGACTTACTCCAACTAAAGGTATTGATATACTTCTTCTTATAGTAGCATTCAAACTTTCGAGCTCAGGTACTCTACACCAATGAGAAGGAACACTAGACATGAATAATTGATTAAAAGCGCAAAATCCACAAGGTAAACAAGCAGGTAAACATATAAACCATAACAGCTGTTTTTGATATCGTCCAAATTCTCCTAAAATCGGTAAAAGGTCATCGAGATCAAATATATCCTAAAATACAAATTTATTAAAAATAAACATACAATAATTAAATTAATATGAATATAGATGAAAAAATATATGTTAAATAAAGACTTAATTATTATTTTATAATAGTATCATATCAATAACCAATCAAATTATAATTCAATTAGTAAAAATATACTATTATATACTATAGTATATATACTATACTATAATATACTAATATAATTATTGACAATAATGATATATGTTTTAAAAGAATTCTTATATTCAACATATAAAATAGAAGAAAATAACCTTTTTTTAGTATTCATATATTGATAATTATAGTAATAATTCACTATAAAATAATTCCATTTATAGTAGTAACTCGAATGTTTCATTACTGAGAAATAAAAATAATATTTTTATTTTCTTTAATGTAATGTTATATAAAAAATAATCTTTAATGAGAGAACAAAATAATAGGCTAAATAATTAATAAAATTATAAAAATAAAACCATATAAAGTACTTCATCTGTTTCTCTAAATCAATTCCATTTATAAATAATAAATAAAATAAATATATATAGTATTTCGAATTTTCGAATTCTTTTACAAAATCCAAAACAATAATATAAAGCTTAATTTTGAAATTTTTCTATTTTTAAACGTTTACTTAAAAAGAAATAGAATGTATATTATTCCAAATATTATCTATCCACAGATGAACTGTTTCCTGACTTTAAAAATTTATGCGTACTATTCCACAAAAATTTCTCAACATTTTAAATCAAGAAAGGATCTATATTATTTTTGATACATTCCTATAAAATAATATCTATTCCAAACTATTTATTTTATATCAATCAAAACAAGGGATAATTAGTAGGAGAAAGTTCTAAATTATAATTAGGTAAAATAAGCTTATTCCAAAAATTGATATTCCAAACATTATAATAGGTTTGATACTAATTTTAAAATGTAAGTGAGCATGTTCATGATGGAAAATTAATTATTTCTGTTATTCGTTCATTTAAGTTGTTTTTTTAGCATATTTATTTTAAAAGTATTAATTTCAATTGACAATAGTTTTTTTAACAGTTCATAGTAAACTATATCCTTCTAACTACGCAAAATAAACAGCATTTTCTTCTCAAAATGAATATTTTTTTGTAACTATAATACCCTTGGTCCTCAAGAATTTCATCCAAATTTTTTGCACTTTGTATTGTTATAGTATATCTGTTTTTTATCATCAGTTACAAAACGATACATAAAAGACTTTCCTTCATACCGTTGAAGTAGAATTTTACAAGTATTAAACCGAACTGGTTATAATTCATTCGGTATCCAATCTTATCCAGCTTTAATTTATTATCAAACTTGTGTTGATGTACTGTTTGAGTCTTTTCTTCCAAGTCCCTTAGTTCCAGTTTATATATACTAGAACTCACAAGTTTTAATTAATGGAGCACATTCATCATAAGCCTCACATAATAAGTGGTAGCATTCAATCTTATCTTTCTTCATCTGAAAGTAGAAAAGCAAAGCTCACTAATTGCATTTTATAGCCAATAATTTAATATATTCGATATGTAAAAATATTGCATTTACACTTAGAGTAAATTTTAGTGACTTAATAACGATGATTCAAGATGAACATTAATGAGATAGCCCGACATGATTTACGATAATTGGCATTATCTTAAAATATAATGATAAATATTATAAAAAATAAAATAAATTTTAAAAATAATAAAATATTACGAAGTATATTTCTGAAAAGAATACTTTTTACAAATAAGTAACCACGGATTAAAATTAAGAATCAGTACTTTGTTTTGACATTTCGTTACAATCATTAACAATATAAACAAAATAATGAGTCAATTACTTGACGTTTTTAAAATGAGGAAACCTTTGCATTCGAACGTTATTACCCAATAATGAGTAAAGAAAAATGATCGAATGCCGAAAGGGGAAATAGTCAAAAACAAAGATAAAATAAAAATTAGGATAAAACAGATACTACCCGATAACAAGTAATACAAAATGACTTATACGAGAAAGAAAAAGCGTTGGAAAAGAAAAAGAAAACGACATAACAAGAAAAAACAAGAAAAACCCAACGTTAGATTGGTCTGAAAACGAAGCCTACAAGTGCAGAAGCCCAAAATTACACTCTTTATCCATCCATTGACAAGCATTGTTCTATAATGTTCGAAAAAATCGTTGTGATTCAAAAGTTCAAGAACAAAAAAAATTTTTGTTAAAAATTCTCGAACAACTTGATAGTATGGAAAATGACTGTTTCTTTGTATACTTAGATATTAAAAATTTTGAACACATTACAATTTATTTCAATGATAATTTTATTAAAAAATCAGTGATAAATATAATAAAATTATATGTATAAAAATATAGAAATTATTTATTCTGTTCATTTCATATTGGTCGTGCAAGTATGATTTAACTTTACAAAATCCAGCCGATTAATATCGAGCCTCTATATCTTGACTCAGTCAGTAAAGAATACACACATAACTTAGATCAAATTTTCTAAAGTATATAATAAATAGACGTACAGTAAATACATCAGCACTTTTTTTTGACTACTTCTTTGAAGACAAGCTATACTCTATGTAATCTTTTCGTTCGATTTTCTTGTCACGTACACTTATCTATTTTTAAGAGCCATCGATTCATAAACATTTACTATTATTTTGATTTTTCGTGTGAAGCACACCTTCGAAATATTATATTTGTTTCAAATCAAGTTAGATAGTTGTTCTCTACTAACTGTCTACGGATTATCTTTCATATAATTAGATAGTGATCACGGTATGTAAATGATTCAATTTCATGTCAAACTAATCTATCTCTTTTAGTTTTCAAACTTTCCATCTCCTTCGGGCAAAGCTTTAATTCAAGCTACAGAAACTATCTGTAAAATAATAAATGCATCATTACTGAAATATACATATAATCTGTTAGACTAAGACGCAAAGTTGATTCCCAAATAAAATTAATAAATTTGTGACATCCTTTTTAGTAAATTAGTATTAAATCGCATTCAATAATTTGTGTGAAAATATTAATTTATATTAAAGTAAATTAAAATATCATACGCATTAGTTTCTAAATTTTAATTAAAATTTTGTTACTTATTTGATCAGATTTTTTTGTACTTAAATAAATTGTACAGTTTTTCTGAATAAGTATCAAAATAAACTATAAGTATACCGTAAAATTACCTTTATTGACCTGTTATTGAAAATCATTAGTTCAAAAAATATACAAAAAAGCATGAAAATAACGTAAAAGTGCTAAAAATACCATGATACTATTATCTAGAAAATATGAAAATTCACCATCTTCTAACAAAAACCTAATCAATATCACATTATCAATACCGTAACATTTGTAGAATCAATAATAATAATAATAATAATAATCAATAATAATAAGTAATAATAATTTATGCGTAACAAATTCAATTTTTATATAATTTAAAATTTGTAATTTAATTTAATTTAATTTTGCAATCATTATGTTATCACTACAGACTTATTCTGCAATTTATTCAAATTGCATTCACGAAAATGAAGGCGGAATGAAAGTATATGATGAACTTTAGTTATTCATAAGATTAGTTACTTATCCAGATAGGTATTACTAGAATTATGAAATTAGTTAAATAAAACCACATAAACAATTTCACGAAAATCTTAATAAAAGTTATTGGTTTAAGCAGTTATCGTGTACAAATATTAAAACCATATTTTTTTTATGAGTGATAGGGGTAATTTTTCTAAATTTTAGTGATACAACAATTTTATTCAAATTTCACAATGCTTATTATGAATATTTAACTAAATTAGAAAAAAATATTTAATGAAGTAATACCGCTATCAACATTTATAGCAGAGGATCACTCCTGAGCTTACAAAAATAATCGACATACTCACAAATTTCTTTTTTCCTCTGTAAAATTTTAATCTCATGAATATATTACATTTAGATAAGAACATACAATATATAAATTATGAACATATAAATATTTTTCTCATAGAAATCGATGAATAATATTTATCAATAGATAGAATTAAGAAATAGTTCAATTTTTTAATGCCTTTTTATATTAAATTTAATTTTTCAATTCTATTTTTTAAATTATTTTTTTTTTTAGTACTATTATAATCATTAATGATATAATGAAACTTGGATTAAATTATACTTAAAAAGAATTTAATTAAATACCTATTTGATGACACATGTATGATCTGTATAATAAAACAAAACACGTTAAATTTTTTATTTTTAATTTCACCTACTAATTATTCCAGTATTTTAGTCAAGCAACTATAATTCATTGAAACCATTGAAATTTACAATAATTACTTCAGTCACTTCCATTGATATTCGTAAAATGTGATCTAATTCAGATAAAGATTAGAAGTTACTTTTTAAAAGAAATTTAGATCTCTTCAATTTTTAATCGTAGAGAATACATTTGTTTTATTTCACTGTACTCACTGTATTTATATATAATATGGTCTGAATCTTCAATATCTCCACATACTGATCGTCAAAAAAAAAAAAATTAGTTAAGTAATTAAAGTGTTTGCAAGCATTATATATAATTAAGGAAAAGATTTTTTTCAAGATAATGTAAAAAGTGATCACTTAAAATACTAATATTTTTTTGAAAAGTTTGACGAATATTTACCAATTATTCAAAAAAAACCTTTATTATTTTATGAGGTAAAATTATAACCAAAATATTTTAAACATATTCTATATACTATTGGAGTCTAGTATCATTGTATGAATAGTAAATATACACATATTTACATTATAAGAGGACTAAATATATCTATTAAATTTACTTCAGTACATAATTGCAAAATAAAATTATTATATTTTACCTATTTATTCAGGTATTTATTTCTACATACCGTTTCATTGGTACGTTTTTTACCAAAAAAAACCAGATGATTACAAAAAAAAGAATTACACAATATGAAGATTAATTCTAATATTTACAGTTAACAACAATAAACTATAATTTTAATGCAATTCACAAAATACAATAAGATTTTTAAAATAAAATTCACATAAAAATAATTTGATTATTGTACAATATATGTACGAAAAGGTTATGAACATGAAATTAAGGTAAATAATCATTTTTTTATCTTACCTTAGATCATTCAAATTAGTTATTTTCTACCAAATTCTTCGTCGTAGAACTCTTTATTATCGATAATTCAATGTACAATATTATACTGTATACAATACGTTACAATTTTTTCTATAATAAATTTGAATTTAACTTATACCAAAATATTATTATGAAAGAATAGCAGTCTAAAGAGTAACAATATACTCGGCTTACTATAGTATAAAATTATCAAAAACATAAAAAATTTATAAAAATCATTGATAATCTTATAAAAATATAAATTAAGAATCAACATGAAAAATTTTTTTAATTTAATAAATTGTATATTCATACAAAGGAAACAATAAAACGGAGTTCCTTATCATTTAATTTAATATTAATACACCTTTTTTATCTAACATTTATCTGAATTTCTTTATTGTTTTTCTTTTTACCTATGGTTATTAAAAATTTTTTAAAAAATAGTACTAACGGTACTCAGTAATATTGTTTAAATATCAATTAAATACTATACATAATGTAGTTCAATTTAAATATATTTTTTTTTTCCTTTTCAGTGTAATAAATTATAATAAGCTATCAAGAAATTGCTTCATATCTAATGTTTATATTTATTTTTGTATTTATATTATTTGTTTTAAACCACTTTTTTAAAAACATAAAATCATTAGGAAAACTTGTGCTAGATTATTTGAAATAATTAACATGAAGATTGTGAATAAAATAAGAATATAATATAATATAAGAATATGAAAACCTAAACAAAAATAAAAAAAACTTAGAGGCTTTTTGTTTCAATACGAGCGAGAGCAGTTGTATTACATAGCAGTTTCTCTGTGTTTCAAAATAAATGTTAAATGTGGATTGGTGAAGAAAAAGCATGGATTAGAGGTGAAAGAAAAAGATGCCGGAAATTGAGGTTAGGGTGGAAGATGCGAAAACGGTGAGTGAAATAGAGCATGGAACGAGAAAGGCCGAACGAGGCAAGTGGCGCAGCCGCGTATCCAAGATCCGTTACTACTCCCCTACCCAGAGGGGTGTAGAGACAGGAAGAAGAGGCACTAGAGGTACAAAAAGAGGAGAGAGTCAGCTGACACTCGAAGGCATGAAAAAGATAATTAAAAAGATATCTGAAGAAGAAGAGAGAACATTGGAGAAACTTTTTGAAATCGTGAAGGAAATAGAAACACAGAGAGTCACTGAAAAAGCAGAAAGAGAAAAAGAAAGAGAGGAATGGAGAATGAAAAAAAGAGATCATGTAGTGGATAAAAAGAGAAAAGGATAAAGCGATGAGCAGAATGGGAGAATTAGAACTTAGAATAAAAAACATAAAAGTAAAATGACAAAAGAGCTGGAAGAATGTAAAAGAGGTAAAGAAGAAGTTTAATAAAATAAAAGAACCAAGGGAAAATGAAACAGAATAGATGCAGTGATAGAAGAAAGGTTAGGCTGAATAGAGAAAGAAAAAATCGGGAGTGAAGAAGATGAGGGAATTTTAAAAAAGAGAACACTGATAGGTATAGCAGCGTTACCATGGAACAAAGTCAGCAACTGCTCAAATCTATCAATCGCGAGCGGAGAAACCAAAAATTGGTTCACACTCTCGAAGAGGTAAATGAACGATCTAAATAAGGTAGTAATAGGGAGGGAAATCAAAGTGAGATGGGATAATATTGTTATAAAAGGAGCATGCAAAATGTTAGTAGGGGAAACAAAAATGAATAAGTGAATTATAAACTTCTTGAGAGAAAAAATAGCAGTGAAAGCAAATTTTAAAAAAGCTTGATGAAGTGGCAATGTTATGGTGGTAAAAATGAAAGATCAAAATGTAAGAAGAGAGATTATAGGCACTAGGAAAAGGACATACGATACGAGAATATTCATAGAGCACGACCTTAGCTATAAAGACCGCGAGATACAAGAGGAAAGTAGTACGGCAATTGGGAAGCGCGTAAGAGGGGGCCAAAGCAGGTGTAGGAAATATATATATATATATGGGATATGGAGAAGATGATTAGAGAGTGCTGCACAGATCGAAAAATGAGAAGATACAAAGAGGTAGAAAAGGAGAAAATGAAGAAGACAAAATACAAGAGATGAGAAAAGAGGGAGACTGTATGGATAAACAAATACAGTAGGAGAATTTAGAGTAGAAGAGAAACGAGCTTTTGGTAAAGAATGGAAGAGAGGTGTGAGTGAAAGCAGAAACAGAAGTACATAAAGAAACTGTGAGTAAACATTAGTTACTAATTTTTTTGGCATTAAAGAACACAAACTAATTGAAGATAATTATCAAAAAGTTAGGATAATTTTTAAATATCTTAGGAGAATAACATCTTTTAGCATAAGGTTTAAATTATTAATTAACTATTTATAAATATTAAAAATTTTTTAAATTTTTTTGCATAAAATAAAAAATAGATATTAATTACAATTATTATAAAAAAATTAAATTAATATACAAAAATTACAGCATATTAATAAAAATATATGATTATTTTAATATTTTAATCGAAATAACATTAAATCGATTAAAATATTTCCACACGGTTTATAAATTTCATTTTCTTTTTAATATTTAATATACTGTATTAGAAATATCTACATTAAATAAGTAAAGCTGTTGTTATTTGAATAATACTATATTTTTATTAGAATATTTAAGTATGTCATTATGTAGTCCAAACCATAGAGCACTTTTTAGGTCATAAAAAATTAACTAGTGATGCATATCAAAATTCGTAAAAAAATTAATAGATTCTTATTTTCTAAAATATCAGTTATGATATTCAAGATTTTTCTTATAAACAATTTTAACGAAAAAATATATTTTGTTAACGTTGTTTGTTATAAAATGAAAAGTTTTAAGTTTAACATTATAGTATTAATGGACGATTTGTAGCTAATATAATTATGAGTAAAATATTTTTCATAAATCAATCAAAAAATTAGAAAAACAGAAATTTTCCAAAAATTGGAAAATGTTTAAATTAATTAAAACATTTGTAACTTTTATTTTTCAATGTTTATAACTTTTGGGAAATTAAAGTGATTCATATGCATTTTATTTTTACAAACTTTTAACTTGATCGGATTATTAGTTTTTGATTAATAGTAATGTTAATAAAATTATGAAAAAATTATAGAAGTTATTTCCAGCTCAATGAACCTATCGATTTTAGTTTTTTCAACGGTTTTACAAAATATAATTATTACATAATAAATCTTGTATATTTGATTTCGTTTAAATATTTTGAATTGCATAAAATGTGAGGATAAAGATGATCAAAATTGGCTGAGCGCCCGAAGAGTGGGGAGATTAAGAACCGGGGAATTGTAATATATAATAATAAAAGTGAAATCCACGCTAACTCAATTTTAATCTCTCATCAATTCTTCTCCCAAAATTGTCAAATTGCGCGCCCTCAGCCTTTTTTAATCACTTGTTTTCCTCATATTTTTGAAACATATGTAGGATAAAGGATTTTTGTGGAACAATTACATTTTTTAATACCATTGAAAAAACTAAAATCATCTGGTAGAGTTACAATTTTTTTAATTAATTTAAAAATTTTTCAATTTTTGGAAAATTTCTCAGGTTCTAATTTTTTGATCGGTTTAAAAAAAATGAATTTTATTTACAATTTGATTAGCTACAAATTGTCTATTAATACTATAGTGTCAATATTAGAACTTTTCATTTTATAACAAACAACGTTAACAAAATATAGTTTTTCGTTAAAATTATTTATAAAAAAAATCTTGACTGAAATCATGACTGAAATTTTAGAAAATAAAAATCTACTGATTTTTTTTTTACGAATTTTTATATACATCACTAGTTGATTTCATAACCGAAAAAGTATTATATTACTTGACCTAATATTTTAGTTCTAATTTTCATTCTGTAATCAGATAGAGGCATATAAATTACTATTGAAAAATTCTTTTTTTTTTTTTTTAATTAATTTCCTTAATATCAGATATATATCTTATATCTACAAATATATCATAGAAAGCATTTTGATAATATTCTATTAAGATAATAATAATACTTTAATTTCTATCATAAAATTATTTCTGTATTTTTTAATTTAGTAACTCCTTTCTTTCAAAGTCCTAAAACATATTTTAAATTTTACTTGTATAAAAATATGCTAGATTCAATAATTTATTGTGCAAATTTAATAAATCTGATTTTAATTTTGAATTCATGAATTTAAATGTAAAACATATTGCTTTGAATTTGAACAAAATTAGATTAATTGACCACGTAAATATTAAACAATATATTTTTATCATTTTATAAATTATTATTATTTTAATTCTTTTAATGACATATTAACATTAAAAAAAATAAAATCTGTTATATCTGTACAATTTATGAAATACAATATATAAATAAAAAAAAACTATGAATAAAATGCACAAGCAAAAAAAAATTTGAAGTATGAATACAATACCTCTCCTCTAAACATATAATTGAAGAACATATATATATGTGCATTATACATTATATTTATAAATTTTTATTTTAAAATTATTATTTTTACAATTTGTTTGTAATTTCTTTAATAATACTATGTTAAAATCAGAAAAAAAATTTAGAAGTAAATGAAAAACTTTTTTTTAAAAAGATTGTAATTTTCCTTTTCAAAATATTTACATAATATAATATATATATATAAAAAAGTAAATCAAAATACAAATTAATTTTAAAAATGTCATTTATTTTTTAAATAAAATAATAATTATGAATTAATCAACATTTTCATAATATAATTATTCAATGATAAGAGTTTTATTTATAATGTCATATTAATACAAAAAAAAGAATAAATATAATAAAAATTAAATATTACATTACATTATTATCAACATCAGAATATTCTTTTTCAGTAAACTCAACATCGTTAGTCGTCGTCATCTTTATTATTTTATTTGTACTTTACAAATAAATATACATAAATGTTTAAATATGTATACAATAGCATATGAATTAATAATTGTAAAATTTATATGTATATGTGTGTTTCCTGAGTGTATATATGTGTGTATGTGTGTGCCTATGTACGCATTTTATAATATTAATGTTCACAGAAAAAATTTACAACAAAAATTTTATAACACAATTAAAAAATTAATAACATTTCAAGAACAGTATGAAAATTAGGTTTTTGTTACGTTTACCTTCACAAATAATGAAATAAAAAGATTAACTAACTCGATTTACTTAAGCGTTTTAAATGCATTAGTTAATCATATGTCATGCTTTATATAAGTAAAATAAATAAGAAAAATTTATAAGACTTCTTGGAATTAATTTTTATATTGTACTATAAATATTTCACATATAAAATTATACTGTATATTAAAAAAATGGAAATATATTTATGTACACACAAATAAATATAAATAATAAAATATACTCAATTTAGTTCACTATATTAAAATTTAATATAATATAAATTATATTAGTAATATCTTTACTTTATATTATAAACGTTCTATTATTTGATAACATATCATTAAAAAAATTTCCAAGACTTTAAAGATAATACGAAATGAAAATATAATAGTTTAAATATCTATAATATAAATTAATAATATAAATTAATTAAGCTCAAAAGTTCAATAGGCAAAAAAATAACAAAATTATTATTTTTTTTTTAATTTATAGTTTATTAACTTTATTTAAGTCGACCACATAAAATGCAGAGACATTGTAGCATTTCATTTTATAAAAAAAAAAAAAAAATGAAGAAAACAATTAATGATTTTTTTTCATAGTCTGCACGTAATGGATATTGTTGATTTTTTTTCTGTATGAACAGAATAGTATGAATACTAAAAACTAAATACTAACTAAATATATTTGATAAAAAATTCATAATATAACAACATTATTATGTTATTAAATATTGTTTTACTATTATTAGTTTGAAACTTTTTATTTAGTTTTATTGTTTTTGTTCTTAATTTATGAAGTTATGAGAGTGAATCAGGTATGAAAAACAACTTTCTCATAACTGATCAATATTTATTTCTTATCGTAAGGTGAGAGCATATAATTTATTTATTTTATTATCACATTTAAATACGAAAAGCTGTTGATTTCAATCTATTTTCGTATAAGGTTTTCGAGACGATCATAAGTAAACGTAAATTTGTCTTACTAATTCAGTTAACATAAGAACTTCTATAAAAAATTTTAATTCTTTTTTTCATTTTACAATTTTATGAATCTTATTTGAACATTATTTTAAATAATATTGCTTCATTGATTCACTAATATTTATTGGCTCTAAATATTACTAGAAGGAAAAATAAGAAAAAAAGAGCTACTTACAATGCACTTTTAATTATCCTTATGATATGTCACGTATTTAAAATAATAATACTCACATACGCTACGCATTCCAATATGATCTGAACAAAGAGTTACTCACGTCGTCAAAAAAAATCAGTTAATTCGTAAAATACGCAAGATAGAGTGAAATGGAGTAAGCGGGGACTCAAATTAAAGCTAAGCGCAGTTCAAAACTTGTGGTTCATCACACGCATCCAGGTGCTAGATCATAAAAATTCCGCCTCAGGCTCTGTATGATGAGCTCGATAGGAAATAGTGAGAAAGAAATGTCAAGATGCTACTTACACGGCCGAATTTCACCACCGCGCTTGAAGAGAGAGCTCGTGAAGTCAGCAATTTCCATTCGAATAAGATGATGAATAAAATCAGAAGAAACGGATCGATGAATTCCGGTTTAGCCTCAATCGAGACAACACGCCGAAAAGCACACAATGTAGTTGATAATTAGAATCATGATTTCGAACTTTAACTTCGATAACACGTTGATAAGTTTACGGTCACAAGTAAAGTTTGATTTTCTTTTGTATAATGAGCACACATTCAACACTCTCTGTTCCAAATTGATTGGAATAAATAATAATTAGCTTTTAAATCATTAGCGTTGATCATTTAGTAAATCCGAATCTTGAAAAAGTTAAAGCTTTGACTACGACAAATTCTTATGTGGAGCAGAAGATACCACTGCAATTATTTTTATATGTACGAGAAAATTAAATACGAATGAACATAATTATACAAGTGTGAAAACTTATTTGGAGAAACTTCAATGTTGTATGATAAAAAAAGATAATTAAGATGCATCAAGATGTACAATGAATAAAAATATAAGTTTATTCTTATATTTTCCTAGAAGGGAATAATATTTCAAAAAGAAATTTCTTTCAGAGTTGCTTATTAATTAAATAAAAAATAATCGATTAATATATTTATATAAATAAATATTTATAATTTTTTATACATATTATAAATTTTTTAAAAGTAATAATTACTAATTATTTAAACGCTGAAATACTTTCATTCTTTGACATCTTAGTGCCCTAACGTCAAAATTAATAGTGTAAACATAAACTAAGATACGTTATTTTATATTATTATAATACATTGTTTGTGCCGAGGATAACAGACAGTCAAAGTTTAAAAACAGTTCAATTTAAAATGGGGAAAAGTCAAGTGTGTTATTGTTTTGTATTATTATTGTGCTGGGAGAACGACTTTTGTTAAACTTGATTCGCATGAATTTACGGTCTTGATATAATATAGAAGAGGAACCGATTTCAGTGTTCGCACGACTGCTGAGTGATTAACTACATAATATTAATTAAGCATTTTTGTGTATAAAAATACCGATAATTTGTACAGTTGTTGCAAAATTGTCGGCCTCCATTATAAATGTACACTGTGACCGAGTAATAAACATTTCGATAGTTATTGGCGATTATTTTTTTACATTGTTTACTTTTTATTCTTATAATTAGTAAACAAAAAAACATACATTATAAACTACGTGAAAGTGATATTATCATACATCATAATATGAAGAATCGAATGATATTAACTATTAAGATTTTGTGTGTTCTTTTGGTTATTGAATGTATTATTACGTATTTTAAATGTATTGTTAAGTATTTTGATGTATAACATTTTCAAAAAAACTCTAATTTTTAATATTGCAACGAGACGCTCTCGTTGCTAAGCGCGGGCCGCGGTTATCCCCCTCGATGGACCCCCCGGTTTGCGAGTGTACCGGCACGCGCCCAGACCCCTCGTGACTACGTATGGCCAATCATACGGCCATTCTTCTTGCGCTCCGATCCCGCACCGTTGAACCGAGGTGATGTGCTGCACGAGAGTACTAGCCTCGGCGCAGACCATCTCTGGCCTCTTCCTAATCTAAACCTTCCGTTCCGCATTTACCTGTTGTTCACTATTCAGTGGCAATACTCTAAATTCTTTCCACTCCTGCTAGTCACAATTCAGTGCTAGCACAAAAATCCGAAACTGTCACTATTACGTGCTGTTTCAAATCCTTTAAAAGAAATTGAAAATCATTTGCGATTTCAATTTCTTCCCATCTAAGATAGAGATTCTGCGACTTCTGGTAATTTCAACTGCTGCAATTACCCGGAGACCCCAAAGTCCGCACCTTAGCTCCACAGAAACTTTCCCTAGTATCAAGGGCGTATTATTAAACCACCCTTAGTACACCGTTCCTTTTCTTACTAGAATATTTTGATTTTTTTTTGTTAATCGTCCACGAGAACTATGCGCAAGCGTATTTTCAGTTAAACGCCGCTTTTAATTGTTTTGCTTGCTCCGTGGTTCATTCGATTTTATAAAATTTCATAAATTATTTTTTTATATTCTTTGCAAGTATTAATATAACAGTTATCGGAAATTTCGTTTGCGTATAAAGAATTTTGTAAAGTAATTATTCTGAATAATTACTCGAATTCGAATAACTGGCGCGCATATTTATTTTCGGTGTCTAATGTTAAAAATAATATTTTCTATAAATGATTTTCTTTAAATGACTAGTTCGTGAGACATATTAGTAACAAAAATCTTACGTCTAGCAAAATTAATATATGGCTATCTATCAGAATTTCTGTCAGCTTTATTTTTGTTAGACTTGTATTCTGATTTGTTACTATCTCTGAATTTGCTTTTGCTGATAATCGTTAATATTAAACAAAGATTGTAAAACTCTTAAAATCTTCAAATTTTGAAATAGAATCATCACTCCTACAATAAGCGCAGCTAATGGAAATAATTGAAATTTTAGTCTGATGTGAAAACTGGTTATTTTTATGATAAGCCCTTATGTCAACAACAGGTTAATGTAAAAGATTTAAGTGTGACGATTTGAAAACTGAGAAATTTCAGTACTTGATTAATTAAAGGAGGATCAGTAGAATCTCCAAAATACCATTACCAGTCTTTACATGTTTTATGAGTATTTACATGAAAAATAGGAGTTTTTTTTCTCTCTCTCTCTCTCTTTTTCTCTGGTAAGTACCATCAATTCCGTATCTTACGTCTTTTTACTTCTTATATTTCTCCTGCTTTTTATATCTGCGGACTTTTTTGTAACATGTCATTTGCTAGCCCTATTTGCAACCTTCAACCTCTACTATTTTACGTTGGAGGCTGTATTCTTTGTTGTCTGCTTTTTGTACATTCTTCATAAGGATTTTTTCTAACCTCAAACGGCTCACTTGACAAATGGTTGTTTATGTGTTTGAGGTCAATAATTAATTTATTTTCTACAGCAACACCTGTTGATGTATATAATCACCAATTCAAAGCTGTAGTAATTACCTTTTGTTTTGACAGTAAATTATCGACTAATTATAACGAGCCCGAAAAACCAAAAAACTTTAAATTAAAAATAAAAATGACTAAGACTGACGGCGACGCTTCTTCACTTTTCCCTGATTCTGATGCTGTTGTCTCTACATCCAACTCTAAGTCTTTTTCGATATCGTCCACTAGAGATCTATGATCTCAAGGCAAAACCGTGCTCTTTCTACCGTCTCCAAAAACTGAAACTCATCTTGATAAGTTCTTGTATACCCTTGTAATTTGTTGAAGAAAGGATGGGGTTTTGAGAGAAAAGACAAGTCTAATTCCTTGGTAAGCTGCACTTTATTTTCCATCACTTTACACTCGCACGTCCTACACATCACTAGCTCACGCACTTTTTCAATTATCGTTAACGAATCTTGGTCTTAGACCCCTCCCCTCGCATTGCAATTTTCTTTTGTTTTTACTAGAAAGCCGGAAGGTTACGATTATCGTTCTAATTTTTTATTCTCGCACATTTTTCCGCGTGTACACAAACACTTCGTCCTCTTCCTCCGTAGGATCCTTATCTAGGAGTCTGAAATCCTGACACTTCAATGTGAATTTTCTCACGGGTCACATTAGAATGGTAAAGCATTTCATGTATTTTCGATCTTACTTTTACATAATAGCTGCCACCGAGACTTACTTGGATGCCAAGGTGACGGTCAATATAGTACAACTAAACAATTACAGACTATTCAGACGAGACAGAAACAGAAACAGTAATGGGGTTGTGCACTACATATACACTTCATTACATACAACTATCATTGATTTTTCTGATGGCATATAGAATGGATTCCTTACCGGACACTACACACCGACTGTATTACTTAAGTTGAATGAGGATATAAGGTATTGCATTGATCAGAAGATGGTTACCCTACTTACATTATTCAATTTCAGTAAAGCATTCGACATGATCAGTCACGCTAAGCACCTTCGAATATTACTGCCCTTCTGCCTCTCTCAATGAGTCATCAACTAGATGGCATCTTATCTTACTGGTAGATAGCAGACTACCCTTGGTGTAGATTATACATAGTTCTGTTTCACCTTAACTATGGTGTACCACAAGGATCTGTCCATTAACTTTTATTATTCTCCATCTACATCAATGATATTAGCATGTGCCTCACCACCCAAACACTACACCGTATTTATGCTGACGACCTTCAAATATACTGTCAATGTCCCCTTAAAGAGCTTGATACATGCTTCATACTGAAAACGCTGATAGAATTATAAACTGGGCTGCAAATAACCACCTCAAACTGAATCTATCTAAGACTACGGCCATAGTCATCGGCTTTTCTTATTTTATAAATAACTTGGATACTAAAGCCAAGACATACTTGATGATAGAAGATACTAGGGTTTGTTTTGATTTATTTTAATAATTATAACTGTCTTTATGCAATTAATTAATATTAATTTCTGCATAACTCATTCATTTAAATCTATTTCATATTACTTATACATTACTTTATATATCTATTATATTTTTTGTACAACACAATGTACAGCAATAAAGTATTATCCATCTATATATCTCTTTCTCTCACTTGAATTCACGACTGTAATGGTCCGGCAGTACCCTGGAAGAAATCAAACAAGATTAGCAGTCGAACACTAAGGCTCGCACCAAAATGTATTGGAGTTAGGTTGAAGCGCGAGTTTGAATTTGAGGAGGAGTAGTAGGAAGGAGCTTTGCTTAAACAATCGAACACTTGTAATTTTATGCAAGTAAGAATGTTTATTCATACTACGGAGGATAGCGTCAGTCTGTCGCAAGCGTCGACTTGCGAGCATCAAGACGCCGCGTCCCTCCTTCTGATATTTTATTATTTTATTGCTCTGCGCATTTTGGCAATGCGCACATCTATAATCGTTACATAGATCATAATTTAACAATTAAATAAAGAATGATTGGTGACAATTACAATTATTATTGTTATTACATGTTTCCTTATTATCTAATATTATTCTTTTTTTGAATTTACATTGTTTACGTATGTTTTATGTCAGCAACCTGTCATTTTTCGGTAACAAGACCTGTTATTACGGTCTTAACCTAAAGTTCGCATTTACATGTGTGACTATTGTCGCCTGGACCGATACATCCCTAAAGGTATTGTGAATCGTGACCTGACCGTCACACGACCAAATTTTTGCACGGGAATTCATTTAAATTTAATCGATTTTTTAACTTTTAATATTGAGAAAAATGAATAAGATTTCATTTTTTTCTTAATTCGCTTGCTCCTGGATTGGGCTTCAGGGACCAAATATTGAATATTGTGACTAAAGAAGCATTTAAATAAAATAATTGTTTTCCAGAAACTCGCAAATTGTAAAAAAAAAGGGAAAAGAAAAATAAAATTTGAATTAATTTCCAATAAAAGAAGAACAATTGATTAAGACTCAAGACTTTAATCATCAATATAAAATTGTAAGCAACAGGGAAAACAAGAAAACTTATAATAAATAATTAGAAATTTATAATATTCAAATAATTATTTAACGAGCGAAGTGAACTAATCGGTAATGAAAATTCGCTTATTCTATTGTTTAGGATGATTAACCAGTCCAATGTTTTTCTCTTCTCAGCCGGTCAGCACGACTATCTATTATTTATATTATTTATTTATAGATAATTTTGCAACATATTTAAATGAAAAAATCTTAATCTTTTATATTTTATATCTTTAATTCCAAAATAATTTTTAAGAAAAATATATAAGTTTTTTAACTTAATGCCAACACTTTTCAATAGTGTTTATTTAATAGATGTTCAATTATTGCAAATATTATTATGTCTCAATATCTTAACAAATTTTAAGATCACAAATTAAAAATAAATAAAATTACCAGCAGCGCTAAATTATAACATATACTTTATATATTATAAGGTTTCAAGATTTTTAAAAATTTAATTTTAAATAAATTCTGATTATATTATAAAATGATAAATTCGAGTAGTGAACCAATTAATCGAAAATAAATGAATCAAAAACTGGAAAAAAACTTCGAGTATTAACTACATCGCCATGTGAAATTAAATATTGTGACGAATATTACAATTACTAATTAAGTAAAATTATAAGAAATAAAGTATATATCGAACTAAAAGAAAGAAAACTAACGTATCGTCAGCAAATCATGGTGGAACCACTACTTCACTCCATCGCTTCACAAGGGATGTCATAGTGGGAGAAAAAATTTCAAAAGATATTAAAAAAGCGAAGATCTTTGGTTTTGCCATTTCAAACAAATGTCAGTTAATTTTACATTTAAAACGTTTACTGCGAAACTAAATTAAAATTACTATTTGTGAAACAATTATCGAAATTAAGAATTTATAGGCCTCCATCTAAAATGATAAATTAACGCTACCAAATTAATTCAACCATCTTCATCGTTATTTCGGATACTGCAGCATTCCTATAAACGTTTGATTTACACCAAAAATATAATAAAACAATTATCTAGGAACATATGTATAACATGATATATATTATTAAATTTATAAATTATTTTTATTGGTTCAAATCATTTAAATCCAACATAATTGAAAATTTTAACAATCATTATTTACATTCACTAACTTTTACATTAATTAATGAATACATTGTAATTTTTACAGTAAAAATATATAAATTATTTATTTTAAATAAATTTATTTATATATTTATTTCTTTATAATTTCCTAGACATATTGAGATGTAATATTGTAATATATCTAAGATCAATATTAATCAAAGTACAAAAATATATAAATACAATTTTAAATAAATATTTCAAACAATTTACAAAAAAAAAGTTCAATATTTATATTTGCAGTGAAGCTTTGCCCTTATACATTAATATTGAAATTTAAACAGTTATATATTTATAGTATATAATAAATTATGCTGAGAATTGTTGTTTATTAGCACTGATACATATCAAAAGAAAAAGTCTCTCTTGATATTTAAAAATTATTATCTCTGTGGTGTAAATTATACATAAGTAAATATTAAATAAATTAAGGAAAATATTTATTGAATACTATGTACCATTACATGTATTTTTATACAATCTTATACAGTAATTTGAGTTCTTCGCTTTCATATTATTTTAACCATTATGTTCACAACACTTTCTATTAGATAAATGATAATTTACATCATTTATTGTTTTTGTAGAACATTTTTCTGGCTGAAAATTTTTTAAATCTCTTTTCATAGCATATGCATCTTCACCATCAGCATAATATTTTGGTTCAACTTCAGATACCTCGAAATGTAAGCTACTTGTATATAGATTTAATGCTGCACGATTACTTCTTCGCACATGTAAAGAAACATATTTAGCTCCAAAACATTCAACCATTGCTCTAGAAGCTTGATTCATGAGTTTTTGAGCAATACCCAAACGTCTATGTGATCTTTTTACAGCTAAACTTGTAATATGACCATGTGGATTATCTTCGCAATCTTCTTCCATTTTTGCAAGAACATATCCTACAATACGATGTTTTTCATCTTCTGCTACGTAACTTAATTGAGGCCAAGATAATGCATGATATAAATAATATTTCATTTGATAGTTTTCTGGTAAACATTGTAAATTACAATGTTGTATATTTAATAAATCTTCAGTATTTGCACAACGAATATTTATAGCCATCTTAATTTGTTTGAAAAAATAATCTAAAAAAATTACAGTTTTAAGTATTTTTTAAACTTTAAAATAAAACATTTTTTTTAACAAACAAAAATAACAGAAAAACAAATTTTAATTCAAAATATAAAATAAAAAATAATTATTATGAAATTTCTTAATCAATTTATATATTATTATTGTATATTTGTATAATTAGCATTTTTTTTAATTTTGTTGTATCATCCTTTACTATATTTTTTCTTGTACTTCAATAAACTTAATCAATATTTTTCAATAAAGATTTAATAATGTGTTTTGTAATTAACCATTAAGTAATACACCTGCTGTAGAAAAATAAAGAGACTAATAGTAAACTATAATTATAATTTTAAAGATGAAATAATAGATATTTTAGTGAGATATATTCTACTTTATTAATTTGAATATTTATTGTAGAAAAAATAAAAAAATAACAAAGAAGAAGCAATATATACTTTTGATGAAAAACTATATAACAGAGTTATTAAATATTGTAAATTTATTTAACTTAATAAAAAGATTACCAAAATACAAATTACATTACAAACTTAGCTTTTGGCATTTAACTTTACTTTACTAGTCTAAAAATAGGATTAAAACTGCATTTTGCTTAAGGTAAAATTATTACCTTCAATGCAGTCTCATTAATTTGAAGTATGTTATAGCACTTTGTACTACTGATTCAAAATTTTAAAAAAAATAAATAAAATTACTCTTTTATAATTTATAATAAACCATACTTTTATCCAGTTCTTAATAAAATAACTTACATAAAATATATAAATTATTAAAACCTGTTATAAATGAATATTTTTAGTTATTAATAAAATGAATCATACCAATCATATATATATATATATATTAAATTATCATATTCTTTCTGTAAGTTTTTAAAAATTTTTATTACACTTATTATATATGACAAAAATTTTTTGAAAGCAATCTTAACACTAAAATTATAATGTACATTACTTAATTTTACAATATTGAAAACGTAATATCTCGTTTTTCATTAAAAATTAATTATATTAAGAAAGAAGTAAATGTATAGCAAAGCTATATTCTTTTTAATATTGAAAGTAAACATGGATGTAATAAACAGTAACCTGGTGGGCATTTTAAAAATTAATTTCACTCTTATGCCGAAGAACTTTATTTTGTAAGGAGAATTAAATACTTCTCCCACTATATACAATAAAAAAATCTAATAATCTCGCTAATGTTATTATTATAATTTAGCATTCATTAAATTAAATATGTATAATATTATGTTAATGTTCACTATTTTATTAAAACTAATAGTCCTGAAGTTTTACATTCAATATTTTATAGAGATTTAGAAAAAACATTTTACAGTATTTTATTGCAGTAAATATCACACAAAAAAATTCGAGTTTATTCAATAAAATTTAGTTTAAATTTAATAACTATAATTCCAATAAGAGACTATATTTAGTAAAATTAAAAATTTTTAAACGTTTTCAAAAATTTTAACAATTATCTTACTTTTTTTAATTAATTTCTTCTTATAGTCATTAAACTCCGTGTTCTATTCTTTTCTATCTTTACACCAGATGAATAAAATTAAAAACTTTATAAGAGACAAAAACAATTTGATCTTTTAAGTTATATATATGATTTACGTATTGAACTTAAGAAAAATATTCATAATAGTTTTGAAGATGAAGACAATTCAATTTTTATTTTTGGCTTTTATTGAAAATATTAAGACCAACGTAGCAAAACAGATTACTCTCATTTAGACTTTAAATTTAAATACTCTTTTGATATCACCTGTTCTACTATTAATAAATTTAAATAATATTTTTATTACATACGAATTAATAATATTTATTTTTGAATATTGAATAGAATATTTTAATATTATTGACAATTTTTGTTTTTTTATACTAGTTCCGACATAATAAATTTATTCAATAGCCACAAAATAGTGGTAAAGAAAAATTGAATACTCAATGACCTTTAAGGCGAGAATATATAATGGAAAAGAGTTTAAGGAAATTCTATTCAACTTGATAAGCAGAATGTCGAATGTAAAAGAATTATCGTATCAGAAGACAGTAATGATAATAATCATATACAAAAAAGAGAATCCAGAAGAATTATAATAATAATTATAGAGGAATATCGCTTCTTTCATCGACATATAAAATATAAATATAAATTCTTAATAATAGGCTAGAAAAAGAAGTAGAAAAAAAAGATTGTACCGAAAATTCGGACAAGATTTAGAAAAATAAAGGCAGCAAGAGAGAATATTTGCATTCTAAAACATATAGTGGAGAAAACACTTAAGGAATGGTAAAAATTGTATATAGTGTTCTTGGACCTAAAGATAGCTTTGAACATGGTGATAAATTATTTGAGATCCTAGAAGAAGAAGGAATAAAAGAATATCTAAGAGGCATAATTCAAAAAATATATAAGGAAACGAAAATTGAAATAAGAACTAATAAAGGGGATACAGAAGCATTCTGAACAGAGAAAGGGAAATACAAGGATGCTGGTTAAGCCTATTGCTTTTCAATGTATACACAGCTACACTTAAAAAAATTAATTCAAAGGAGAAAAATAGAAGAATTAAAAATAAGACGAAAGAGAATATGGAATATTTTGATAGATAGAGGGTAGGAGCAACGCAAAAGTAATAATATTTAGGAAAAACTGGAGAAAAATGTAAACCATATTAGAGTAATAAGACAATGGAAGTGTTAGACATCTTCAAATAACTGGGATTTATATTCAGTGTAAAGCAAGGATGTGAAGAGCATATAAGAGAGAGAAAAAATTATGAAATAATAGTGGCAAATAAACCACGGGGACTAGGAGAAAAGAAATATAAGAATGGCTTCAGAAGAAGGAACATGATATTCAAACACATAATAGAATATAGCATGAAAATCTTGAGATAGAGTGAAAGGAGTCAAATATTAAATAAGAGCAGGAAGCTATGAAGAAAAACTAAGGAAGATGCCAGGAGAAAGGTTGACAAAGAATACTGTTTGGAAAGAAGCTAGGAACAATTGTAACAGATGTAACTGGAATCGTATGCAAGCTGAAAGATAAATATCAATAAAAATATTATTAATATCTCTTTTTGAGAGATTAGAGTTCAAGAAATGATGTTTAGTTAAAGAAATACACTTGAGAAGGTTTTAGCATTAAAAGATTATGATTCTAGGGATTCCCTATCACCATGCGTATATTGATATTCCTATGTTTAAAAAAAAATCAAAACCAGCATTGAATTACTATTAAATGTCATAATACATGAAAATAAATAGTCTCTATCATATCTATCATATGAAAAATATTTATGAATTCTTGAAAGTGATAAAAAGTTCTTAAACATCAGTTCTCTAAATATTAACGAAAACTCAAAAAAAAAAAAAAAAAAGGAAGACCCATTATATGTACGTGTATGTTACTTTAAAGCTCTTACAAAGAATCTATATTGTATATAAATTTTGACAAATGTCTACATTTCGTTCTAGCTTTCATAATGTAAGGTATAGTAAAACATCTGACAGCTCTATTTAGCCATTTATGGATAAATTGATGATTTTGAAGTGTATTTCTCTTTTTGGAAAGAAAAACATCAATTTATGTACACATATCAAATGCATTTATAAAAAATAATAACTCTCTATTTTGCTTATTACAATTGCATTAATGATGAAATAATTCTATTTAGTTTATTAAAAAGATGATCAGATGTGTATATGATAATTCAACCAATTCGACCAGCCTAATACCCTGAAATTTTTTATTCTTTCTATCCTTCTTTTTTTTTGTCTCTACTCCTACAGTCAATCTATCTCTAAATCCAAATTTTCTATGTCGTAGATTTCTTTTAATTATTATATTATGATATTGTTATATAATTTTTATTACTATGTCGGTGGAGATAGTGGAAATTGGCATTAATCCACCTCGCTATAGTTCGACCCATACAGGTATTTAAAGAAACATGAGTATGGCTTGATGTTTTTGATAGGTAATCACCTATGTGGATTACAAATAATTAAAATAAAAAAGAATAAAATATATAATAATGATCGAATGAGAAATATAGTTGTAAGAAACCATACAATTATATATATAACGTCACAACCCTTTTTCATGACACCGGGGAATTCAGTCGGAGTTTTAATAAAGAGTCCAAAAAAAACAAAAAAAATACTTCAGAAGAAAATAATAACATTATTTTATTCACACAGCCTAAAATTTTACAATTAACAATTTTTTTATTTTTTCTTTTCTGATGTGGTAGAGCAGGTAACTGATGAGACTGGATCCAAGATCGTCTCCGTTACTGTGAAAGGTATCTACGGATAAACAATGTATCTTTCACTTATGTATATATTAAAATATACTCGAAATTCACGCCGCTAGCTCTTATTTATGACGGGAACAGAAGAGGTCACGACGTTAGATTTAAGTATGCCAGAATCAATTCCATTTTATAACGAGAATTTTACCAACCGAATTACTAGTATCTGTCACGAATTCGTATTTTTAAGGTGTTCGCTGATCGGCACCTTATTATGACGGGTTTAACGAAGTAATTCAATAACAGAAAAAAATTTATTGTGCAACGTCCTGCCGTTAATCGGCAGTTGAATTACTAATCGTTTAATCACGAATAATAATCAAAAACTTCTCGAAAATTGATTTCAAACTTCTCAAGTAAGCACCAGAAGTTTACTTTTTCAATCTCGCGGTCAGCAATGTCCCACAACCAGTCCAATGGTCCCTTTTATCTTCATGGGGCTTTTTAATTTTAGTTGGCGCTCTTGCTGGTGAGGGGGTATCACTATTTATTTTTCTTATATGTTGAGCCATTTATCCAATACCCGTTATATGTAACGGACCCAATTTGAAATTGGCAAATCGCTAAATCTGCATGGTTTCACTGCCATTACTTCTCGAAGATCGACATGAAGGAGAATTGGTTCGGTGGTTATTTTTTGCACGCCAACGTACGATTTTATTACTATTATATATTTTTGTATAATATTTTTAATATATAAAATTTTTATAAATATACCATTTTTAATTCCGCGCTTGAAGTATTTTAAAATGCCATGACGTTCACCCATACTTCATGTATCTATAACTAATATTTTTTAAATAGATTTTAAAGCACTAAAACTTTAATAGGATCTTATCAAATGCATCGCCTTTATTATTATTTTATTAGCTTATATAATAATTAAAATAAAGTATTTTAATATTATTTTAGAATACTATACATTAATGATATTAATGAATAAATAAAATTTAAGTAAATTCATCAAAAATAATTTAATTCAATTTACTATATATAGATATAAAAATATATTTACATTGCATTATATCATTATAATAGTATTGTGCATAATTTTATATAATAAGTGCATAAACTTCTATACACATTTTTATAAATACATCAATATGTATATATTATTATTGAAAAAATATGCATATATTTTATATAATTAATATTAACTGATAAACATATGTATTATGTTATATATATAACTTATTATTAATAGCAGAAAACGATATATGAAATAGAAAATCATTTTTAATTTGAAAATGTACATACTATCACATACGTAATATCATTATTGATATTAATGCCGATAATCGCATACGTTATGAATTCAGAAAGGAGGAAAATAGTAGTAACTGCGTCGGCAAAGAATTGATAATGAGGGGGGGAAAAGAAATGATGAAGGAATCGAACTAAGAAACGAGTAATATAAAACTCGCAAGTAACATAAATATAGAACTTCCGAAACCGTCATTTCATAAAAATTCAGTACCCGAGTCGAACATGAATATGTGAGGAGTCAATTGAAAGACAATAACGAAGACAGTAGTCAGGGCACTAATTAAGCGTTTGAAAGACACTATGGACCCTGGAGGGAGAATTCGCGGATTTGCAATTCTCCATCTAGCACAAGTAATAAGTAAAATCGTAAAAAATGAATGGACACTTCGATTTCAAGTCTTGAGCAAGTTAACATCACGAGAATATTCCAGCTTGGACCTCTGTTAAAACAAAATCGTGAATAATAGAATCGGAACTTTGATATTTTTTCATACAACGATAAAGCTATTTACTTTGTGCGCGTTTGGAGCCATGGCTTATTCAATCAATTATATTACATGTAAAATTGCATTCTCTCTTTTGCTATTTCTTGATTAGAATCAATAATATTCTATTTTCTTAACTATCATTGTTATATTTATTTTATTTGTCAAATCTTGAAAGAATTGAAGCGCTTTGTCCGGTTTGGATTGGGCAGAGTCAAATCTGGCATAAATTACGTTATCGTGAATTAATAATTGATATATATATATATATATATATATATATAATTATTTAAGTATTTAATTGATCACGATATATATATAGATATATATATCGTGATCAATTAAATACGTAACAATACTATTGTTATAAAATATGCCAACCAATAATATGGTTAATATAAACTAACAAATGTTTATTATTAATAATAATAAGGTAAAAGAATGTATCAAAAAATATAATTTTTTTTATGAATATACATATTTATTACATATATAATATACTTATTAATATCATTATTAAAATATTATTGAGATTAAATTTATCAATATACATTCGTAAATTTTTGTTTATCTTTTTTTAATACACAACATCTGTTTCCTCCTTTGTTCCTTTTTATTAATTTAAATTTTGTATACGAATTTGAAATATATGAATTTAAAATTAATTTTTTATTTATATACACACTCACTGATCATTGATTATTCTACATAAATTATCATTATTTAAGAAATTAAAACAATTTCAGAAATTTTTTCTAAAAGAAAAAAGTTTTATATACGCTCTGTATAAGTTTTGTATACGGCTTGCATTGTGTTGTCATATCAACACGTGTATAATTTTACCAGGATCAGCTTACGAAAAAAGACATCAAGGCGACAGTAAAGTGCAGGATATTTAATATTTTTAGTAGCAGTCGTGGTACGTTTGTTGCCAGTTCTTTCATTTAAAGTTGACCCTCCTCCCTGATAATAACCTTATTTTAAGACTATGATAACGAGTTATGTTACCATAGAGTGACGAGCATTTGTCTTATATATATATATATGTGAGTAAAAATATACGTAAGTCAAAAATAATTATATATAATAGAAAATTATATGATAAATAACTACAATTGTACTATCACCAATAATACATTTATTTAAATTATGAATTATACATTATGTAAGTATTACAACAATTTTGCGCATCTGAAAAATGCGCAAAGCAATAAAATAATAAAAACACAAAGGAGATACGGAGCATTTGAAATACGAAAGTAGACTCTTCATCAGAGTGCCGATATCCTCCATAATATAAATTTCACTCAATAAACTCGCTTATTTCTTTTAAACTTAACTAATGTATATTTGATTACATTAATATTCTTTTCACATCTTCTCCATAATTCAACCCCCGCAGTGCTAACCAGTCCCAATATATTTTGAAGACTCTGGGTATTATCTAGTCTTGGTTTGTTCCAGGGTATTGCTGAACTGTTACACCTCCTTAATTCCCCCATAAGAATGATTTTAGTTTTTAAATATCCGCTAGGTCTTTTGACATAAAAGTTCAATTTAATACACTCGATCTATCCATCCATCTATTTTTTAAAATACTAGTGGGTCGTAACAGTTTATATGTTTTTAATATGTAAAATTCTTAAATTATTTAAAGTTATCATTTTTCATGAAAATGTCACGAATGTAAATACAAATTTTACGGAAATATCATATTTGTACCCTTGAATTTATATTATTATATTTTATTTGTACTTCAAAATAATACAAGTTCAATACTTTTATAATATACAAAAGAAAATATAGAAATTTGGTAAAAAATTTATAATTAAAAATTAAACTGTCAAAAAAAGCATTCTCAAAAATAATATAATTTTTGTATTCAAATTTAGTCAATTTGAAGTAAATATATAATGACAATGAAATAAATAAAAATATATATATATGTAGAAATTATTAGAAATCTTTTTCTTAATGAATTATTATTAAATTTATAACTTAAAAAATGCTTTTTTCATATGATTGACTTTTAAAAAAGTTAATGATTTAAAAAAGGTGTATAAACTAAAAGTAATTAATACATTTATAAAATTACGTTAATGTATAAATAAAATTAATTATAAAATTTTAAACTAATTGAAAAGTATCTTGTTTTAGTTTATATTAAATTATTAATTTTATTCAAATTTCACATGAAAGCAATACTGTTTTTCTTTTACATTATCTATTATTTAATTAAAATTGTATAGTTTCATTCAATACAATTAATATATTTACAATTATATAATGTTTTTAAAACTTAATGTTACATTTTAAATATAATATTAAAATTTAAAAAATTTATCACAATAGGATAAAATTAAAAAAAATATTAATTACCAATAATTATAAATCAATATTAATCTCAATGATTCTATATTCTATACATAAATATTACAATATGTTCTTTATCAAATACATTTAAAATATTGTATTCAATCATACAATATTAATTATTATTAGACATCATGAAATCATACATATAAATAAAATTTATAAAATATTTTTATTTATTTTGACATGTTTTAAATATATTTTTTAATAAATATATCTTTTTAAGAATGCTTAAAATAAATTTTAAATAGTATTAAAATAAATGTATAATCATTATATTAAATGTAAATCAAAATAACAAATCATATTATTTATTAATAGATAAAATAATTGATGATTATACATTTTCAAGAAATCATATATATTTAAAATTACAACCATAGTTGATCGTATATATTTAAATTTATTATATTATATATAGGTACTAAAATATATAATATATACACAATAAATAATATATCTACAATACTCTTATTAATTTAATTTTCTTATTTTTTAAAATTTCATTTTATATTTCTTATTATTACTTAATTATTAATTAAATACTTGAATAATTTATTCAAAATTTTTTAACAAAATTATTTTAAATTTTTTATATTAAACAAATGATGTGTCAATTTCTTATTTTCAAAATTAAATAAAAATAATACATGAAAATTAAAATTCATGTTACTTTAATTTTTTTAGCTTAAAATTATTTGATTAAATTTTCATATCAAAAGAATTTAAAAAAATCAAAAAGTTTAAAAAATTATAAAATTTATTATTTAATTCTATTACAGAGTCTAAACCAATTATAGTTTATATTTTTAAACTAAAAGTTTGAAATACAATTTATTGTTTTAATATTTTAAGTTTTAATAAAATAATATTGAATTTCAGAACTTAATTTTGTTATACTATTCATTTAAACAAGCACTTTAACTTGTAAATATGTTGCATCCAAAGTAGTCATATAAAAATAATTATAAGTATATAATTAATAATGTCATAATATTTGTTACAGATACATTAATTTTTATAATCAAATATTTTAATTGACATTTTTTTTCTTGGTAAAATACGTAATTTACAACAATAGACACAGAGAAGTATAAAACCCCAATTTAACAGATAATTCCTATCGTTCAACAATGAAATGTTAGAAAATCCAAAAAATTGTCTAATCAGATAGCATCCACACTCAGGTGATAAAATATTAGATATTGGTACCGATATTTTCCAATTCGATTCCATATTGTTGTATAAAAAGAAGAAATGATATAAATATATGTTCCAAAACTCAAAATAGGTATATGTATATATTTGAGACTCATTAAATCGAAGTTTGCACCATGCAAAGTGCATTTTTAGGTATTCTTTCATTATATGAAATAATTTTTTTTACTCTTTTAATTAATATTTTTAAATGATTCATAGGAAATAGAAAAATATATTTTACATTATTTAATTACTAATTTGTTAAATTTTAAATATCTTTTTTCTTTGGTAAATGAACAATTTTTATTTTTTATTGTGTTCATTAGTTATATAATTCGATTAGCACTAAAATTTAACAAATTAAAATAATTGATAATGTCAGTATTAAAAAATAACTATCAATTGTTGACTTGATTTCTAGAAAGAAACAAATGTTAATTCGAAGTAGAAAAGTGAAGGGAAAAAGAAAAAATTATAGTTTAAAGGATCAGGTCGATTTCTCTTCTATCTAAATTTTACCTTAAATTTTACTTTAAATAAATTTAAAATAACAAACTTGTTGAAGTAATTATTTTTTTATAAATAAATATTTTTCAGAACTTAAAAAATTTGTACTAACAGTGAGTTTTCAATGTATAAAGAAAAGGATGATACTAATTACGTATTAACAGTAATATTTCATTTGAAATTCTTATAAATAAAATCTGTGATTACGAAATATTGAACAAATTTGCAAATCAAAAGTTTTACTTTAAATTTTAGATTTTTAAGGTTTTACTTTTAACTCTCTCTGCATGTTAATTACGAGCAGATTAATGAATGTAACCAAATGTTTAAATAAATAAAAAAAATATAAGTTTTTCAAATAATTTTAATAAATCAAAAAAAGATTGGGACTAGTTGTCGAAAAGTTGACACGAAAGAATATTAGATTCCCGTTGACGACAGGTTCTTTATATATCCTCCGTTACAATTGTTTGCTTGAAATAATAAATTTGGAGGAGCATCAGATAAGTGGATTTAATTTGTATATGACGTTGCAAACATACATACAAAAATATTTGTTTTAAAAATTGAGGGAAAATATTACTCACAATATATATTAACATAATCATAATTAGAGTTGGTCCCTCAGTGAAGATATGATAATTTTACTGTTAACAATACTCTATTTAGCAAAGAATAGATAGTATATGAAAAATTAAATTTACTTAACTTCACCATCATGATCCAATAATTAATGTGCGGTAAATCTTTTTTAAGGTTTACTACATTTATTTATTTAATTATCTTAATGTACATGACTTGTCATTTACGATTCATATAATAGACTTGGCTGTGCTTTACATACCTTAACTATATTCCTTTGTACTGTAATTCTTAGTAATATTTATACAACAGTTTGTTATAACATTGGACTTTCCATCTTAACCTTCTAGTTGGATTAAAAAAATATTCCGTTTAAAACGTCGGCATTAATATTTTAGAGAGCTTAATACCATTCTGTTTATCTCAGCTAAAACAATGATCTTATATAAAAAGATGTGATCTGCCAAATTGATTTCTGAGTCAATCGAGATTCTATTCCACGAATGATATGTCAACTGAGCTGTAAGGTTCATAGTATATTTATTCAATACTTTTTTTTTATAAAGTGTATATTATTTGTGACATCTGCCCTCATATTTTTTTCAGTTTGTAAGTTGTTTTAAATATTTTTGTTTTTACCTAATAATTTAAGTAGACAAATAACGAGCATAAAAATAAATTGTTCTTTAAATTTTTTAGAATCTCAATTGTGAGCGAATATGCAGTTAAGTGCTTATGTATTTTAATATATATTGGTTACGTAGTTTTACTTTAAATACATTTTATTATTAACACTAAGTGTATTATCATTTTAAAATCTCTTTATTTAACAATTTCAATAAATAAAGAAGAGTTCAATAAAAACACAGTTTGAGTACATATTCTTATCTAGCCCAGAAGTTGCAGCTTCGACTTTAATATAAATGAAACTTTAACTTGTCGAAGTATAGCATAAATTTTTTTCTCGTAGTTTGGCCTTTCGATGTTCACTCTTATTATTGCCAGAACTATATGGAGTGATTAATATTTATGTTTCAATAATGAACTTGAACAAGCAATTTTTTTTTTCTTTTATTGTTAATACATAATACTTTTCTCAACTTTTTGAATACTGTTGTCGATTTTTGAAGTACTTTAACAATCATTAATTGTATTATATTCATGATATTATTGAAAATACTTTCATTATTTGGAATCACTTATTTTCTTATCACTCACTAATTATAAGTAATATTTAACATTTATGAAGCATTTCTCGCTTATTTAATTATTAAATAAAAATTTGATACAAATTCTTCGATTTCTTAGTACTTGACAATATTTTTACGTAGTCTGGCAATAAAGAGAGAATGATTTTTTATTACAATGTAAAAGAACAATAGGCATAATAGGTATATATAAACTCAAATTACTATCTAATTGGTCCATTATAGATTCATCAACCATCGTATGTATTACAAATTCGGTACGTACATTAGATGGAAAGTTAAGTTTGAAATTCATTTAAAAAAAAAAAATTTTCAGCAGTAAAAAATGTTAAAATTTACTCCTATTTATTATCGTATTCAATACACATTTTATGAATATACCAATTAGAAAATATATTGTTAAAATAAGTTGTTTTTACGCATCAAAACTGCCAAATGGTGTAACTATTAAATGCAATTTGGAAGCTTTGATTTTCTTTCTTTCATTATAACAATAACAGTTGAACGATGTAGTTTACAGTATGTAGGTTATAGTTAATATCTTTACCAATTAAAACTTTTTGTATTGTGGTATAGATAGTTCAAAAGTAATGATTTTAACTTGGAAGATATGGAACGACCAAACATTTAAACAAGCTTGATTCATAATTAAAGGTTTAATTCAATGAATATTCATATTAAACCTAAGAAAAACTTTTAACATAATTGAGATAGACACAAATATCCATTTTAAAATATTTAAATATATAAGGATTAATTTCAAAACATAAAAATTGTCATAAGTGTGAGTTAAATAGCGTTTAATAATTTATTAAATGCTGTTTCAAGATTATAAAAAGGTATTTTTTATATCACTCGTTAACTAATGATGAAAAGTGTACATGATATGATAATCCAAAATTAACCAGGTTAACCAGGATTATCAGTTACAACAAAACACAATGCATAATATTAGGTGGAACTAAAAGAGTGCGATCTATCACAAACTACTGAAAAAAATCATAAAAACCTTGATTTTTTTACCCATTAAAATTGATATGTTTGAAGTGAGCATTGTAAGCGGAGAGTATTTCAATGACCAAACATAAATTATAAATTATTCAATTCTTTTTGCATCCTAACGATCCTGCAGTATATTTTAATTAAAAAACCTATATAATGAAAAAAAATGTTTCTAAAATAATTACTTCTTATTACAAGAAAGGCATTTTCTTAAGTTTTAAAACATAGCGAAACAAAAATGTTACCAATTCGTTGCTATCTATAGACTATTTAAGCAGTAATACTTCAAACAAGTATGTATTAATCTTGACAAGAACACACTATACTAGCACTATTGCTACCATCAGTAGTATATTAATCTTTTTCAGATAAAATGTTTTTCTATAGAATAATTCTGTATTCCAATGTCCCGTTTCACCTTCTAATCTACAACTAATTCTGGTCTATTTTAAGAGAACACCAAAAGTATTACCGCTAATCGTAGAAATTTATGAGAAGAATAGTTTTGACATAGAAAAATTTTGCATTAATATTTATATTTTTCTAGAAAAATTATTATAAATATATTATCTTTTATTTCCTTTCCATTCTATATTATATATATAAATGATAAATATTCCTTTATCTTCATTTCCCATGGTATGAAAACTGAATTGACGAAGAGATATTCTAGCAGAAAACTAACGATTTAATTGAAAAGAATCACGAAGCTAATCAATAAAGTTGAACAATTTATAAGCTTTAAATATGTATTATGTGATCCAGTGAGGTGCAAGGTGAATAAAAACAAGTCTATTCAATGTATTTGTCGACGTTTCGGCAAGTATCACTTGCCCTTATCGAGACTGTTTATTAAACATAATTACAAAATTAACAAAATTTTTTAATATTAAAAAACATATGTATAATATAACGATTTGATATAGTTCCCAATTGAAATTTCGGAAATAAATATTCAACGACTTATTAGTCGTAACGTCAAGTGTAGACTGTAAACAAACTTAAATCATATGTCCTCAATATATACTTAATTTGACGTCACACTCTACGTCATATTATTGTGATTCGTCATATTATTGAGGATCATATGATATTTGTTATTGAGATTTTGTGTGTCCTCTTTTCTATTTATTGTATTATTATTGATTTTAATGTATTATAATTTATAATTTATAAGTATATAATTTATAAGCTTTATATTTTTTCAGACAAAGCAATCCAAATTTCTGATGTTTCACCCTTTCAGCATATTCTATTTAATATTTTCGGTAACGGACGTTTTGGAAATAGGCATACATTATAATTTATAATTAATATAATTATTCTAGTCACCTCCGTATATGTAATATTGATACGATTTTTATGATTTTTTTAGATGTCTAACAAAATTGAAAATAATTTTAAATTTTAATGTCAACGTTTCAACAACATTAGTTGTCCTTCTCAAGGCTACAAATTATTAATTTAATTTATTTGTTTAATGTAAGTGTTGAAAATTGTAAATAATTATAATCATTAATTTTAATATATTACAGCCTTAACAAGGATAATTACCATTGTCGAAACGACGTTAAAAATTATAATTGTGCTTTTAATTTTTTTTACATCTAAGAAAAACCTTAAAAAACCTATCAACATTATAATTTTTATACTTTTTGTATATATACTTTATTGAATTCCTTTAAATTAAAAATTATATTAAAATTTTATTAAAAAAAACGAATAAATTAATTACACAGTTATTAATCAGGACAAAGCTTTGTAAGATTTATAAGTACAAAATGATTTTTATTAAATATTAACAATTTATTTGAAATAAGTTGCAATTTATATGCTTTTAATGATAAATATGAGAATCAGATATATCAAAATTCGCTTCCCTAGAAGTTTATGTATACTATGTAGACTCGTTGATAAGAGAATGGATTTTAATTTGGTCTTCAAATATTGATTTCTTTTGCAATTTCATATAGAAGACCTGTGTAAAAGACAGAGCGATAGTTTTAAATGTGTCAAGGTGTTTTAGCTAATAATCGTAATAAGCATAAAATATGCTACTAATGACGGCTATATTCCAGGTATACTACACGTGCTCATGCCAGCTTGTTGTCAATCACTTAAAATAATTATATCTAAATCAAATATATAAATATTTTATTAATATATAAATACATGGTTCATCCACGAAGTATTGAGTTTTTTTTTTATTTTGCGACTATTGGTCATAGAAATTTGGGAGGGGTCTTATAATGTTGACAAACTCTTTCCTCATTTGTCTCTTTATCTTTTTTCGATAATTAAATGCGGCAGAATTTTACTTCGCGCGAAGGGTGTTTTTCAATTTTTTGACACGGCGCGATGGAGCGACTACTCGAACAACGTTACGCGATAAAGTTTTGTTTGCAATTAAAAAAAAAAAAAATTCTTATCTTTTTTTTGAAAGATTATTTATTGGTGGACTTATAAACATAAATTTAATTAAAAATTTTAAATTCTTCAAAATAATTTCCTCCTACATCAACACATTTTTGAAGGCGTGTTTTCCAAATTTCAAATGCATCTTCAATCCCTTCAGCTTTGATGTTTTTTAAAAAATTTCACATTTATAAATTTTTTTGCACTATATGGTACACTGTAGATCGCGTTAAATTCAGTTTTTCCACGATTACTCTAGCCATTGAAAGCTTCTTTGGCGCCCAGATCGAGGCTTATCGATGATTCTTTCTCGGCCCTCTTTGAAAGCTCTGACATGCAATTATATCCATACGCTTTTTGCAACATTTTAAACGTTTCCACACTGTTTTTTTTAATTGCAAACAAAATTTTATTGCGTAACGTTGTTCGAGTAGTCGTTCCATCGTGCCGTGTCAAAAAACTGAAAAACACCCTCTGCGCGAAGTAGCATGCTGCCGCTTCAAATTATCGAAAAAACAAAACAAAAAAAAAGGACAAATGAGAAAAGAGTTTATCAACATTTTAAGACGCCTCCCAAATTTCCATGACCAGTAGTCGCAAAATGAAAAAAAACTCGATACTTCGTGGATGAACCATGTATATATATTATTAATTGTTATCGACAAAAACATGTTAAATAAACCGATGTAAAATTTTTTTTAATAATATATAACAAGACTAGTCGCATAAAAACATCTAAAGTAGGTGGAAAATTCTAAAAGGATAAAAAGGGTAACTGGGATTGTCGATTTACTTAATCACAGAAAATTTACGATACAAATAAGAATTAACTAATAAGAGTAAACTTCAAAGGCTTTGAAATCTGCCTGTTATACGTAACTTAACACAAAATATATTCTTGAATTTTTAAAAAAATTAATAAATCTCACAATAATCTTGAAAATGAATTCGCAAGATCAAAATTGTTTTTATAATATTTTAAAATGTTATTTATCAAGTATGTAGACACTAATCGATTAAATTCTAAAATCAAAACTAAAATAAATAATGTAAAGTTATAAATAATAAAATCATAATCATCATAAGAAATGTGTAAGAAATTAATAGCGTACTTAAGTATAATAGAAGTTCATAGAATTAAAATAAAAATTTGTAGATGAAAAATAAAAGAATAAGCAAAATAACTGAAATAATTACAAATAGATTCATTTTGAATTTTAAACAATTTAAATTTATAACCACTGTCAATAAGCATATTATATAAAAAATAGAAAAAAATTCTAAAACGTAAAATAGAGTAATTTGGATCGTATGGTTACTTGATCAGCACTACATGGCTAATTTTTTCACTTGTGTGGTTTACGCTCGTACTTAACAGAAAACGGAGAATAAGTTGCCGAAAAAGACAGTTTAAATTTTATCGACAAATGAGACCAATGAAAATAAAATTGTTTTGAAAATTATATTTGGTCTTCTTTTTAATATCACTCGTCAAAAGTAAATATACGTAGTGTAATTAACAGTAGTGATAGTGACTTTGTATAGTGTATACATAACTAATAAATCGAAAAGTGGCATTTTAAAAAATTTTATATAATGGGGTTATTTACAGATTGACAAACTGAGTCTACGTTATATTATATTGTCAAATTTTGACAAAAATTTTACAAATAGATATAATTTTATCGAATACGAATGTATATAATTTAATAAATATTGATTACAATAGTACAAAACTTTTTTTTTATTATATAATATAATTATAAATTTTATATTTATAATTAATAATTATTCTAAGGATTTAATAGTTTTTATCTATGAACCAATAGTTTATTGTTTATATTAATTATATTATTGGTTCTTATACAATAAAATTCATTTTTATTATTTGATTTTAATAGATATAAAATGTGGAACAAGAATCTAATTTGCTACAACCAAATATATTTCAACGGTTACTTGGGACTTATAACATTTTTTATATCAGCTATGTGTTATAGTAATTTAATGATGCTTTCTATTTATTACAGTATAAACATATGGTATTTTAACTGGATTCAATTAGTAATTTATTCTGCATTTATTATACTGTTAAAAATAATATATAATCTTCAAATTTATAATGTAGGTTAAGTTTTAGAAATTAATTTTTTATTATTACATAAGCAGTAATAAGCTTTTATTATTCTTTCTCATACTATTTTTATTAAATTTTACATAAAATAAAATTATGTTGATTAAGGAGCTTTCCTAGTTTTGCACTTCTAAAAAATCGATTTTTTTCATGTTTCGATAGTGTACTATTTCAATAATGTTTTTCCACAGTTTTATAATTATACCATAAATATTTATAAAATGTTAGCCGAATAACTGACGTCAAGTACTCAATGTTCTGAGTTGGGGATTGCACGCTGAACAGTTATACTTAATATATTACTCTAGTATTAATAAAATCAACTACAAACTGTAAAAATTAGAATGATAAATAAAAAAACACGTAATATAAAGTGTAGGTGTATCCAAAATTATTCAAAGAGATAAGAGGTATACAAATAAAGCTAAATTTAACACCCACAAAATACTCATTTCATTTTGAAAGAACATCGCAGTTATTAATATTTTTTAAATAAATGAAAAAGATGTAAGTGATAATCAGAACGTCTGGAAATGAAATCCATTATATAGATCTAGTAATAAAAGGAGGACATTACATGATTATATTATCAACATATATTGGAGAATAGTAAGGAATACACAACTGCAACTGCTAGAAATTAAAGTCTAAAGAAAATACATTAATAAATGTTAATAAGAATTACAGTTATGTTGTTATTAATTTTGTAAATGTATTTTTTGCAATTAGTGCAACAATGTGCAATTAGTAAAAAAAGGTTAAAAAAAAGGTTAAAGAAAGGATAAAAGAGGAAATAGAAGGGAGAAAAAAGAGTTTAAAAAGTAGATAAAAGTGAGAAAAGAATGATTAAATGGATGATAAAAGAAACGGAAAAAAGAGGAGAAGCAAAGGAAACGAAAGAAGAAATGGAAGGAGAGTGGAAAAAGGAAAATTGAAAATAATAATGGGTGATGGTCAAGGAGATATTTTTTAGTTTAGAAAATGACAAATACGGATGTGATAAATAAGTGGGCGAGGCCAATGGGACGTATGAGCAGAAAACGGTAAACAAGCTCAAGATAGAACATAGTGAGCGAAGAAAATTTGTCAAAATCTACGCTATCACAGAAGATAATTATTACTATGAAAAGATGGGCAAAACAAAGAGAGAAGATAATTAGAGACGAGAATCTGGTAGTTAGAGGAGAGGGAATAGAAGTGGTTAAATAGACGGGATTGACGAGATGGATAAAAAGGCTCGTGAAAGAAAGACTGAGGGTAAATGAAAATGCTTGGATAAGCAGAAAAGTTGTTATAATAAAAATGGAGAATATAGAAAAAAGAAAGAGACACTGGAGGCAAATGATAGCTAATTGGTACAAAACTGTACTTGGAAAAAGACCTGTGTTTCGAGGAGAAATAGATATAGGAAGAACTATAGGAATGAGTGAAAGGGTTATGCGAAGATGGGATTAAGGAAAGATAACTTTAGTAGAAGATGGATAAGATGGGAGAAAGAAGAGAGAATGTTAACGATAAAATAATAGGAAGAGAGATGCGACAGAGAAAGTAAACAGTTACGTAAAGAACAAGAACAGAAAGAAGAGTGCAAGATGGAAAAGACAGCGATAAAAAAAACTAGATAAAAGAAAAGGTGAGGATTTAGAATAAACAAGGAATAGTATATAAAAGAAAATGAGGAGGGGTGAAAGGAAATCAAGATGTAGAGAGAAAGAGAATAAAAAAAGGGATGAAAACAAAAAGAAAAGAAAGGGTGAGCAGTAGAGAGGAATTGAAAAGAGAAAAAGAAAAGGGTGATAGTAAAAAAAGAGGACTGCTGTATGGAATTACTAAAAGTAACGGAGAGTAGGAAGGAGGGAATAGCTGTTGGAGAATACTGTACTGATATCTAGCTGGTCTATTAAAGAAATATATTAAAGGACAGAGGATTCTAGAGAAGATAAACTATTTATATCTGGCAGAAACATGAATAGAAGAAAAACACGCAAAGAAGTGTCAAGGAATGTTGCCAAAGCAATTTAAATGAAACATGATAGGTGTTGCAAGAAAAAACAAAAAGGATAAAGTGAAAGGATACATTTTGGTAGGTATAAAAAGAGATTGGAAAAAGAGATTGGAAGATCAGAATTTGGGGAAGAAAAAGGCAAAGGGATAGTAAAAATAAGGATCATATCTAAGAAAAGAAGGCTTGACCTGGCCCTATGGATCATTTAAAGCAAAAAATAAAAAACTGACAAAAATGGCAGGTTATAGAGGAAAAGAATTACCCAGGAAAGGCACAGTTATTGGTGCTGGGAGACTTCAATATAAGAATAGAACTGGAGGGTAGATATATAAAGGAAAAAGATAAACGAAGGATGTCTGAAAGAAGAAACAAAGATAAAAAATAAAAAGAAGGTATAAGCGTGGTGAAAAAGATAAAGAGAAATAGATGGACACTACCAAATGACACAATAAAAGAAGATGAACAAGAGGAAATAACATACCCCGGAGTGAGAAAAACCTCTGTAATAGATTTGACGATTAGAGATGAAAAATTAGAGAGAAGATTCAGGAGCTTCAAAGATAAGAAAAGAGTTTAATCGGATCACTTTTCCATGTGAACGAGTATATAAGTGGAAAAGGAAACAAGAGATCAAAGAAGGAAGCAAAACGACACATACCGGATGATTGAAGTTTGGACAGAAAACAGAATAAACAAATATAAAGAAGATACAAACAAGAAAATCGAAATAGGAGAAGGATAAAATAATGGCGACATAAAAGAAATGTGGAGAGTGACGAAAGAGAGAAGAAGAGAATTAATTAACACCAAAGAAGTAAAAAAAAGTAGAAACTTAGAAAATTAGAGAAAAAAGTGAGGGGACAAGGAATACTCGAAAGAAAAGATACGAGCAAGAAAAGCATTGAAGTTATGGAAAAATGGCAAAGCAGTGAAAATACAGTATATAAAACATAAAAGAGAATGGAAAAGAGTATGTGAAGAAAAATAGAAAAGAAAAAAGGTAGTAGAAAAATTTAAATAATTGAGGAATGAGAAGGATATTTTGAAATATCTGAACAAGGGTAGAAAAAAAGAGTAGATGATACCAACATAACTAGTAGAGCAATGAATGGAATATTCAATTGACTTACTAGACGGAGTTAAAGAAAAAGAAGAGAAGAGGAAAGAAAAAATGAGCGAGAACGAAATTTTTGAAAGAAGAAAATTTTGCAATATATGAAAAAACCTAAGTAAGAAGTCACGTATAGTAGATGAAATCACAAATGAAACATGGATGTACTGGGGAGAAGCAATTAAAAATAAACTAATAGAAATAATGCAAACGGTATAGAAAAGAAAAGAGTAACAGAAGGAATGGAAAACGTCAGCGATAGCACCAATCTATAAAAAAGGATAAAAGAACGAAGAAGAAATTACCGCGGATTATTATTGTTACTCACAGCATATAAAATATATGCGGGTAGATTCTATGATAAGGTAAAAGTAAAACAGACGATACCAGAAAGACAAGCTGGGTTCAAAAAAGGAAAATTGACAATAGGCAACATATATATAATGAATCACTTGTCAAAGAGAAATATCGGAAATAACAAGAGGCTGTATGAACTGTTTATTCACATAAAAGCGGCGTTTGATATGGTAGACAGGGAGATGGTGTTGAAGGAAGTGGAAGAAAGAGGAATCAGTGAATACTAGTAAATAAAATAAGGAAGGACTACAAGAAAACGATGGTGGGGATATAGGTAAATAGGGAATTTTTAACGAAATTTTGAACCAAACAGGGCTTAAAACAGGGCTGAAGACTAATCCCTATATATATATATAGGGCTAGAGGAAGAGCTGTCAATAAAAAAGATAGATGGAATGACAATATGGTCTTTGATATACGCAGATGATCTAGTACTTCTAGAGGAATATAGAAAAACTATGCTAGCAATGACGAGAATATTGAAAAAGTCATTAAAAAAAGGAAATTGAATTTGAATTGAACACGGAAAAAACTAAGAAGGTGATATTTAAAAAATGAAAAAAGAATAAGGAGGAATTATGGACATTGTAAAAAAACAGAATACAAGTAGTGAAGAGTGTTAGATAGTTAGATTTTGTGTTGTCCAAGCATGGAACACACAGAAAACATTTAGAAGAAAGATAAACAAAAAGTATAACTGCAAAAAATGCATGGGTACTAGGTGAAAGGATTATTGAATTTCAAGAGAAGAAAAATGTTTTTTGAATACTTGGTGAGAGAAGTAGTAGAATATGGAGTAGAAGTATGGGATAAGGCAGAAGAACTACAAAAAATAAAAGCAGTCTATTATAGATGGGTACTAGCTCTATATTTATGTACACCAAGGTACGAGGTCTATGAGAGGATAAATAAGCTAAAAATGAAGGCTAAAAATAAATGGAGAACAAGAGCATAAAAAGTGAAAAAAGGTTGAAAAAGTTGAGAAAGGAAAAGTTAACAAAGAAATTCTTCGAGGAAAAGAAAAGAATAAGGTTATCGGGAACAGAAAGCGACACAAAAGAAAGGTGGTTTAACGGCCTAGGAATAAGTAATACATAAGTGGAATATTGGGAAAAATAGAAAAGGACATACAGTGAGATAAAAGAAAGATATAAAGATATGTAGGTACAAGAGAGAAGAGGAAGAATAGAAACAGCAAAATATAACCCAATATATAAGGATATAAAAGGAATAGGATTATCAAGATACTTAAAGGAGAAAGGAGACAGTAAGAACATGAAAGTGTTAGCAAGTAATATTATAACAAGAAATGAATACTGGAAAGAAGAGTAAATAAAGTATGAAAGTGCTGGGATTTATTTTATATCAATATATAAATATAAAGTAAAATAGTATTAAATTAAGTTTGTAAGCAATGGAAATGTAAACAAAAGTCCATTCCAGGACCCAAAAGGCCGGAATTTGTATATTAAATTAAAAAATGAACGCTTTATAATATATATTAAATTTAATTAATTTATTGGAATTCAAACATTCTAATAATTATTATAATTTATACTAGACAAAATTCTTTATGCTTGAACTACTATTAAAATTTAAATAAACAAGTTTATGTTTAATATGGTATCATTAATATAATATACAAAAATTGAAAATATATTTAAAATTAAAATTTATATTACATTAAGAAATTTGTTTTTTAGTCAATTAAATATGAACACAAATATTCAATAAATTCAATATAATATAGAAAAATGATAAATAAAAAATTTTATTGACATTAATTATTATATTACGAATGTATATTATACGGTGTATTAATGTTATACTGAGCTATAATATTATACGGTGTGGAGTTAGAAACGAATAGAGAAGATATGCAGAAGTTTCGCACGTCATATTTATTTATCGTAGAGTAATATATTATAGATGTATGAGAATAATGCACGTACTGTATTAAACATTTTATTGACAGATTTCAATATAGTTAATAGTTACACAAATATCTATTTATAAATATTAGAATACGATAACAATTTATTTAAACAAATTGAACCCTTTAATATTTTTTACATTTTATAAAAACAATTTATAAGCCCAGGGTATCGCTTATTCATGTTAAATTACATAGGGGCAATAATATTTTTTAATTAAGTTGATAACGTTTAACATATACTTGCTCTGATTAAATAATAAATTAATTTTTAAATTTATTTAAATTAGAATTATTACGGGCATGACTGGATATTTATCATGTATTAGATATTTATTATATATGGATGGGTATCATAGTTTAGATAAATGCATATATATACATGGTCTGTCCCCGAAGTATCGAGTTTTTTTTCGTTTGGCGAATATTGGTCGCAGCGATTTGGGAGGGGTCTTATTATATAGATGGAAGTTTTTTTATTTGTCTCTTTTTTTGTTTTTTCAATAATTAAATTCGGCATGATTTTACTTCGCGCAAAGGATGTTTTTCGATTTTTGGACACTGCGCGCTGAATCAATTAGTGGAAAAATGCTACGCGAGAATACTTCGTTTATAGATTATATAAAAAAAGAAAACACTTACCTTTTTATGGAATTTTATTTAATTGTGTACGTATAAACAGTTTGAAATAAAATTTTTTAAATTTTTCAATATAATTTCCTCCTGCATCAATGTATGTGCGAAGGCGAGTTTTCCAGGTCTCAAAAGCAGTCTGAAACTCCTCAATTTTGATATTTATGCAAACTTTTTACATTTATAAATTTTTTTTCATTACATTGTGTACAATAGATCGCATTAAATTCAATTTTTGTGCGATTGCTCTAACTGTTATCGGCGGTCCAAATTTAAAATTTTTAGTACAAAAGATAATCGATGTGTCCCGATCTGGGCGCCAAAAAAGCTTTCAAATCGCTATGACGAATAGTCGCAAGATAAAAAAAATACTCGATACTTCGAAAATAGACTTCTAATATGGAATAATGTTTCGAAATTTAATAAGCACAAAAGTTCGGGGACATCGACGCCACCACGAGGTGCCAAATCATAAACATTCTGCGCCACACTTCGTAAGACAAAACTGATAAGATACAGTATCAAAAAATACAAAGCTACTACTTACCTACCCGAATGTCGCCAAGCACATAATGGGAGAACTCTCAGATTCAGCAGTTTTCGACCCGACGGAGGTGATGAATAAAATCTAAAGCAGCAGATGAGTAATTCTGTTTCGAGTCTTCATTGGGTCAACACCTACAGGGAAAAAATCTTCCGGTTCGGATCTCAGTCGTATAAAAAATATTAACGAATAGTATTGATGTAAAATAAATTTACAAAAAGGAGTGATATTTCTCAAAAATTAAGGGGTTAGGCACAGTAAACAGATGCCAAAAAATGAAAGATGATTTTTAAACTCTAAAATAGAGTTGAACTAGAATGAGTATGTATTATACTTCTATGTATGTTATACGAAAATTATCTGCCACGAGACAGACCTCAGGACTATATATATTCTATAGAGCTCAAAAATAGCAAGAGTAAAAACGAGTAATGAGGAACTCGTATATATTACCTCACTAAACCTTTTCATATTAAGAACCTATAATTTATTATTACGCTATAATATATTAATATACTATATATTAATATACTATAATTATTTATTAAGGGGGTACGTCACCTAGTGGCTGACAGAGGTACTACATAGCGGGCGAGATTTGAACAGCGCCATTGCATAAGAGTTGTATTAACTCTTTTCTTTTTCAAACATTCTTCCCGCCATCAGCAATGTAGTTTGCTGATTATTATCTCAAAATATTATGAGGAGTATAGCGAGTTTTGAGATTGATCGTGTGAGAACAGTCGTTGCTGTTTTGAGGGAGACAACTCTAGTTAAATTGTCCTTACCAGGAATGAGTTTCAGAACTCTAGCCAGAGGCCATTTGTTTGGTGGTAACCTTTCGCCTGTGATTAAGACTAAAATACCTATCTGAATGTTATGATGAGTGTGATGCCATTTGGAGATTGATTGTAGTCTCTGAAGATATTGGGATGACCATTGATTCCAAAATCTTTGAGTTTTTTGTTGAATCATTTGCCACCTGTTTAATCGATAGGTTGAGAAATCTACTAAAGTGGCTTCAGGAAGAGCATTCAATGCTGATCCAATCAAGATGTGACCCGGTTTTAATACACATAAATCTGTTTTTGCTCCTCTGCCCTTCCAAGTTTTGATAATCTCTGCCAGTATGAGTAAATGGTCTAAATGAGTTAACTCTAGCAACGGATAATTGACCTATTAATTGTTGTGTTTTTACACCTCTCTGCCTGGCGCATATTACACAATGCAATATCTTAGATCTTACAGGTGCCCTTCCTCCTATGATCCAATAGTGTTGTCGAATGAGTGCACGAATTAATTGAGTGCCACCATGCATGGTTTCTCTATGAGCTTGGTCTATTATCAAGTCTGAAAGTCTTGAATGGCGTGGCATGATGGCTGGGTGCTTGTTCTCAAATGTTAATATCGAGTTCTCCAATCTTCCTCCAATTCTGATATTCCTTCTCTATCAATAAATGCTGTGAGTCTGCTCATTGAATGATTTGATGGTAATTGGTTGTTGTTCTTGAGTATCTTGATCTCTTCTTGAAAATATATTGATTGAGTGTCCTTTATCCAAAATTGATTGGATTGTTCAATCTCCTCTACTAATAATTCATCAGCGCGATTGATTGCAATTCTTCTCACCTTGTTCTTTAATCTTGAGATGTATCTATAACATAATGCTGTTACTCTTAACAGTTTCTTCAGTGAAGAGTATCTATCAATCAACTCCCATTGCTGCCTTCTCGAAGATTGAGAAACATACATGCAAACTTGAGGACGAGACTCCTGTGCACAGAGCTCGTCTGGGTTCTTATGTAGTTGAAAAGGCCATAAATTTTGGGATTGTTGTAACCAGGATGGTCCTGTCCACCAAAGAGGATGATTCCTCAGTTGATCGGTAGATGTTCCTCTAGAGGCACAATCTGCTGGATTGTTTTTTCCTGAAACGTATCTCCAGTGTGAGTTTCTTGTTAATTCTTGAATCTTGATAACTCTATTTCTTACGTATTCTTTCCATCTTGAAGGGTGAGTTTTGATCCATGCTAATGAGACTTGAGAGTCTGTCCAAAGAAAAGTTTCTTGCACTTTCAGAGTCAGGGTTGTTTGAACATGCTCATTGAGCTTTGCTAAAAGAAGAGCTGCTGAGAGTTCTAGCCTCGGGATTGTTAACTTCTTCTTTAAAGGTACGACCTTTGTTTTTGATATTACTAAAGAGATTTTGGTACCTGAGCTTGAGCGAATTATGAGATAAACTACTGCTGTCATGGCAAATTGAGATGCATCAGAAAAGCTCTGGAGTTCAATACTTGAATCACTCATAGTATTGAACCATCTTGGGATGGAAAGTTTAGCCAAACTTATAAGATCTTTTCTGATGGAAAACCATTTTGATATGAGTTGAGGAGGTAGATATTCATCCCATCCTATTTTATTGAGCTAAATCTCTTGTAAAAGTACCTTTGCTCTAATTACTACAGGAGATGCAAATCCGCATGGACCAAAGATTTGAGCTGCTTGAGATAATACTTGTCGTTTTGAGTTTGTTCTATTTGAGTCGTTTAATAATGATGAGAAATTGAATGCATCATTTTTTTGGTGACCATAAAATACCGAGAATTTTGGTCTCACAGTCGGTGAATGATATTAATTTGTTTTGATCTTTGTGCTCGCAGAATCTATTGAGTAAACTATTGGTGTTGGAGTGCCATTTTGCGAGGGGAAACCTCCCAGCATGAAAAGATTAATCAATTGTTGAGGTTTCTCTAATAATTCTTCTTTTGAATCCGCTCCTCCTAATATGTCATCAATATATCGATCTTGAGTTATGCAGGAAACAGCAAGAGGAAACCTTGAGCCTTCATCCTCAGCAAGTTGAAGGAGAATTCTTGTAACTAAAAATGGTGCAGATTTTGTTCCATACGTAAGAGTTGTTAAGTTGTATTTAGTAACCTCATGTTTGTCATTAAACCATAATATTTATTGAAGATGCTAATCATCTTTGAGAACCTTGATTTGACGATACATCTTTTCGATGTCAGTGGAGAATAAATGCTTGTGTTGACGAATCCGCATTATAATATCTGCTGTATTATTTATTATTATTATATTATTTATTATTATTATTATTGGACCTGTATGCATGATATCGTTGAATGATTAACCAGTGTCAATAGAGTTTGATCCATTGAAAACCACCCTAATTTTGATTTTTTGGCCTTGTTTCTTGAAAACTCCATGATGAGGTAAAAAATATTGAATGTTGTTTCTCTTTGTTTCTTTCTTTAACCGAATCATGTGTTGGAGTTTCTAATACTCAAGCATTCTGGACAGATCTTCAGCGTGTAGCTAGGCCACGCACAACCCCAACATTCTACAGTAGCTCTACTACATTCTTACGAACATCTTCTAGGCTTGAATGTCGCGCTTGGTTCTGTTTAGGCAGGTTCTTCGAACTAAGTTTTGGCCTAGAGGGTTTAGAGCCAACCGCGGCTGTTTTAAACGCGGTCTGGCCCTTACGGCGATCTTGTGGCTTAAATGTCAATTCCGGTAGTAGACTATCTTCCGCACGCAGAGGTGGCCTATAATTTCTTTCCTCAGAAAGTATGTCTTCCGTAGTTCTGGCTAAATCAAGCAGACGATCAACGTTCGTAACCTTGTCCTCCTGAACCAGCTTTTTAATCTCTGATAACAGATTCCTATGTAGCAGATGCAGCTGCTTAGCCAGGCTCTATGGCTCGTCAAATTTATTCAGTATCGCTAGTAGACAGAAGATATAATCACGCACAATTTAGTTAGTATTTGATAGATGTGATATATTTTCTTAATTGATGTTTTATTTTGGTAAGATTAAATGATATTAGTAATTTTAATTGTGAAGTTAATGGTTTTTTTTTCCTAAAAAAAGTATATTTTAATCTGATTTTGACAACAAAGATTACATCATTTAAAATTTTTGAACTGTATTTTAATGAAAATACTGTTCAAAACTTGTTATGTATATTATATATACATTTTTAACATATTAACAACACAATTATATTTATAATTGGTAATTTATTTATTTTCCTAACCTAGTAGTAATAATGATAATCATTATAAAAAAGTAATTATTGAAATGTTTAGTTATATCAATAATTTAAATAAAATGAGAAATAAAAGGATTTCAATTATTTTCCTTTTTTTTCTGTTTGAGAAAAGACAAAAAAAATGGAAAGAGAAAAAGAAATTTCACCAGTCTTGTATTTATTTGATAAAACAACAAATGTGCTTTACAAATATCTTTTTTGATTTTGACTTCGCCCGCTTTGTTTGATTCTTGGAATTTGGCGCGCGTGGACGCTAGGGAGTAGTTCTGAGAAGTCGCGGCGCGCACGCGTTAATTTCAAATTTCAATTTTAACGCGTTGACATATATTTTAATTAAATAACAAAATCAACAAAGAAAATTATGTTTGTAATTGTGGGTATTTGTTATTGGGCACCATATAAAATTCTTACTTCTTAATTCAAAAAAAGAAAAGGAACATCAGCATTGATTATGATAAAAAAATATGAAATTATCGAATAAAGAATGGTTATATAAGATTAAACAAATTTTATTGCAGAAAATAGACAAGTTACAGGGATCGAACAAATTTAATTTGTCGAAGTGATAGGAAAGCAATCATGTTACGCGGAGGGAAAAGTTGTCGCCCACGCGTGCGATATTCGCCTAATTCGCAAGCCGGTGTGTACAGAGAGTACGCTGTACTTACGCAAGACGCTCTTTATCGCTCTAGGCCGTCGCTTCCTCATCTTCTCGCAAGGTCACCGAGCTTCCGGGTCGAGCCTACGACCGCCCGGGAAGATGTTGTTAGTCCTCGTTTGAAGTCGCCTCGGGAAAAGCTGCTCCCGGGTTGCCTCGATGACTACGTTGTCCGCGTCGGCTAAAGGTGATCATCTCCACGGGTGTTTTCCTCCTCGAGAATCACGACTACTCGCCGGGCACTTCCTCGTTAATTATATCAATATCGAGATAATGAAACTGGGAGGCACGAACCTGTAAAAAACCGCCTTGTAACTTTTTCAATTGAGAGCACCGCTATGTATCGTGGCTACTCAAGCTCTATCTACCCTATCTTTTCTTTAAAAAATTACAAGTTTTCAAAAGCTACCCCCCACCTTTTTTGGGACCAGCGACTTGTCATACACACGTTACGTTGACGCCACAAGACGTCACAGTATAAAGTAAATTATTAAATAACGAGTTTGTATCTAAAGAAATAAATATGTTATGAGTCGAAATTTCTATATTTTTTAATTTATTTTTTAGTTAAAAACTATTAATAATTTTTAACAAGGGATATATTTTTTAATTGTTTATATAATTTTATTTATGTTTTTAAAGTGTAAAGGACTGTTTTTTTGTTCGTTATGAACATGCTTCTTTGTGGATTTTTAATTTCCCATATACAATAGCTATATTGGTATTAATCTACGATGTTTGAGTAGTATATTATTTTCTATCAAGATATTGATTATTATTTAGATTTTTTTTTTTATTTATTGAAATTTTTTTTTTATGTCGGGAGATTCTTTAATTTAATTTTTATTATATTTGTTTTTATATTTTTGTTTCCTAGTAATTTTATCATTTTTTATTTTTTATCATTTGTACTGATACATATTATAATATTACCCTTGTGTACATCGGTTGAGAACATATTTTTATTTTTGTTAAAAAATTTTTTAATCACTATTAAATTATTATTTAAACTTTATTTTTTGTATTGATATTATTATTTTCGCTTTGATCTGAAATTTGATATAATTAATTGTTCTACCCTAGATCTCGATTTTAACATTATGATTAATATTGACACCTGGTAATGGCCTCTCAATGTTTTTGATAGTTCTATTTATGCACTTATATATAAACTAATTAAGGATAAATTTATGAAAACTAAACTTATGAATAAAGTTCTAAGTATTCTTGTGTGCAGTAATTAATAATAAATTTCTTTTGATAAATTGTTGATTTAAATTTAATAATTTATCATAATTATTTTAATTGATAAAATGTTTGTAATTATCTATCTTATTTAATAAACAGCCTGAATAAGGGTTCGTTTGTTGAAAAAGTTAAAAATCCATTTGATTAATTAAATATATTTGTTTTCTTATGAAATAATATTTATTATTACATATTCATAATTTTTTACAAAAAAACCCAAGTAAATTAAAACTTATTCGATTTTATGAAAAACCTATATAGAATACTACATAATAAACTCAAATTAATTTCATTACCAAAAAGTTTATCTATTCAATATCTATTTACACTTGTAAATACTTTAAAGGAATCTTTTATTAAAAAACAGATATTGTGATATTAAACCTAGGTTACGTATAATTTCCAAATTTTCGTGGATGAATTAAATTGGTCTTAACAATTCGAGATATGAAAATATATAATTAAAACATATATATATATATATATATATTATCTATTGCTCTATCCTATAAAGAGAAGCAATAACTAATATAAGTAAATATCAACAGATAAATAATAAATAATGTCAATGATATTAACAAAATCTACAATATACACAATATGTTTAATTATTACATCTAATATAAATAATATCTATTTTTATATAAATTTTCATAATAATATTTATTTGTAGGTATTTATTAGAGCATTTTTTTTGGGTTATACTTTTATCTCAGGAATAACGTTCTACATACTCGCAGTAGAATCATGGAAAATTTTCGGTATATATATAACAGTTTTATCAGCATTCCACTTAACAGAATTTTTAGCAATTGCTTTTACAAATCCTATGGTAGTGTCTGCTGAATCTTTTATTATAAACCATAGTTTTTCATATACTTTAGCTGCTGCAGCTAGTTGGATCGAATTTTTCTTAGAAAGCAATTATTTTCCTATACTTAAAGATAATATGTGGATTCCATTAATTGGTCTTTTTTTTTGTTTAATTGGAGAATTATTCAGAAAAGCAGCAATATTTACAGCAAAACAGAATTTTAATCATGTTATACAAAATAAAAAAATTAATGATCATAAATTAATAACTCATGGTGTATACAGTATTTGCAGACATCCAAGTTATGTTGGATGGTTTTATTGGTCTTTAGGAACTCAGGTAACTAGGCTTTTTTGAATTTCTGTGAAATTAATTTTTTAAGAGTTAGTTTCCAAATTAAATAATTTTTTTTATTTTTAACTTCATTTATTTGGATTTATTATAATGTGAATATTAGTTTTAATAAAAAATAGATTGGCTTATAAAAAATTATTGAAATTGTCGCATATATTACTGATATAATAAACTGCATCGATCAAATTTCAAATTATTAGATTATTTATAATAATTTGAAGCACTCATCAAAATAACTAAAGATAAGTAGTTTCATTCAAGTCATACTCTTCAAATAAATTGTCTCGAGTGTAAACCTAAAAATTATATATATATATGTGTGTGTATTTAATGTTGCTGGATAGATCAAATTTGTAGAAACTATAGGTGAAAAAATATGTTAATTTGTTACGAGAACAGACTCAGAAAATAAAATCTATAATTTATGAAAAAACAACATTTAGATGATTTGTTTTGCTGTTCTCATCAAGTATAAAATTTATTAAAGTAAAATTATAATGTTATGTCTAAATCATTCAAGGTTGCTTCTTTTTTACCTACACAATTAAGTGGACTAATGCAGGACAAGCAATAGCAATAAACGATTTGATAATTCAGATTCGAATTCCGAATTTCATGAATATAATTATTATTATTACATGCATGATTACCTAATAGTGAAAAAGGCTAAAAAAATGCCACTAGAAATTTTTAGAATAAGGCGATTTAGATTTCAGAAAAAAGGAATTAACTTCTTCGTGCTCTTAACTTTTAGATAAAATAATGATGGTCTTTCCAAGATTAAACAAGCCATTGAGACAGATTAAGTTACAGACGCTATCTAAACTCATAGAAATAAAAAGAAACATTAAACTGGATTACTACTCGTACTAATTCCACTGACAAGAATAGTGCAAAACTCTCGATCTGTCTTCCTTAATAGATGAAGCAATAGAGCACTTTTTAGATTATTAAAATATCAGCTAACCACCTGTAACAAAAATCGTTAAGAAAGCAGTAGATTCTTATTCTAAAACGCTACTAAAAATATTTAAAGGTTTTTTTTATTGACAATTTTAATGAAAAATACATTTTATTCACTTTTTTTGTTATAAATTGTCACGTATGCAACATTAATTAAATGCATTCCAAAGATCGTATACATGACAAACTCTGGGAAAGGGAGATAATACATAAAAATAAAACGAAGCATGAGGAAAGTGATGATGGAGTCGACCTAGAGGAGAGTAACACAAAACTCATGAGTAATAAAAGTGTTTGAATCCGTCTTCTTGCGAACATTCCGCACTGAAACCAAAAGTGAATACGCGAGGGTCAGTCGAGGGACAATAGGGGAGATAGCTGACATATTGCTAATCAATCGGCTGGGAAGAACCGCGAACCCTGAAGGGAAAATTCGTGGATCTTGCAATTCTTCATCCGGGGAAGTTGATGAGTAATATAAAAAATGAAAGGGATATTGATACAATTCGAGATTTAAATCAATTTGAACCTTTTTTACACTCACGGCTCGACATATCGGGGAATATTCCGGTTTGAACCTCTATCATAAAATAATTATGAACGACAAACGAAGCTTAGATATTTTGTCGATACGACTAATCACCTTGTACGCGACTTCACTTAGAATCACGAGATACACAATCGTTTAAAAATTCAAGCCAATAAAATTATGAAGAAAATTCATTTTTATATAAATTGATTGGAAAATTAGAAGCGGAGAAATTTTTAAACCGCAGAAAATTTTTTTTAATTAATTAAAAATTTGTAAATTTGTCATTTTTCAATATTTAGAACTTTAATTTTGAAAAAATAAACGGATTATTATACACTTTCGTACAAAGTTTTAGATCAATTGGATTAGTAGTTTTAGTTGTTAGAAAAGTTGTTTAGAGAAGTTTATTATTAATTACCAAGGTTTGATGAAAGTCGAAGTTGCGGATGTCATACTATAATGTGGCTAAGTTTGATTTTCTTCGAGTTAATTTCTCAATACATTTTTTCTATTTATTTCTATTCAAGAATGATTGAACTTCTGAAAATTATCTTATAAGACATGCGCTACATGATCTGTGTTATCGGCGATATTATCGAAAATTTTCTATTTTTTTATAATCAAATATTTCAAAATTTTTTGAGATATAACAATGCTATATCGTATTAATTTGTTGGCATATATTTCGTTTATTTTAATAAACGAAAAAAATCATGTAGTTTTTTTTATTCTCGATGCAAGTTTGACTAGATTGGTTCCATTATATATGTGTGTATAATCTGGATATTGGTTTTATTTATTTTTGAATAATAACTATCACTTGGTCCTTAATTTCAATAATGGAATCAGTTGTGTAAAATTTATCTCAAATTTTTTTTAAGTTAAAATACTCTTTATAATAATATATTCAAGTAAATAAAAACTAAAAATTCATATTCAATTATGTTCATTAAAATACCAACGATTACTGCTGTAATCAATCATCAACCTAGAGAAAAATAAATATATAATTTACATAGCTATAATAGCTACCATATCTATACATTTTCTTATTTCTTCAACAGTTACAAAAAAAAAATGTAAATTTTTTTATTATAGGGTACGGATACTAAGTTTATTGCATCATATTATATGTTGTTTGTGAACCTAATCAAAATACTTTTTCTTGAAAAATTAAAAGAAGGAAAAAAGGAAATAGATCGATAATCAATAATGAAAAATTAATAAAAATTGAATTTTGGAGGTGGTATGAATCGGATTGGGAGTGAAACGAAATTCTAATATAAAATAATTTATATGAGACAACTTTGTTTTATAAATTTCCATATTCATTACAAGTATCGTTCAGCTCGTCCGAATTCAAACTAATTTCTTACCGCAAGTCTTCAATATGAAAAATTCTCCCTAGTCCTCAGTTTACATTAGACATTAAGTTTAACAATTATTGAACACCGGTCAATTTTTATTGTTTTCTTAGTTTTTGTTGTTCTAAATTGGGCGATGTTATCTACATTGATTTTTGCAGCCGTCCGTCCTCGGCATGAAAAACCACCTTTTTTGTTTAACGCGGAGAAAAGACATTTACAAAACTAAACTAATTTCTCTAAAATTATCCTATTAAATTATCCTAAAAATCCAAAAACTACTGGCTTTGCTATCGCGTAAGAATTCAGGTACCTCTTGACGTCCAACTTGTACGGCGACCAATTAGAATTTCCAAACTAGCCTTGCACGTTGACGCAACTAATTTGAATTTCTGGTAGATCTTGTCCCTTGTCAGTCATATTTTCATTAGAGTCCAGCTCGTATGATGACTTACTAGATCCATGAGCCTGACCTCGCACTACGATCCAGATAGCCTAGATTTCTCGCAGATTCATTAAAATATCTGAGTTGCTTTATTACTTATTAACTCGCAAAATCACTTCCACGTCATGTAAGAATATAAGCAAGCATTATAGGTAGTATAGCAAAATTGATAAAAAATCATGCAGTTCATTAATTTTATGTAAAGAAACAAAGAGAAGAAGAACTAGAGAAACAATAGAAAAAGAGTAACATGAAAGATTGAAATTAATCTAAGAATTAGTAAAAAAAAATTATCAACGTGATATTTTTATATATTTTATCTAGCGGGAAAATAGATATGTACCCGTATCGAATTTCAAAGCGACGGGTAATGTTTGAAACGAGACACTACAATCGAAAATTCAAGAAGATGCATCTTTTTACAAATAACACTATAATTTTTTTTTTTTTGGCATTGATTTATTTTATTGATTTTATTATGATATTTAGTTATACAAAAGATCTATGAATTAGTAAAAATATGACTTTTTTACTTGTTACCACTTGTTAGGATGTATAAATAAATTAGAAAATACCCATATTTTACTGCTGCACACAATTCACCGAAATTATTGTGATGGATTTAGAGTGTAATATATATATATATATATATATATATATTTGTGTGTGTGTTAGTCAGGGAAATACCTATATTGCTGATTTATTAGTTTAACATGCTTATAGTTATATGTAATTTCCAAGAAAGCCGGAAAATCCTGATTTGTAATGTTCCTTCCTTTTGTATTATACCGATATTATATTTTGTGAAAGCCGAAAATGCTTACGGCTTTAATCACTTAATTGTTCCGCGAAGGTTCAAGGGTCATATGAGAGAAATTCAAAACTAGGGAAAACCCCGTAGTAATCTACAAAAAGGCCAGCGATTGGTCAACGAAGTTGAGCTTAATGACGGAAGAAGGGATAACCGGAGGTAACGAGTTAAGTGATGTAAATTCGAAGCGTCAGAATCATTTTGTGTTTTTTGAGAATGTAGCAACCTTGTAGAAACAATCAATCATAATAAAACAAGCTTATATCTAATATATCCAATGTGTCTCTACTGATTCTTAGCGTTCAAGTTTCATAGCAGTTTCTTTAATATCTAGTGGTGCATCCAATTAAGTTCGCGTGCACAACGCGCCATCAAACAATCCAAACGGGCAGCACTGATGACAGCCTAATCATCTCATTTTGAACACTACTCTTCTCTCCATAGCAAACTATATTTATGTTTTTATTAATTATTTAACCGTAACCTATTACAATAAAATTAATTAGTTATCATCTGATGAATATAGGTGTATCACACTTCATAATTTAGGCAAAGAACTTCCAATATCATTGGATGGAAAAAATCCTTTTGTTTTACAATTGTTATTAATTTTTTATATTTCTCTTATTTAAAAACGAAAATCTTTGTAACAAATAAAATTTCCTTTGCCAATTTTTTCTTCAACCCGTCGGAGGTTTGTAACAATTTATAATAATTGTAATAATTCCCTAAACTTTGACCTTCGGCACGTCTGCCTAGCTAGTATACTTAGTTCTTTCGAACTTAGCTCAGCAGCTTCCAACAAGATAGATATGCACTACCTTCCACAACGACCCAGGAATACTTTATTTTTTTTGGTTTGCTTGATCTTTTCCATCTTTCCATTAATTCGCCCTCATTTCTTGGTTTTTCTAGATTAGTACTTATTTCAAATAGTTGTGAAATGAAAGATAGATAGATAGATGAATATTAATGTATTTATATACAAAAAGATGTACAAATATTATAGCATTGTTACGGATCTTCGCCCTTTAAATGTAGGCTGAAGCGTAACCCGAAGCCGAGTCCGAATGGCTATTCGGAGTTATCTCTAACTCCTTAGCGGAAGGTGAAGGTTACAAGGATTCGAAGAAAAAACTCAAAGATACTTCCGTATTAAAGAGACTTATTTAATTTACCAAATAAATCAAAGAGGAGACGCGGCGCTTGTATTCCACGGTTACTGTAATTAGAAAAATTGCCGTAAATGCCGTAAATGTTGTGTTGCGCGTCGCGGTAAAGTAGTTAGAATTTAGTATGAAATTTGGTTTTTAGTTAGGAGATGTTTCGCGATCCGGGGGTCCGTCACGAATGACTTCCAAGTCGGCTCGCGAGAGCCGCGGAGGATGATTCTCCCCGATTTTGGAAGCATCCGCGAGAACAGCCGCGGGTCCGCGGTCCCACGGTTGGGGTGCTGAGTCCGCGGATTCCTCGGGCGCTTGCCGTCGGCGCGCGTTATCGGGGCGACGAACGCCGCGAGCCGCGTAGGCTCCGAGCGCCCGGAATACGCGTATTCAGCAAATTCGGCGTGCGGGCCGCTGAACGACGGGAACACTCTTATCTATGTTCCCGCAGGTTCGCGGTCCCTTTCCTAGAACTTAAGGTAATACGTTGCTATGCAGCGGATGCAGCTGCATAGCGTACGTAACAGCATATAAGTAAATATAATATAATATTAATATACATAGTTTCTTGAGTGGAATGGTACAATAATTGCTGGCCTATTTACACTCAGGTATTAGTTATTAATTAATTAAGAATTATGGGAGAGTGAGGGAGGGAGACATTGATTAAAAGATAAATATCAGAAATAGTTGTCAGAATTTTTCATGGATATCAGAGAGTAGAAGAATAGAAGAGGATATAAGAAATTAAAATTTTTCTCTGTTCGGAATCGTGGTATTAGAAGAAGAATGTTTGAAGTACGAAGGGAACGTGTGGAGTTATTGGAGATAAAGTACTTGAGCAGATATGTAGAATAATTATTGCTAAGTATTTTGGATAGAAGTCTGAGCATTAGGTACTCCTACGCTTTTTTAAATTAACTAACGCAACTCGCTACGATATGGAGTAATGTGCAGATGACGTTGAAGTCCATTTATATAATGAATTACAGAATTTGAGATTTTTAAAAATCGTAATTTCTGTTCGTCAGTAAGGTCTGTGAAAAGTAAGGAATAGTAATCGATATGGGGAAGGATTAGTATTTGAATAAGATGTATGCGTAGAGAATGTGTGATGCTGAGACGGACATGATGCAACTATTATAGCATAAAGTTAACTTTCCTTGAGATTTTGATGATATGGTGTTTTCAATCAAGGAGAGAGAGAGAGAGAAAGAGAAAGAAGTGGAGAGTATGATAAGATAAAATTGTTTGTAGGAAATGAATAACGTACAATTGAGAGCTTTCATTATCCACGTTTTTTTTAATTTCATTATTCATGGTCACGGATGATGAGCAATGTTTTTCATTTTGTTTACTCATGTATATTTTAGCATTATTATTAAATAAAAAATAGAAATTTTTTTTATTTTCCAGCTGATTTTGCAGAATCCAATATGTTTATTAATATATACTTCTACAGCGTGGAAATTTTTCTACAATAGAATATATATTGAAGAATTAAGTTTATTGGAATTTTTTGGAATTTACTATTTACAATATCAGAAACAAGTGAGCACAGGTCTTCCATTCATTTTTGGCTATAAACATTCTTGATAACACTGAAAAAACAATCATATATAATAAAACTGTAATTTTGATTATATAAAATTTAATTGTTTTACAAATAATATAAAATTGTACAAAGGAATACTTTTTCTTTGTTTTATTAATTGTTAATTATTTGTATAATCATGTTGTAATTATAAATTTGATCAAATTACATATTTTCTTAATTGCTTATAATTATAAACTATTGTAAAAATAAAAAAACGAATCTTGAATCAAAATTTTTTCCGTGAGTAATGTAAGAATATACTTTCAAATCAAAATATTTTATATATAAAGTAAATTGATATAATAAAAATGAATGAATAAAACTAATCAATATTTATTAATTATTAAGTAAAAGAAACTGATCATATTTATGTAAGTTACTAAAATATATTATCTTCTTTATTCATAAAAATATAAACAAAAAATAAAGACAAATTTAATACAAATATATTAAAGTAACAAAAACAATAAACTAAAGAAAATAATTTATTTTCTATATATCAAAAATGTCTTTACAAAATGTATCAATAATAAAAAAAATATGATATTCATAACTTTCTTATCATTATCTTATAATTCTTTCTTATCATTATGTTGGGCAGTGTATATGTTATATAAAAAATAAATTTAACAATTAAAATGAGATTAACATTAGTGAATATAATATTATCTACTTATTAAAATTTCTAATTTAAAAAATATAATAATATTTATTTACACCCAAACATTTTCAAGATCTCAAGAAAAAAAGCATATTGTAAATTGAGAAAATATTGAATATTAAGCAAGTAGATTATAAAAACAATTTGTATAACTCTTTATGTACAAATAAATAATAATACAATAAATAGAAAAGGCGCACAATTTTTAATTAATATACGAACATTTAATTCTATTTTTATACAAAAACAACAATCCAAGTAACAATTAATCAAAATTCAGGTTTAAAAACTTTCTTATTTAAACATTTAAATCTTGAAACAAAGACAACAATGTTATGTGATAGAAACCTCAAGGAACTTTTAGTTTATTATAAAATAAAATAAGTGGTTTTTAAAAAACACCCACTTCGTTTTTTAAAAATAACGTATAATTTAATATAAATACTTAAAGTCGAAAATTCAAATTACATATTTTGTTTCATTTCTTTGATGATATGTCAATTTAATACCTTTCATTATTTGCTCATATTGGTGCATGGTAAACCTCTGACGGTGTTGAGTTACGTTCGCAATACGTTCGGAGCCACGGTGTACATGTTCTCGTTTGTACACAGTAATATAATGATAAATATTTATTTTGTGCTTGTGTATATGCGTGTCCGTGATTTAAATTTCCCTTTCGAGTCGCTACATGTATTTATGTCGCCCTGTCTTCCACATAATATTTAAAATTTATTTCTCTTATAAACTAGAAATACATAATATTGCAATAGTTATAATTTATATATTGTTACGTATATAATGAAAAATATTAATTAAAAAACGTTTTCACGCAAAAGAATCATACATTTAAACAAAGCGTAACAGAAAATTCCACTATCGATTGTAGATTTCGAAACAACAATCGATGGAATTGTTACGAAAAAAGAGATTTTTATTAATTAAAAATACTTCGCGCACGAAATGATCATAGAATTAGACAAAACGTAGCAAGAAATTTTCAGAATGAAGATTACGAAAATATCGAACAAGAGAATGTTTCAAATTTAAATTTCCAATGCGTACATTGATAAATACATTCGAAAATTCTCATTGATAATTGATGAAATAAGATGAACTGCAAATTAAACATAAAAATGGGGATACCTTGCCGGTGGAAAGACCCGAAAATGTTAGAAGTTTGTTATAATAAATAGAGTTAAGACGAAGTAGGAGGAATTCTTTCTTGGTTCATTTTATTATTTGAATTCGTTGAGTCGGAAACATTTTATTATCCAACAATTGGAAATGTATCTTGCCTCTGGTTACCAACTGTTTTATGAGCAATACCATCTGCGTGTTTTTAATTTGAATGTTACTGTAATCCTACAATAGCCCTATGAGCTCTTGCCCATATAATTCTTCTTGCAACTGTGTCGTGTCACTTATGTCGTTGTTAACTTTTTCTTTTAAATAATATAAGTTTTGGTCATTGTATAGCAATTTACTCTCTATTATTTCAGTTTGATTTGCCATGGATTTAACTAATTGACTTTTTTCCCTCATACGATGTCTTAACCCGCTGAATCGCTGTTTGCAAACTTTCATTCTTACCTTGTTTTTGCATTTATTGAAGAGTTTACTTATTAGGATAGCTAGTTGTTTGATGCTAATAAAGTTCTCATTGGTATTTAGGTACTGTACCATTTGTCAAGTACTTACGGATTCATGTAATACAACCATCTCTTTCACAAATTTTTCACAGGTTTTCCATCGGTCTGCGGAAGTCACAGATTGAGTCATTACTCTATAAAGTGCATTTATCTTTTATTACTAGTTTTTTGTAGGCGGCGGGAGAAAATAATTTTAAGTAATAACTCTAGAAAGTATGTGGGGATAAAGAGAAAGGGAAAAAAAGAATAATTTTGTTTACGGGTGTAAAAATGGTAATTGTAGTACCATATAATATATATAATATATAAGAAAAAATATTAATATTATAATGGAAGGAAGAATTTTGACCACATATACAGCAATAACGAAAATTAACCTTGTTAACTATTTTTGTATTATCGTTGTTGGCCTTGTATCTGTATTGTAATATCTACATTTCAATGGCCCTTTGAGGTCACACCTTCCACTGACTTAGAAAGGCCTTATCAACTAGTTTCTCCCTTGTTTTATATGGAATTCGATGTAGGTGTAATAGTTATTATAAATCTGCAATCACCCCTGCCCCTCATATTTTATAATTTATGATATCTCAGTAATCTATTAATAATGATGTTAATTTTTAATGAGTTAATTCTTAACATAATTTGAAAAAATTTTAGTAACTATTCATCCCCATATATACGTCCGTATTATATGTATTTATTCTTATTATTTTCGATTATTTTTGTCTGTTAACTATCATAACATCGGTTATATTAATATAGAAATTTGCGTATAACGTTCTTCTTTATATTCATGTGATGTCATATAATCTTAATCGGATTAGCTGACTCAGTCTCGCACATTCATGCGTCTTGCCAACATGTCGACCCATGCACTTGCGTTTCAATAACCTAAATCCTAATATAAAAATAAACATAAGAATAAAGGCCATGCATAATAAATAGTTAATAATACAGCTCACTGTCTCCACCAAAAATACTAGTTAACTAATAGATTTGCAATTAAATAATTTCAATTTTACAAAAAACTTATGAAAATGATAAGGTCTCCAAAAAATATATCGAAGTTAGCATGAAAGTAAAATAAATGAAAAGGGAATAAAAATGACGATGACATCTTAACAAATAAATATGACAAATTTAAAATTAATCAAATTGATAAACTGGATATCGATAAATCAGTTACTACCAACAGTTTAAATGATAAACTTACAAAACTAGAAAACGAAAATAAAAAATTAAAAGAAGTAATAAGTGAACTTAAAAATTTTAAAAATATAAAAAAAACATATACAACAAAACATAATACCTCAAACTTAAGATAAATTTATCTTCGCAACAAATTTTCATCATTGGATGACAATAAATTCTCCGAACCAACTGACAAAAACTTTGTAAAAGAAAATTCAATTAATGAAATCAAAATTAAAAATACAAAAAACAAAAATTCCAAATAATTTAACAACCATACCTCAAATTCATCAAATACTAGTGAAAGTTCACCAACACTGCCATCTTTAACATTTTCTGCTTTCAAAACAAGTGCCACTTTAGCTGCAAAAAAAAAGGACAAGCAAAACACCACGAATCAATATGTCTTTTTAAGAACCGAAAGATACAGTTAAGTGGTAAATAATGTAAATTGTAAATACTTCTTCATAAAAAATAAGTAATAACAAATGTTGAATTGTGTATATGTAGTAAATCCGTTAATGAGTGGGTGGAGCCTTATTGGGCCATGTGCGAACAGGTATCACAACAAGGACAGGTGATCTCTGCAGTGGCGGTGTCGTAAAGTAATTGAAATAGCCATTAAGAACATAAATTTGTTGATTTCGAAGAAAATTCATATAAATAACCGTCAGAAAAACCAGTGCAGGGTTGGAGGGAGAGAATTGTTAATCTCTACAAGTTTGAACTGGAAAAACTGAAATGAAAAGAGAGGTAATATACTGCACGAAAAATAAAGTTCGGTTATTATCTCTCGATCTTTGACGAGCGAATTGTAATCAGTTAGAATCACATGTAAATAAATTAACCCTTACATGAAATTTTGTGGTAAATTCATTTCACCAATACAAAAAAAATACGCTTGTTTTTCATTTAACAAGTGTGCACGAGAATACTCAAACGAAAAACGTTGTAGGTGTCTTGCGCAATTCACGGACAATTATTTGTGCATTTATTTACGCGTTGTGGTGCCCGAACAACAAACACACATTATATATAAAACATATATACGACTATAATATTATTATACAATTAAAACGCAAACACATTCTATTACACTTTAACTCCCAAAAGCAAAAAAATCACACATTACTAATCAAAAGTTTAGATATAAATAACGCAAAAAATGAAATATATGAGGAATTAAAAAACACTAATATAAATAATATAATATGCATCAAAGTACGTCAATTTAAAACAAAAAATTTCATAAAAAACAACAGTAAGACACCTATTTATTTAATCTAAATTACGTCAGATAATTTAATAAACGTCACAAACATTAAACACCTACTACACCACCATATAAAAAGGGGAAAAATAATAAAAACTAAAAAAAAAGTATGGAATGTCACAACTGCCAAAGATTAGGTCACACTTTTAACAATTGTAATATCTCATATAAATGTATTAAATGCATTCACTCGCACAAATCGGGCGAATGCAAAATTTCAAGTGAAAATAAAATCGAATCTACAGAAATACATGGTTCATCCACGAAGTATCGAGTTCTTTTTTCATTTTGCGACTATTGGTCGTAGAAATTTGGGATGAATCTTAAAATGTTGACAAACTCTTTCCTCATTTGTCCCTTTTCCTTTTTTCGATAATTTTACTTCGCACAAAGGGTGTTTTTCAAATTTTTGACACGGCGCGCTGAAGCGATTAGTGGAAAAACGCTATGCGAGAATATTTCATTTAAAGATTAAAAATAAAAAAAAAATTCTTAGCTTTTTTTTGAAAGATGATTTATTGGTGGACTTATAAACAGTGTCAAAAAACTAAAAAACACCCTTCGCGCGAAGTAGAATCCTGCTGCTTCAAATTATCGAAAAAACAAAAAAGGAGGACAAATTTAATATTATTACACAAATATCTCCATAATTGCCCACAATTTCAATTCAAACAATATAAATAACAATCACAAATTATGTATTGATACCCTAAAAATTATGTTTAAACGTTAACTTCACAATATCCAACAAACAAATAAATTATCTACTTAGCACTTTGATGAAATAAAACCTTATATAGGTCTCGCACGAAAAACAAAACTAAATAAGTATTATAATTTTACTCTAAAAAATTACATCAAAACAGATAAACAATTCCATCAGAGGCGGTAGAAGAACAGTCCTATTAAAAAACTTATAAAATTTTCCGAAATTAATTTAACCAAATTCATATATCTCGAATCTTGCATAATTAAAATCAATTTAAATAATAATTTTAAGTTATTCGTCATTTCTGCATATATACCTAGCACATTTAAATTCAATAACAAATAAAATTCAGAATTCATTATTTTCTTGACTATATTTATAGCAAAATAATGATTTTGTATTGATCGGTGCCTTAAACGCGAAACAGTCGACCTGAAAAAATACAACTTGCAATCAAAACGGCACTTTCATAATTATATAGTTAAATATTAACAGTATTATTTACATAACGAAGCTTTTTTATTGAATGAACCATTTACCCAAAAGGCCTATCTTATTGGTTTGGACCTAATAAATTACAGACTAAATATCATAGATGTGAATCCAAATAACGAAATTAGAACTTTTAAATTAAACAGTGATCACCTTGGAATAATTTTTACTATAATAAACTCTAATAATATCATTTATAATTTTGAATATTTAAAAGATAATGTTATTTTTAATTTTAATAAAATTAACAGGAATAAATTTCATTCATTTATATCCAATAATTTTCATATTAGCATTAAGAATAATATAAACCTAACTAATAGCCAAATTGATGAATATATAAATAATATTGAAAATTATATTAAAAGAATTAGTCAACATTGTCAAAATCTACTTCTATAAATTTTTAACTATTTTAAATATTTTTTATGTTACTGATTAGATATTGAAAAAGGATCCAATATAGGTGCAGGTGAATAAAATCAAAGTTTTTTTAAATGCATATCGTCGACGTTTCGATAAGTTCAATTTCTAATAAGTAACAATGGAAGGTACTTCACATCAAATTAAAAATTTTTTATGTTAATTTATATAAATTTTATAGTATAAAATTTAAAAAAAAATGAATTATAGTTCTCCAATTTTCATATATTATGCTATAAAAATATATAAATAAGATTATAAGACAAAATACAAATAAATTTTAATATTTAATCAATAAAAATTATTTTTTTTTTAAAAATTATTTAAATTAAAAATTATTTATTTTCAGTTTATTAATAATTTATTATATCTCTTACATATATAATTTATATTATCTTTATTGCAAGTCTTCGAATTCTCCCACTATCTTTTTAACCCATTTTGTATTCGATCTTTGTTTATTATTTCCACACCTCTTGTGAATCTGGATCTATTTTATAATTTCAATCGTTACCAATATTATGCTATAATTTGCGACTTTTGAATTGTAGGTTACTAAATTATGTCGAATTACGTTACGTACGTAATAATATATACATATTTCTAAATACAATAGTAATTTAAAATTTTGTAGAATAAAAATAAATCTTACATTTATAGATATTTGAATAATTATTTAAAATTAATCTTAAAATTTTTTGTAGATTTAAGATAATAACAAATTTTAATTTTTTTTTGTTTTTTAATTTAAATATTTATATTTTAATATAAATCCCGAACAAATAACACTTAAATATAATTTAAAACTTTTATATGTCTATCTTAGAAATATTTTTATAACAAGTTTAAAAAAAAAAATTCAATCATAAAAAAATTAATGACTATAAAATAAAATAAACATGCTAAATGATATTAGTATTTATGTCTCATGAATTAGTTATATTTAATATAATTTTTTTACAGATATTCATGAGTACGAATTAAACAATAAGGTCTTTTGGGTTATTAAAAATGATAATTGCACTGGAGTAAAACTCAAACTTATTTTATGTAAATAATTATTTATTCATCATTTTTAATTTTGAAAGTTTATCTAAGAATATTTTTAATTATATCTTAAACTTTTTGTACGTGTCATTTTTTGACTGATTTGTTCTTCCTGCAAAAGCTGGCTGCGAAATTGACTAACTTGATTCAATGCGTCGTTGAGCATATCACGTTGTTTCAACATAATTTCTTCCCATTTTTTTGCATAATCTGAAAAAATCATTTCCAAATTAAAGAATTTAAGCTGTTACAAATACACAAAACATATTTTTACGTGTAAAAAGAAAAAATTTATTAAACTGTTATAAATATTTTTGGAAATGACTCCAAATCTATGAATTTTTAATTGTAGAAATAGTATCAGCATAAAAAAAAAATTAATAAATATACAAATATAACGTCCCGATTGTTTAAATAATACTTTCTCATATAATTACGAGTGCTTTGCTTTATTAAATTATTTAAGTTCATGACCACGAATTATAAACGGAAATTAAATAAGAAATAAAGATGAAACGATAATTCAACATTATCCAAGGCTAATGACTGCGAAAACGTCATTTGTTCTAGCAATAATACATTGGTATAAACCATAGATTAGATAAAATAATAGGAAATAAATATTCTAATTAATCATGAAGTAACGTGGAAGACTTCGAAAAAGCACGATCATAACTAAAATCGTATGATCAGCTCAGGTTATACACCTATGAATTGATGTTAATAATTAAGAAGTAACATGGAAGGGATAAAATTACAATGGATATAAAAGACAGAGAAAATAGGATGGAAGCCGCCTTTTACTCTTGGAACTAGTGTATTTTAAATTCAACTATTAAAGACTCTCCATTAAATAAAGATTAAATATTAAATTAAATATATATTAAATATTAAAGGCTGTTGCCCTTACGAAACTGCCCAAATCGTTGTTTCAGACTATATATTTCTAAGCTATACTCGCTGTGAATAACTATCACGCAAGTAATATTAAGAAATTATCAGTAAACTATTGTAATCAGTTTTTAACAACATTATTTTACAATATTATTCTTACTGGAAATATTAATTTAATATATCAAAATTGTAAACTAACAATAACATCAAATATGTGACGGTACGACCTTGGATGGTAGTGGGTCGTATGAGGATGCCTAGTTACCCCTCTGCACGTAGGTGCAGGCTGGGCTCGATACCTCTATATCCCCTAGCTCGAACAGCTGGACGCTGGGATATCAGAGTTCTTTGGGATAAACTGGTTAAGTAAGCGGTTTATTTGGTGAAAAAAGGTGATTTTATTGCGGAAAAACAAGGTAAGTATAGGCAGATGTGATGTTATGAAACATTGATGTCTATTTTTTGATTCTAGATGGTGGTAAAGTAGCTGGAGTGGCGGGTTCCTGTAAGAAGATTTTACGACTATTAAAAGCCGCGGAGGGGAGGTAACTGTGTTTGGTGTGTTCTAGGTGGCTGACGAGCGAGGCGAGGGTGCTACCACTGAAAACGGTCAACACTAGTGCTGCTAAAAACAACGGCCATGGATAACGGTTAGCTCCGGGTGAGCTGCTGAAAACAGCTCTTACCAGGGCAGATGCTTCTCGGGACGTTTCCCATTCGAAGATGCCTTTTGCTTTTTCTCGCGGCTATAAAAATCCGCGAGCAAAGCGGCAGCGTAACGGTGGAGTCAGTATGCGCACCGTGCATGTTTTTGTTTTTTTTTTTTTGTTTTATTTATTTCATTTTTATTTCATTTGTGCTTTGCTGGAAGGTTTAGTTCAATCTTTCAGCCGGTAGGTGGCGCTAGCATCACTAGGGGTCAGTTCACGGCGCGCGTACGGGGAGCACAAACTCGCAAGGCCTAACCCTCTAGAATCGGTGTGAGATTAAGCAACATGTAGTTGAAAAATATTTTATTTTCACTATATCTTTGCAAATAAATAAATAATAATTAAATGAAGAAATATTTTAAGTATTCATTTATTTACTTATTATTATATTCTGAGATGCAACATAAATAAAATTTTTCTTTTTGAAGACTTTCCTATTAAAACACTATTTTTAGATTAAACAGAACATTGTAAACAACTATAACATAATATAGAATCAGTCGATCTTAATTCATATTTGGAATTGTTATAAATGAATAGAAAAAAAATTAAATTTAAAGAAAATTCAAATATATTGATATTTCCATGAAGTAATAAAAAAATATTTCTTATAATTAGTATTATTTTTTTCTTGCAAATCTTAATATATAAAATATTTATAAAAAAATATATAAATATAAATTTTATAGTTTGTTCACGTCATTAATGTACATAAGCAAAAAAAAGTAAATAAATATAGTTAATACTTATTTTATATAATATTATATACGAAATATTTCATCTATTTGTTTAATATTATCGGGATCTAAAGAATTATTAATTAATTTATTAACAACAAAGTAAGAAATATAACATACTTATACATTTTTTAATTTATGAGTGTTAGATAAAAGAAAAATATTCTTCAGAAGTAATGATCGTTTAATGCTTTATAATTTTTCAAATTTATCTGGACATGATTTTTTAGTTCTTTATCCTTATTAATACAATTAATTCAATAAAGTATTTCATATTATTATTATATGTATTATGGTATTCAGAACCTCACGAGCAGGTGAAACCTTACTTTTCTTTAATTAATTAATTAATTAATTGCACCTGTGTTTTTATTCAAATCAATCGAATAAATTAGTGTCAACGACACAAATAAGCTTCATTTAATTAGTTTCTCGCTGTCAGTGAAAAGCGATACATTAATAATACTAGTAAGCGTTTTTTTTTTATAATAACTGATAAAGTAGAGTAGCTCCAGCTACAATAAAGATTAACAAGAGCTATGTAAATTTTCAATTTTCGGTGGAATTAATTCTCCGTTGTAATAATCGGCGTAAAATTATAAGGCATACCGAACAAAAAATTGCAGGAGCACAATTTTAAAGAGGAAATTATAATGCCACGTATCTTTTTATCAAAAATACTTGACACTCATGTAAGAGAAAATTTTCCTGAGACTTCTCTTTCGGGCTAAGCGGAACATGATATCTTCAAACATTCTGCGCAAGTCTGAATGATGATTTACAAGAAATTATAAATGATCTTCGCGGTAACTACCTGGAAAAGTCAGGACGACGCAGTTAATCTTGTATAACATTTCGATACGTTCACATTAAAATATATAAGTTTTTTTTGCAAATATCTCTCGTCTCATTTATTTTTATTTAAACTCAATCAATTATTTTTTCAACGCTCAATTTTAAGCAATTATGAAGTGATAATTGAAATGAATTTATTATTAATTTTTTCCTTTAAATTAAATTAATCATAAACATTACTAGAAAATCCTATTTGATAAAAAAAGTACGATACACATATTTCGTTCATTAAAATTGATATAGTTCAAAATACAATGTGATATAAATGTAAAATATAATGTATAAGATAATAAAAATTTCAAATGAATATAATTTTAAAAAGATTAACGAAGTATATAATACAGAAAACATTCTACATTATTAACTTATAAATTAATAAAGTCAAGCTCTTTATACTACTACTCACAAGGTATGAAATATTTTCTGTAAGAAAAAGTAATAACCCAAAATAATAAGTTGAAATATCAAGAAACATCTTTGTTACAATTCATACTATTGACGGTAAAATATTAAAAGAGCTAGTTTTACAAAGAAATCTTTTTTAAATAATTTAAAATTATAAATTAGTTTTGTCATATTACCTTTTTCAATAATTTATTATCATTTATTAATAATACATCTCGACTACTTTGTCCGGGGACGGGTTCCATTATTTTACATAGATTTTCATACATATACATGTTATTTGATCTATTATTTACATTATATCGTTATTTACATATTATTTACATATTATTTACATTTACTTAAATTTATCTACTGTGTTTGTATTTTGGTTTGGTTTTTGTTTATTATATTTAATATATTGTTTATGTTCTATGTATTTTGTCACTATGCACTGTCGTGTTTCTTATTATTTCTTGTTCGTCCTTCTTCCTAATCTTCTTTCTTTGTTTTATACATTCTAACCTACTTCTTCTCTGCCTTTTCTATTCTTTTTTCTAGTAGTTTTATCTCCTTCAGTATTGTCTTGTCTGTGTATTGGTTTTTAAATTCTGTTATTGTATCTTTGTTCGTCCAAGTTTTGTTATCAATTCTTCTATCGTCGCCAAAAATATTCTTCGTTTTTTCGCATTTCCTAATATAATGCTCCCAATCACCCTCCTCCTTTAAGCATAGCTGGCATCTTCTTTCCTCTTCTTTTACCCAATATTTGTTATGTGTTGTGATATTGCCACATCTTATCCTTGCAATTGTTTTTATCGTCTTTGCGTTCTGTATTTTTCTGAGGTATGTTGGGAGTCCCTTCTGTTGTATATCTTTTTATATTTGGTTGTATTTAGCTTCTGCGATTCTGCTCTGTCTATCTTGTTGTTGTATGTCTTGGTCTCTATCTTATCTCTCTGTGTATGTCTGTTCTTCCCGTGGAGTACCAATAATCTAGTTATTCCCTACTCAGTATCATTCTGCTTAACCCTTTACCGATTTCGTCTTTTTTTAGTATAAGTGTTTTTCTTTGCATTCTTCATGGCATTTTCTTACTAGTCTACAATTCTCCATACTTCTGATTTTTTCCTCGTATTTTAATGCTCTGATCATCTATTCTGCTTCCATTCTATTTTCATCTGTTTCTTTGTAGACTATGTATCTGGTCGTACAGAAGTCTAAATTTAAGGTCCACCGCAGATAATCCATTTTTATCTTTTCCATTTGTTTATGCACCTGTGTCCCCATATTTCGACCCCGTAGTCCAGTACTCCTTTTACCAAATAATTGAAGAGCATTTTTCTTAAACCAAAGTCTCCTGCACATTTTCCTTCCGCCAGTCCCCATGTTCTTTTTACTGCTATTATGCCATTCTGAATTCTCTCCTTTATATGGTCCTGCAGTTTCCCATTTTTTTCTAAAAGTAAAACCTAAAGAGCTCAACTTGTCGATCGTCTCTATTCTTTTTCCTTGCCATCTCCATGTCTCTGTGTTCTTTCTTTTACCTTTTCCTACTCTCATAATTTTGGTTTTTTCCGTGTTTAGCTTAAGGTTTCTCTGTTTTAGAAATCTCTTTAGAGTTGCCATCATATCCTGCATAACATCTCTATTTTCTCCAATCAGTGCCAGTTCATCCACATATGCCAATGTCCATACTCTCTCCTCCTTTATTTTCATACCCCCAATATTTCTCCTTTTCATCTCTCCTTCTATATTTGCAATGTAAATGTTAAACAGTATGGGACTGAGGCAACATCCTTGTCTCAGTCTCTCACTCTGCATATAGTTTCTTCATATATCATCTTTATGTTATCCCTCAGGTCTTTGCTGTACTTTTTCTTCTCCATGATGTTCCATAACATTTCTCTATTTACTGTGTCGAAGGCCGCTTTTAGATCCACGAACAATATATATAGTTCCTTCTTTTCCTTGATTGTCCTCTTTATTATATAGTTTATCGTATATATATTGTCCGTAGTTGACTTCCCTTTCCTGAAACCAGCTTGTCCTTCAGGCAGAATATTTCTCTCTTCCGTTTCTCTTTCCAGTCTGTTTTTCAGTATTCCTGTGAAGATCTTATAAGCAGATGAGAGCATGGATAACCCTCTTTAACTTTCTGGGCTCTTTGGGTTGCCTTTTTTATATATGGGGACAATTACTGCCGTTTTCCAATCCCTTGGTATTTTGCCTTGTTCTATAATCCTCGTAATTAATTCTTTAAATCTCTTTCTTATTTCATTGCCCCCATATATCCATGCCTCATTTGGTACTTCATCCATCCCGGTTGCTTTCTTTCTTAGGCTTCCCCACGCCTCCCATATTTCTCTGTCTTCTATTTTGATCTTGTCCTTATGGTTCTGTATGTTGATCGTACTTACGTCTTGTCTGTGTACATCTGTTCCGTCTAGTAAGTTTTTGAAGTATGTAATCCATTCCTTCATGCTTATACTTTCATCCTCCTTTTTTCTCCTCTTTTCCTTGTTTAAATAATCCCAAATTTGTCCTTCGTTTTTTATCTTTTTTAATTCTATCTCTTGTTTTCCCCCATTTTCTTTTTTTCTTCTCGCACGTGGCTTTTCATTTCCTCTTCTGTATTATGAACTTTTCTTTCGTTATTGTTCCTTTTTTCCAATCTTTCAGTATTTTCTTTGTTCTGTTCTTTTCCTTTTTACATTCTATGTCGTACCACGGTTTTTTCCCGATTTTCCATCTCTTTGTTTTTACCGTTGCATATTCTGCGTTCTCTCTAATTGTCTCTTTGATTTCTATCTACAGTCCTTCTATTTCAGTTTCATTCGTTAGTTCTTTATATTCCCTGTTCGTTCTTTTTCTCCATTTAGCTTGGCAGTTTTCCTATGCATTTATCTGCATCCTTCTCCTCTACCCATGTTTCTGATATACATAGGTAGTCCATCTTTGTTATGTACTTCCAAAAATCCTCGTCTTTTGGCCACATCCCTGCCACATTCCAGTACAGTAACCTTAGCTTTCCGCTTTCTTCTTTTCTCTCCTTTTCCTTATTTTTGTGTCCTTTCATTTTGACTTTCTCCTTGTCCTTAGTCTGTTTTTGTTGTCTGTTGTTTGCATACTTGCTGTCTGTTTTGTTTCTGTCATTTTCTCCCGTTTCGTTTCTGTCTTTTGTCTGTTCTTTTTCGTTCTTGTCTGCTTTTTCTTTATCTTTTGTTTTGTCTGTTTTTTCTCTTCTCTTTTCTCTTTTCCAGTGTCTTCATCTGTTTTTTTTTGTTTTTTGTCCGTTCTCTCTTTACGCTAAATTTTCTTCTCTTTCGTTCTCCTTCTCCGTTTCTTCATTTCCTTCTATTGTTTCTCTATCATCATCTCCTTTTTCTTCACTTTTCTGTTTCTTTTCTTCATTTGGTTCCTCTTCCCTCTCTTTATTTTCACTTTCATCCTTGGTTCTTTTTATTTCATCTCTCTCTTTTCGTTTCATTTTTTCTTTTATTTCTGTCCCGCTTCTTTCCATCCTTTCTGTCCCTGTCCATCTTTCCCAGCTCCCATCTATGGAGACTTTCTTTAGTCCTGCCTTTGCGAATATCTCATTTATCTTTGCTCTCCTTACCCATTCCCTTATCTCGTTCTGCACACTCCTTTCCTTATATGTCAGGTCGAAATCCATATAAATCTGTGTCCCTATCAATTTTTTTCTTGCCACCCATACCCTGTTCCTCGTTTCTCTATGCTTTATCTTTATTATAATCATTCTGTTGCTCCACCATGCACTTCTTATTTCTTCTTGGAGCCTCAGTCTTTCCCCCACAAATTGTTCTGCCCATTTTTAGCTCCCATCTTTTGTGCCTCTTCTCTGTTCATACCCTTTACTACCAGGTTCTCCTCTCTGTCCTTTCATTCCCTTTCCCACATGAGTCTTCTTATCCCTATTATCTCTTTATTTGAGATTCTCGAGCTCGTGGACTTACTTCCTGATCCACTGCTGCTCCATTTCGTGATTCCCGATCTTCCACTTTCTCTGCTACTGAATCTGGAGGACTTACTTCTTTCTTCTTCCCTATCCTCTTTCTCCCCTTTGCTTTTCTTTTCGTATTCCTGTCTATCCTTTCTTATCTGTCTTATTATCTCCCCACTTTCTTTGCTCTTATTACTTTCATACATTTCGTGAAACTATCATTTTTTCTTCTATCTCTGTCATCCTTTCCTCCATTTTTCTCGCCCATGCTCTTATTACCTCCTCATTTTCCATTGCCTGTTCCTTCACTTTTTCATATAGCTTTTCCATCCTTGTCATTTTTTCTTTTGTCTCCTTCCTATCCTTTTCTATTATTTTATCTATTTTTTCCATTCTTTCTGCTATTTACTTCATATGTTTTTCTATTTCTTTTCTCCCATCCTACCTGTTCTTTTTTTCTTCCGTTTTAGCCTTCCTTGTCTCTTCCATCTGGTTTTCCTCCTCCACCGGTCCTTTTCTTTTGAGGTTATCCAGTGTTAGCTGGATTACCTCTCTCTTATTCGCCTTTCCTCTGGTAATCATAGTTTTGTTCGCTTTTTGGCTCATTTTTATATTTGTTTGCTTTATATTTCCTTTTATTGTATTATTGTTGCTTATTTGTGTTTTTGTCTTATTTAATCTCTGGGTTTACTTTATTCTTTGTATTTCATATTGCTTTAATTTTATTTTACCAGTTCTTTTTGTTATTATATTGTTCTTATGTTTGATTTTTGATACTCTTTATATGTATATTTTTTGTTATTTTTGCTATTATTTTGCGGTTATATATGATTTTTTTTCTTTTTTTTAACTTAAATTATTTTCGCATTTGATATTTTTCTGTTTTTGATATTCAATTTAAAGCCAGACAAAATTTTATATGATTTCTTTACCTCCCCTCAATCGTTGGTTTTTCTTGCCTTAAGATTTTGTCACAATCGGCGGTCCCTCTGCGCGGTCCGCGCTTTTTCAGTATTCTAACATCTGCTGACGTCCGTAACTCTCGTCACGTCTGCTGTTTTGTGTCTTTCACTCCCGCTTTGCTTCCTAACCTCTGCTTTTTACCGTTTTCTTTTTCACTGCACTCTCACTTTTCACCTCCTTCTCACACTGTTCTTCAACTTTTCACTTGCCTCTGGTGCTTTCCTCTCCTATGTTTATTCACTTTGTAGTTTTTCGAAAATTTAGCTGGGCCTTGTGTGCGCGATGCGGATATCGGAATCTTCAATAATTCATTATAATAGAAGTTATTTTTCCAATTAATTTATGAAGAAGTTTATTGTGAAGCTCATCATATTTTATATCAAATAAACCTATATTTTAACGTAAATTTAGAAAATTTTGGTACATGAAAACACTTAAGATAAACTTTTATTTAAAAAACTTATTATAAGATAAGAAGAACTAGTTGAAATCCTTTAAAAATTAAAAAAATTTGTTAACAGTGTCACGTATGCATATCCATACGCGACGACTTATTTATATATATCAGCGAAAGCAAAGACGAAACATTGGGAAATTGACATCAAGACAATCGACCGGAGTCGCGAGTAACACAAAACCCGCGAGTAATACGAACCTCCAAACTCGACAAATTACGGAAAGTCAAGATCAGAGGTGACAATAAATGTACAAAGGTCAATTGAAAGACGTTAAAGGAGAAAGCTGACAGAACGATTATCAAAGCAGAGGCACCCAGTGGGAGAAACCGCGGATTTTGCAATTTCTCCATACAACGGAAGTAATAAGTCAAATCGAAAAACACGTAGGGGCACTTCTGAATTGGACTTCAAATTGAGACTATTAGATTCGGTCGTACTTCGGTTCGGGTTCTTTAATACTTATACGTTTTACACAATCGGGACTTAGTTTTGAGACACAAAGTAAAGTTGTATTACACACTGCGATACTCATCTCTCTCGTTTATTAAGAGAAATACAATAAAAAAGATATATTAATTATCTCGCGTTTTATTAAATTACGATTTCCGAACCTCACAAAGGCCAGAACGCTTTGACCGATCTGGCTAGGGCAGAACGAAACCTGGAGAGAAAATATTATCGCGATTTAATTATTAAAGAATAAACATAGTCGTGACCTCTTAGATACGTAACAACAGTAATAAAACTAACATTGATTTGCAAAATATCTAATTAGCACATATCTAAGCAGAGAATTTTTTGAAGGCAAAAAGAGAGAGAGAGAGAGAGAGAGACCTACCTGGAGAAAAACAAGCCTTGATAAATTTTTCTCGCTCTGACAGAATCAGTCTAAATGATATCACCGAAAAAGGTTGATAGGAAATAAAAATATTCAAACTTATACAAATATATCTTGTCTAATTTATTTAATACACATTACCTCTAGAAAAATAACGTATTCATGATTATATCTAACTGTTAAAATAAAAATAAATAAAACAATGTAATATGAGAATATAAATAGTAAAATTTTATAAGAACATGCAATTATGCAAAATATTTTAGTGAAGTAAATATCTAAAGTAATATGAGTTGTTACTATAGTTATACACCTTACTATTTTAACTTAAAACTATAATTTGATAATTTCTTACACCCACATGAAGATAATTTGTTTCGGCAATCCAAAAATCGCTATTTTGGATTATCAAATTAGTCATTTTTTACTGTAATCTACAATTTTCTTGTAAAATTTGTCAAAAAATAACAATTACAAATTAAATATATAAATACACTACATTATACCAGATCAAATAATTTTAATACAAATACTTAAGAGACTTCCGTAGTAAGTCAATTTTAAATATTATGTTTAGAATTACTGTTAAATATACTCATATATCTTTATTTTAATTTTGAGAATATCTAGGACTGTGCAAATCACCAAAAGGGAGTATAAAGAGTAAAGATAAATAATCCAAGAATTCATACAAAAAACACTATATTATAATTTCACTAACAAAAATCAAACTCTAATAAAATACGAATACGTAAAATAAAGAGTTGATTTAAATTATCCCGGATAATATAATTGTTGAAAAGTCAATGCCTGATTAGAATAAGTGTATTAATTGAGCGATGCATAGTCATGAATTGATCACGATGAAAATTTAGTATAGCAACCATATATTTGCTTGCTATTTTAAACTTAGTAGATCATCGTGATTTTCTTCACTTTTCAATTTTAAACTTATTTATTTTTTGCATATTTCGATAATATACCATTTGGACAAAAATACATCAATCTAAAAATAAGGTTCATTTATAAATATTTATAAAACTACATCTAACAAAATTTGAATTTTAAAAAAGGATATTTTATTTTCGTGATTTTATTTAATATTATTTTTATTGATACTTGTAAAATGATTTGTAATAAAACTTGATTTTAAAGATCATTGATTAAAACTTCAGGCGCGTCTGTTTCTATATTACGTTTTTAATAGAATATATTTTAACTTGAAAATAAATTATCAGAATATATTTTTTGCGTGTTTTATTAATTATCAATCTTTTAAAAAGTTGGTAGTTCGTGGTATGTAAAATTTTATTTAGTGCATTGTAAAAAAACTTTTTTCTCCTATAAGTAATCTATAAACTTCTATAAAGATGTCTGTTTTACATTTTTTTTAATTTTGATTTTCACAGTGCAGTATTTATCTTTTAACAAACTAAATATATTAGGCCTTAATATTTTCTTAAAATTTTAAAATATTTATTTCGTAAATTTTTTTTATAAACTCTTGAAAGTTACTATTTTATTAGTTCATATTTTATTTTGAGCGTATCAAATTAGGTACATACAAAAGTTCATGTTAAAATTAAAATGAACTTTTGTATAATGAAAATAATTGGAAATAGTTTTACTATTTGGATTACTTGAAAGTCAGATTTCAAATATAACAGATGAGTGCTTAAAATGATGTAACACAGTTTAATTTCAGTGCATTATGCTTCTACATTATCTATTTAGAATGGTAATGTATTTATAGATTGACTTTGCTGTATGGATCTAATACGTAACTATGCCTATTGTTAATCTAAATATCAAGTAATTAAGTAAATTAAATTAATTAATTAAATTAAGTAAGAATTTAATAATTTTCTATGCTTCCTTGAAACCTTTCCTTTTAAAACTTTATTTTTATTATAGCTCAAAATATAAAAGAATTCAGTTAATAGATTTTCAATCATCTACGACGGATATTATATTTTAATTAAAAATTTTTGTTTTTAAATAATTAATCTTAAATATATTTTTGAATTTTCAAAACTTTTCTTAAATTTCATAATAGTTAAATTTGAATGACAATTTTATAATATTGATGGATTAACTTTTCATTTTTGTATATTGCACTGTCTAATTTTTTTTAATAAACAGCCAAATAATGATATAAATAATATCATTAAATAAATGATTAACAAAATGAAACCCAAAATTAGAGAGTATATATGAGTTTAGTTAAGAAAAAGTACATATACACACGAATTTGATACACTCCTACATACATATGACCCTGAAATACTGGAGTAACTTTAGACCGAAGCTGATAGTGTAAGCCATAAAAATTAGTGACAATAAATCATACGCATTGTAATTGATAAAAAAAATAAATAAAGAGGAGATAAGAAGCCAATTGCAACGCACAAAGAATATCTCGATTTACTTAGATATTAAGAGGCGCAATTATTTAAAAAAAGTATTTTAGTTATACGAATTGATTAATCCTTTAATCTACTATGAAAATTATAATACGACTATGAAAATATCACATAATATGCAAAACTGTAAACCCTGAGGGACTAAACTCTAAACGAAACTATAATACGTGCGTATCTTATTAAAGGTAAAACGAAAAAGAGTGGAGTACATTTTAATACTTTTCCAGGATTTAATTATTATCAAAACTTATATGGAACAATTATAATTTACGTTCGTATTATTAAAACTGTACAAAGAACCTATAATTTGAGTAACATTAGTGTGAACAGACCATTTCGAATCAGGTGATTAGTTATAGTACACTCTTCCTCGTTGAGATAGTTTAGAATTGTGTATGGGTTTTTCCCCCGACAATATAAGGGCGGGTTTTTGTGCCAAAGCCATAGGCTTTCTGCGAAAGCAGTTATAAACTTCACAAAAGAAAGTAATATTTGGCGCGTTTAAAAACAACTACGGCAATTCCTACAATATTTAAAAATTGTTAGATAAATAACGGGAAAAGTTTATAAAATCCGAGAAAGGATTTTTTCTTTTATCGATGAACAAATTCGATGCAGCGTAGTAAGTCTTATTTTGTATATCGGAAAGTAACTATGATCAAAGACACTCGGATTATTTATATGTTTTATTAAAATAAATTTGTTTGTGCTAGTGAATTTCGATTATTACACTCCTACCTCTATATAATCCTTTGTTTTCATTATTTAATAATTCATTTTAAGCATTTCAAGACCGCCAACGCCTATGCTTCGGGAGCAGCCCCGCTCCAACAGCTGCGACACCTTCCCGGTCAGCACATCTAGGCTTGAACACCACCATGACACGCGTAGGACGCTGACCAAGTGAGGTTGCAGCAAGCGTTCCCGCATAAGATAAGCATAAATATAAGTAGTTTAAGTTTGTGAAGGTTTTTTCCTCCTCATTTATTAGGAGGTTTTTACACTTTTATTGTATTCGCGGAGCAAATAGAAGATCAATTGTAATTCTTAATTGAAGCATATAATTCACCCAGTAAATTTTCTATCTCGTTCTCACTCCTCTTCATCATATGTTATTTAATTTCTAACTTAATTCATTTACTTTCTCTCTATTTCATTTTTCTTACAGTCATCCAAGTGAGGATGACTTGATAGTCGTGTTTCATTAATAAATACCCTAAACATATTTTAAATCAGTAAGTTATCGAGCCAATGCGATATATAAACGACTGTGTTATACATTAATAAAAGTTTTAATGTATAAGAAATTTAATTCTAATTATGAAAAAATTTAATCAAACAAAAAAAAATAATATGAGAACACATCTATGGACCAGATTTTTTCATATGTGCAGTTTACGATTTTATTTGATAAAAATCGGGAGTAAAAGAGTTTTCCCTTTTGACAAGATGACAGTATAATAAATAAAAACGACAAAAGACAATCAAAAAATAAAATGATTTGAAAAATTATATAAAACATCTATTCTATTTTTAATATTCATTAGCTCATGTAAGTATATTTAAATGTATCCAATAACATGTACTAGATTTAAATTTAAAAAAAAATTTTAATTAAATTCATTACAGGTTATATATATTAAACAAATTTAAATAAATAGTATTATTTGTTATTAAAACATAAGTTTTTCTGAAAAATAATTTATATTTTAAACGTTTTTCAATATTATTTAATAAAATAAATAATTATATAAAAAATAAATTGAAATATTATACAAAAAATACTACCTTCTTGATCATAATCCACTTCATGTGTTATACTAAATATATTATGAGCAATATTTAAAAATTTTGATGTATCATCTATTACTAATTTATGTGTATCTAACACTTCTTCTTCCAAATTTTGTAAAGCTGACACGGCTTCATGAAATGTGTATAAATCTTGAGATAACTCACCTTCCTAAAAAAATTATATAAAAAAAAATATAAATATTTTTTTTAATATTAATGCTTGAATAATTTATTTCCTAATACATTCCTTAACATGAATCATATAATTATTAATAAATAAAATTAAAAGTTTTATACATTAAAAAATTACAATTATAATGTATTGTACTACACTGTAATTTTTTCATTAATTATTTTTATAATACAAATCTTGATGTAAAATAATTAAATTTTTTATTATATTACATTATATTACAAATATTGTATTATATTACAATTAAATATATTTACGTAGTTCTTTGATAAATTTAATTCTACATCCAGTACTAATTTTATACATGAATAATGCCAAATTTTTAAAAAAATATTAAAAACACTTCATTGCATTTTGACAATTAAAATATAAATAATGCTATAATGATAATCAATACAATAATAAAAGACAAATCAATCAATTATTTACAAATAAAATACAATCATTTAACTGTGCTAATCATAAATATAGTTGAAGAATAAAAAAAAAATCTATCTTATAATAAAATATTAATTTATTTTAAAATTAAATTTTGAATAAATAATGAATCGAAACGTTATAATACCTTTACTATAATTAAGTATTATTAATATTAATTAATTTAATATAAAAAATAAATATAGTTATATTTTAAATTAATAGTTAGTAGTAACAATAATTTCATTATTGCTAAAAAAATATATGTAAAAAAAAGAAAATAAAAAACAATTTAATAATGGAATAAGTAGTATAAAAAATCAGAAACTAATGATGTTATCTTATTTATAATTACAAGGCAAATAATAGGAGATATTTTTCTTCATTAAAACTATCAAAGTTTAGTTCGATTCATTGATCAAATAACTTTCTATAAAACTAAATAATTTTTGCTTTATAATTCATATAGGTACATAATTGTATTGTAATAAATATCATAAATAAATGAAATTAAGTAATTTCAGATATAGTGTTAAAAAAATTTTAAATTTAAGTAAATTATTTCATTGTGTTACATATGAAGATTAATATAAATACATTAAGTAGACAGGAGCACACTTAAAGATGAAATCATCAATATAAATATGAAGTGATAATAAATGTCACTATTGATATTTACTTTCTTTATTTGTTCATGTTATATTTTAATATTGTGTTTTACTGAAATAAAAACTATGGTATAATTTGTTATATTAAAAAATTTAACCAAATAAAGTATTTATGTTTTTTTGTGAATTGTATTGTAACGACTCACATTTTTAACCAAATTATTTGAGACAAATTCTAAAATGATAAAATTGAACAATATGCCGATAAAACAAAATTATAAAAGAAATGAAACAAAACTTAGAAAGTAGATTACCTAGCAAAATTTTATGTAAAGTTCTGTTATTCTTATTTAATAAAATAATAAAAATAAAACTATATAAAATAACAAATACTAAATAAGTGAACAAATAAGTTTTAACTAATATTGAAATCGATAAGAAAATGAAATGAACACTAGGAAATTCCATAATGGAAAATCCTAAACTGGAAATTATAAATAAAGAGATCGAGTGTATAATAAATCAAGTAATAAGAAAGGCAGTTAACACGACTTAGGCAACGGACATTGATCCAACGTTTCCAGTGAAAGCCCACCTGTTCACACATAATCTAAGAAAATTCGAAAAACTTGAATATCATAATTTAACTAATTTAAGGTCTACAAGCAGAATCGCAGCATATATCAAATGATTGCAACACGCGCAAAACCGCAATTAGCAAAAATAATTTATTTATACTTTGAAAATTGAATGCGAGAACTCGACGAGCGAAAATCATCTTAAATATTTATTAGAATTATAGCAATGTAACACAAAACGGAAATGTAAATCAATTCTCATCAAAATTCTAAATATAATAAAACTTTTATAACCTCGACACTTATCAATATAAAAGGAGTGCGATTACAACACTGACGCATTACTATTTATATACTTTTCAAAGAATGAACATTGCCAAAATTATGTAGTCCAATCATAGCCCAATTCTCATTTACAGAATATGGACGAAGGACCTATATATTGGGAAGCATTGGTCTGGATAGATCATTCCAAACTTAGATGATCAGTTTTGTTCTACTGATACTCTTTAAAAAAATTTTTATTTGTAACAATCTCCTGATAATTAATTGTATTATTGTATTATATTTAATACAATATATAATCTTTAATTTAAAATATCAAAGTTTTATTTATTTACGTGAACCAATAATTAATTTAGTAAAGGCATCTTCAATAAATAAATTAACATATAATAACTCCCATAAATACAGTCGGTTGAATCTTAGATATTTTGGTTTTCGATGTAAGGATCTGTTGAATAAAAATATAAAGACTGATTTTTATCTCTATAAATCATAAGACGGTAACATCATCCTATGAGCAAGCTGCCAAACTATAAATCTACGTAAAAACCATTTTAAGTATACCATAATTCTAAAAATTAACACATTGAATTAATAAATAACATTTAAGCGTTGAATATATTTAACGGTACCAACTATAAGGGGGATTCGCATAAATTTTACAATATTAATATATTCGAGATGTCACACAACACAAATTGAAAAAAAAACATAACATAAAGGATAAACAAATGTAATATCACAGACTAGATAGATGAAAAAGCAGCTTTCGGCATTTCGACGAAACGTCATTCAATTTTATATTTAAAACATTAACTGTGTAAAAAAATAAAAATTACTATTTGTAATACAACTATCGAAATCAAGAATCTTCAGGCCTTTATAAAAAAATAGCGACAAACACTGCCGAATAAATCAACCACCCACATCATTGTTTCAAATACAACAGGATTTTTATAAACATCTAATTTACAAGAAGAATATCCCAAAGTACAATTATCAAGTCACTTACATATAACACAATATATTATAGTATTATTAAATCATATATTATGCGATATTGTTATTTTTATACATTATTCTTACTAATTTCAAGTACTTATTTAAATTCAATATAATTTTAAATTTTAATAATCATTATGTATTTATATTGAAAATAAATTTTACATTAATTTATTAATAAATCATAAGTTTTATAATAAAAATACATTAATTATTAATTTATAATTTCCCTGACATATTAAGACATAATAGTATCCAAATTTAAAGTTATTAGTATCTTTATAAAAAAATAAAAATGATATGTATTTAATAGCGTAGTAATAAATGCCTTTGTAATGATCAAGAATCTTCTCGTCGAAACGTTGACGTTAAATACATTATTGTGTTTCTTATACAAAAAGTCCACACCAAATAATAATCCATAACTTATCATTATTAATTTTCAGTGTGTTATGTCTATGTTAACGAAAATAAAAGCTCAGCTTGACATGGAAATATATCGAACAAAGGGCATTATTTGTAAAGAATTTGGTGTTCAAATAAATAGACTGTAAGCATTAAATATTATTTGGGTACACTTGAAAGATAATAAAACAGAATTTTGTCGTGTATGAAGCGAATACAAGAAACTTGGTAGTTTTTTTTGCTAATAACAATGTAGTGTTTTATAAATTTTTTTATTATATGTTTAAAATTGAATCATAAATTATTCTTATTCATTTGATCTAATGTTGTGTAATTTTTGTCAATTTTTAAAATTTACATTAATAATAAAGAAAAATTCTTTTAGTATGATTACTACCATTTATACATTCTTAACGGACATGCTCAAGGCTATTCCGAATCGAAAATAGAATATTTGGGTTGAAAAAGTTTTATAATCAATTATAAAGATGCATTGATCCGAAAGATGAGTTTTTGAATAAATATAATAAGAGAAATGAAAAATGTAATCTTTCTAATTTAAAACTACTTTTGTAGAAAACTTATAAATATGTATAAGTATAAAAATTATATTTAAATATTAAATTAGATATTTTATCAAAAAAATGATTTATTATATGTATATAATTTCTATTGAAAAGTCTTACTTACGTTCAAAGATATTAGTTGTGCTAAATCACTATCTGATAGCCCACTATTATTAGGAATTTTATCAAATTGAATATTTTTTTCATTTTCTGATGTAGGAGCTTTTGTTTCGGTAGGATCAGTAGCTGCAAGTTCTTTTACTCTATCAGCATAGCGGAGCGTATTTAATGAATGCTCACATGAACTCATTCCAGGACTAATCATAGCAATCTAGATGTAAAAATTTAAATTATAAAAGGATTAAAAAATTTATCAGTATATAATTTTCATTATAATTTTTTTGATATGTATATTTTAACTTTTATTTTAAATCCTAAAGTAACCGCAATATAAATAAATAATAAAACTTATGAAAATAATCAAAAAATGTATTCTAATGGGATTGTTATGAATTGTAATTTTCCAAATCGGGGTACTTGATTCACTCTTCACAATGTCATTTAGTAAGGAAGTATACTTATAACCATCCTGTCTACTGCAGTTGCAGTTTTTAGTGATTGAGTTGATCCAAATTGTTATTATTATGGTTATATCTGTCCACTAAGTACAGATAAGTAATACTGTAACGAGACATATTTCCGTCCCTACAAATTGGAATATAGAATTGTTCTCATTTTTCTATTTAATTCATTTACTAGAAGGTGTGGTATCCAACCTAGCAAAGATTTTGAGTAAGGTTACTTGAAGTTTTCGGAAATAATATCAAAAAAATTATAAATATAATAATATTTAATTTGTATCTTACTAACACCCCTAAAAGAAAATTATAAAAAAAATTACAGAATTAATAATCTTGATGAATCAGTTGTAAATAGCTGAATATTAAATAAATGTTTATTGATGATTACAATAATAATAAAAAGAATACTTTGACACAGAAAAATAAATTTGTAGTGATAAATTATTATAATATTTATGCGGAGATTATGAATATAAAATTACATCATTAAAATATGGCGCAAACAATTGAATACACGATCGATCTTTGGCACGGACAAAAAAATAATATTTGGATTTAACGATTTTTTAGTGATCCAGTTTATTTCATTTTTGTGTAATACGACGGATAATATTTTATATTATCTATATAATAATACGCAAAATTAACACAACAGCGGGGGAAATGTTTTAATTTAGACGGAGAAAATAGTTGACGGTAAATCATATTCAACGAAGTTAGTTTAATTTAAATATCCTTTAAGTTTATTTAAATATCATTAAATGTTGACGACATAACAACATAAGTTGTACGATATAAATATTCACTAAATTTTGCACCAAGGCCTGATGAAGACAAAGTGATTTGTTCTAAACGTCGCTGACGCAAAAACAATTGGTTTTTCATTCACATCAGTAAGGAAATGTTTTACAATATTCCAATAAACATTTTATTAATGAAAAATTTTAAATGATAAGGACAAAATTATGAATAGATGATCGAAAATAAAATATTATATAATAACACCATGGGAACTCATACCAAAAAAAATTAGTAAAGGTAGTAGTAATATCACATATTTTGAATAACTTATTTGTTATTATTTTTGCAATAGAAAAAACACAATTTATGGAAAATACGTTATAAATTAGTATAATATTTAAATAATTTTAATTGATAAACATAAACATAATAATATATCTTACCATGCAAGTTTTAGATTTTTCTCCGATAAAACTATCTCTTAATACCTGCGTTAATTTACTAGCTCTAAAGGGTAAATGAGTACCTTTTCTACCAAGAGCTCTTATACATTCTTTCAATGCCAGCAAAGACTTATTGATTTCAGCACCTTCCATTCCTGTAACAATTAAAAAAATCTTATACTTATATACATGTATAATTAAATATACTCGAATTAAATATATAAATAACTCTTATTTAACATTCAATTGATTTATACAATTTTAAGTATTTTTTTAAGCAAAATGTTATTTTTAATAAAGTCAAAAATATTGTATTAACTAACGTAGATATATTTACATAATTCTTAGTAACATATAAATAATTATAAATAAAGTAATCAATATTCAATACAATTTTTTATTGCCAAAGAAAATAATCGTCATTCAAACAGAAACTCAAATTGTATACCATAATGGCATAATATATATATATATAAATTAGTGAATATATTTATTTATTAATTTATATATATATACTAAATAATTATATATTTATTTATAATGAATATATTTCAATCTAAAATATACATAACTTGTATATAAATAAATATAAATAACACATTCGTAATTATAATTATAATTTATGCTTTCGCATTGTTGATTTTTATTGTTATAGTTTTATTTCGAGAATAATTATAAATTGTCCTTTACATTTTTTTTAATTTTGATACAAAATACCTCATCCATATAATTTATATATTTCGAACCATTACACACCGTTATTTGACATCCGCTCTAATTGATAAATCTAGTTCCTGCGAAAAAAATTATCTGTTTACAAAACTTACTTTATTACTACCAAGTACAAACCATTCAAAACTTAAGTATTTTTTCTATACTTTTATATTAGACAACGTTCACATAAAAACATTGTATGCTTCCACAACTAGAAATTCTAATTTACTCAGTAATATTTAAGATTATGTACCTTTTATCTTCTTTTGAATGCTTAACTTATCAGACGATCTTAAGAATCCATTAATATTTTATATAAAATATTATGTTTTTTAGTTATTTATAACTTAAAAATATATAATATACATAATATTACTAAAATTCACTGACCCTAAATTTTATCGTATTACATTATTCGCAAAATATTTTCGTATATATAAAATCCTTTTTATAGTTTTTTATTTATATATAAATATTGCGTAGAATATTGCCAATCTAAAAGTTTATTGTTTAAAATATATCTTTATTTATAGAAATATTTTTTTTCATCAAATTTTTTTTATTTTATATTTTGAAGATTATAATATAAAAAACTAAAATATCTAAATATTATATAGAATTCTCCATATTTAATTAAACATTATTATATTTCATTTTACATTCTATAATACTCATTAAAATATTTATCTTATAAAATTTTTTATTGCTGGTGTATATATTTACATTTAGATGAAGAGATATATTCATAAGGCCATTCGCATTCATTATCAATTTCTCTGTTGTTCATTTGAATTAAAGTAATTATAGTTTACATACTAAGTAACTTAATGTTAAAATTTGTACTCTACAAGTACTGTTTAATATAACACCTCATCATATGCGGTGTTTCTAGTTATTCAGATAATACAACTAATGCTTAATATCCTGCAGTTTACAATTATCGTTATAACTGAATAAAAAATTCTTTGCACATATAAAATGTACAAGATTTGCCAATACATCGATGAATATGAATTAAAAAGCTCATCGATAACAATGGTAGAATTATCTGGTCAATACATCACCATCTCGTTTTTTTATACTCATTCTATTGAAAATCCACATTATAAATTCAAAGCCTTTAATGATTGAAGCTACTTAAATGAGAAACTATTAATAGTTTATTTTCGTATTTTTTGTTGTTAATTTTAATCAACATATTACAGAATATGAGATAATATAAAAATATTTTTTTCAAAATTTAAAGTATAATAAATTAGACATACTTATATAAATTCTGTTCATTATATATTTAATTAAAATTTGTTCTTTACGATAAACTCATTTTTAATTAATATAATACATAAATATTCCAAATATATTCATTTTATTATTACCTAAAAATAGAAGAATCACTTATTATATACAAAATTTAAATATTTAAATTTAGCTTGTTTAAATATAAAAAAGTAAATGGTAAGTATTTAAATAAATTCATAGTTTTTTTTCTCAAAAAGATGCCATTCTGTAAAAATAATTACAAATACGTAACTAAATTTATATTCCATTAGTTTTTCCGACTTTTTCATAACATTGCAAAATATAGAATCTGAGTAAAAAAATGAATATACGTTAAACGCGATCTGATAATTAAATCATTTTTCACAATCTGAGTAAAAAATTCTTGACGTAGAATATGTTATCAATCGAAACAGATCTTAATATAAAATTCTAATAACAATAAATCTTAATATAAATGTTCATCAAATAATTATTTGAAATCTGAATTTTCAGGTTTTTATATTTGAATCAATTGTAACTTTTCATTTTAATATAAACATTTTTAAATAGAGGAAAATAATTACAATATTTAAATTTAGAAAATGTGTAGAGTTTATTCGTTCTCAATATAATTCGATGACTCGCAAAAATATACGTAAAGATGTTAATTCCTTGCAAAAAACATTATTTAAAGACAAAATTAAGTGAAAAAAATAATTGTTTTATTTATTAAATGGTGTAATAATCAAAATGACATTTAATTATAGATTTATATAATTACATTAAGTAATTAAAACATTACTTTATTATGTTATTATTATTATAATTATGAATATTATACTAAATCAATTATTAAAAAATATTTTCAGTTTCTAGAAATAAAATTTATATTTACGTTTCTAACAAAAACTTATTCTTTAAATTTATTGATTAAATTTAATAATCGTAAAATTTTTAATTGGCAAAAATCAATTAAATATTAAAAACTGCATTTTGAAAAAAATGCACATATATAAGAAAATATTTTTAATATTTTAAAAATTTTACATGTATTAGAAAATTAATAGTTTAAGTATAAAATTAAATAAAAATCCATAAATAAAATTGAAATCCCGAAAATTAATAAAAAGTTAACATACATCTACAACAAAATATAAAATAAAACTTTAAGAGCGCAATATTTCCACTTTCTTAAAATTCTAAATTTTAGTCATGTTATTTATTCAAATACATATCATTAGTTTTCCATTATTATCTGTTTAGGTTTTAGATTTAATAGTTATATTTATAGTATATGTATATTGATTTTGTATAGTTATTATACAAAATATTTCATTGAGGTACTCTGAATTTTTTTTTAGAAAAGTTATTGCTTAATTATAAAAAAAATATAATATGTATATGTAACTATTACCTATGATTATTTATTTATTATTTGGTTTATAAACTTATTGAGAAACAAATAAATTAGAACTTTAAAACAAATTAAAAAATATACTAAACAATTACGTAATATGTACTCTTTACTCATGAAAAATATATTAAGTCTACAAATTGTACTAGTTCATTATTTCAAATTGTGAATATAAAAAAAAAGATTTATTTAATAATACTAGTAGTTCTAATTAATAATACTAACTAACTAGTACCTACAGTAGAGTAGAGAAACAAGTAATAAATTTTGTATTAATTTGGTAAAATTAATACAAAATTTATTACTTGTTTCCTACATTATCATTTTATTTCCACTGAATATTTGTAAATGTGAAAAAAGGATTATAGACCCTTTTTTACATAATAAATATTAAGTATACAGAAAACGTTAAAACTGAAGTGAGTGTATGTGAATGTGAGTGAATGAAAGTTTTATCAATCAAGATGTCAAAATATAAAAACATTAAAAAGTATATATTGTTGGATATACAACATGATATCAAATACATAATAAGCATATGATATATATAGACAGTTATTAATGCAGGTTAATGATAATAAAAAAGTAAGACATTGAGCAAACATAGTAAAATTTACATATAATTAGGATCATATAAAGCCAATAAAATTTTTAATAAGGTTATATTTTTAATCTTCGATGAGGATGACGACATCGCGGCCCTGGATGTATCACGTATGCAATATGGTGTTTATCATATACGCAACGAATTTCTATACACTTAAGTATAAAAATCACTTATGTTACTGAAAAAGTAATTCAGTAACCCAAATATAATTAAAGTAGGTGAATAAATAAAATGACAGAAGTATAAAATTAAGGAAAGGTAACATGAAATTAATCGATAATTGAGGTTATGGAAAATATTAATCGATAGAAATTATGCAACGGATACCGCAAAATAAGTGTTTATAAACATATTAAAAAATATTGGTTAATGAATGATGATGATAACTGACAAAGGGTTAATCAAGCTCCGAAAATGGGAGCAGGTTCTAGTGGGAGGACACGTGAATGTAGCAGTTTTCATCAAAAGAAGAGGTGATGAATAATTTCAAGAGAAACAGTTTCGTGATTCCGGTTCGGTTAAGTCAAATTGACATGAGAAAAAGTAACTTGAAATGCGACATTTAATATCACAATTAGAAATATTAAATTTAACAAACCCTTAAACAAAAGAACGGTCATAACGTACGGTTTATTGTATACAATACACACTATTATGTTCTAGCTTCATAACAAACTAAAAATAAATAACAATTAATTTATTAATAATGAATAATGGTTTATTATTCATTTTGACCCTCAAAAAGATTAGAGAACTTTAATTGCTTTAACTACGGCAGATTATTTAAAGAACCAAATTTCGTAATAATATTAATCAAGTAATATTAGATTAAAAATTTGCTAACAAACGACAAGTTTAAAAAAATAATTGTTAATATATATTTTATTAAATGAATTTTTTTTTTTTAATATTTCTTTCTATTATAAATATGACATATTTACATATATGATAATATTAAATTACCAAGTATACAAGCATATTCAATAAGTGAAAAAAAATATTCAAGTATCACCATTATATTTTGTTATATAAATATCATGTTCACATAAATAATATTATTTTTCTTGTGATAAATTTATTAAAATTAACTTTAAGAAACATTTTATTATCCTTGTCTAAGTTAATTCGCTTTTTTATTATTATTGAAGGCATTTATTAACTACAAAAATTGGTATAATATACTTATATAATATTTAGAATCAATAATAAATAACGGATTGTATAATTTGCAATAGGAAGAATTGTAACAATCATGTTAAGTTATTTTAAATAACTTTATTAATACATTATTCGATTACGTTTGTAAATTTACACATTTTTCATATAAATAATATATTCATCATAAAATTAAAAATTGGTAATACACAGAATTATGTTTATCTATGTATATATAATACATCTAATTCAAACATAAAAGAAAAGAAAAATAATTTAAACGGACAAGCTAATATAGAAAGGTAAATAAGTTATAAGTTAGACAATAAAATTACTGTATATATACATTTTAATCTAACCACCAATACTTAGAGTATCCGTTCTATGTTTTAAATAAATTAAGAAGTTAAATTGTAACTTAAATGTAAAATTTAAACGAAAAATATTTATTATTAATATAATTAATTTTTTGGTATTTTTCTGTTTGTATATTTGAAAATATTAAAAGCTCATTTGAAATTTGTTAGTTTTTTAACTATGCATATAAAAAATTTCGAAGATGTTTATATAATTAATACAATTTAATAATTCTAATGAAAAAAATAGCCTAATATTTTCAAAGAGGGTTGGAAGTAGGTTATCGACGAGCTCGTTCTAGACTCCCAAAACAACCCAAATTGATACGAACGCCCAGCGTATCCAGAAAATTTTGAGCTTAGAAATAGAAAAAGAAGAACTAATAATAATAAAAACTTTGTTAACTATTATTAGGATCATAAAAACCCTAAATTTATCAATATTTGTGGTATATAAGATAATAAAAATTTACAAAAGTGAGGATTTTTTACAAAGCTTGTGATGATAGCGTTGAGAATGTGCCAGAAGCAAGCTCCTGCTATGACTATATTTATAAAGGAGGAGACTATTTTGAAGCTTTTGAAATTTTAATTTAAAATTTGTACTAATTTAATTAATAAACCATATTTTCACAAAAAAATGTTAATTTTTTCCTTTTTGCCATAAGCCATATATAAAATTTTATTCCGTAGCAGTATTATACTAGTCACATTGTATTACAAAATTGAAAAACACGCTTCGTACGAAGATATATGATGCTACTTCTGCTGAGCGTAGGAAAAGTAAAGCTACAAAAATTCCTTGCACATTTTCTAACCTTGCCGAAAATTCTGTGAAAAATAATTGTCATAAAAAATTCAGTCTTGATAATTTTATAATATACTATGTATAATATGCGAATATCAAATCTTTAGACTACGATTACATCTAATTACTGACGTGATGTCAATTTAATTTAAATGTGACTGAACAGGTGATTTTATTTTCAATTTTATTATACTAAAAAATTTGTTCTGGTATTACTTCTGGGCTATCATAATTAATGTTTATTTGTTTATTTCTTAATTACAAAACTAATTATGATATTAAAATAGATACCAAAATGTTTCAAGTTCCAAGACTTTCTATTTTTACAAATATTTTTTACAAACAAAAATCATTGTGTGCTTTAAATAAAATTTTTATCTTAATATAGGAATTTATAAATATTTTAAATACATATACTTTATTTTCAAAATTTTGTAGATAGAAAAATGTTTTATACGAGTATAAATTAATTATATAGGGATAAGCAAATTTCCAAACATCATTTTTATGCTTAGAATTGATTTCAGTATCAATTAAATATTCCATAAGGTTAGAATATATCATAATTTAAATCATCTTTACTTTTATAATTGTTAAATTTTATTTTGATTGTAAATGTTTATAGAATACATTACATATGTAAATAGAATACAATAATATTATAGGTAATGTAATGAACAGATGACTTCATATGATTTTTTAAGTATTGTTAAGCTATAATTTAAAATATTGTTTATTTACAGAATCATTTGAATATATTTAAACCTTTAAACTTAATAAAATAGTTTTTCAATAACTTATGTTACGCATATTTAGACACATATGCACATATATACATATACACAGAAAGATTAAGACTATATAGATTAAATAGTACAATGTATATAATATATTTATTCATAATATATCATACAAAAATATTGTATGAAAATATTTAAAAATTTCCAATATTAGATTTTCATTTTGATTTCCAATATTAAACCATAAGTATTATGTATAACTATTTTCTTTAAAATGATATTTTTATTTGTATTTAAAAATTAAATTTTAATCTTTCTAGGAAAAAGCACCGAAATATTTAAAAAAAAAAATAATTTTTTAAAATTTAAATTTTTTTTAAATTACAGAATTGAATTACATTAACAAAATTAACTTATAAAACTAATTAATTTATCAACAATAGAAGTTAGTACATTTATTTTTCTAAATTAATCTAAACTACAAATCAATTTTTTACTATCAATAATTTAATTTTAATATCCAAATATATTCGATTCATTCTAAAATATATATAATTTGGTTGTAAATATTTTTAACTTTTATAGAGATGTAATAAGTCTCAATAATGAAATGATTATGTAGCTAAATAATTAAATTAATTAAATTCACTAAAAATATACTTTAAACAATAGCTGATAAGTTTAAATTGAAGTATAATAATAAGTTTTTTTTTTTAATATTTGTCATAACTTTGATAATAATTATAAAATTTCTAACAAACGAAATAGGTCTCTATAAAGTCATACCTGCAAATATCTTGCAAAATCTGCATCTAGCTTGATAAACAAACCTCTGGAGAATTTTACTTGTATTCATTTTACATACGATATTAACCTAAAATTAATTATTACATCATTTTTTAGGATGTATAGGATTCATCTATCAAACACTATTTCTTTGTATTATTTCATTTTTTAAATATTAGATCTTCCACTATCCTCTTGTTTCACTTACCTATAATCATTTTTTAAAGTACTATGGTTGTTCCTCACTAACAATAAAGAAACAGAGAAAAAAATTAGTGAAATATCACACAAAAACTTCTAAATTAAAATTTTCTAAAGAAACGTTAAGTAAAATAAGCATGTGGTTAAATACACAGAAAAAATGTGGACTATAAAAACAAAATTTTTTTTGTTGCATTTATATCATAGAGTTAAGAACTCATTGAATGATCTTATCAGAAAAATTCTCCTATCATTTATTTGAATTATTTTGTGATAATTTTATATATATATTTTAGCTTGTTCTGTATCTTACTAATTATGAGGTCTTTGTTCAAAGATCTCTTTTATTTTTCTTTAATCATTTTTTTACAAGAATTAAAAAGATTTATTTCTTTTTTATAGAAAATGATTACGATGCAGACGCTTATTTTCCCCTTCTACATCATTGTTCTATTTAAAATACATAAAATCTAAAAAAAAACTTTAAACATATTTAATCACTACATAATAAAACAAATTTTAATTTACCATATAAATATTAGTTGTATTTATGATAATTAACAGATAATTTTTAGTATCTATTATGTATGTATATATATTTACGTTTAATGCTTCGATTTTAGCATAAACATTATTGAACTAAATATTTGTATGTATTAACTAAGTATAAAATTATTTATAATACAAAAAATAATTTTTGGATTTATACACAGTATCAAATTAAAATGTAATTTTTTCTATATAATATAAGAAACTTAAATTGAAAAAATCTACGGATAATAGTAAGAAGTCAGGAAATTATGGACGAATCAATTTATCCTTAACTAACGAAAATAATTCACTCATCTAAATCCTTTAGGAATATTTATGTGTAAATAATTAAAATTGTCAATAGAATTTTTATATGATGAATATATTATTCATATGACTAATTTTAAATTTTATAGATATTTTAGTATTAACAAATGTGTGTTAATACCATGTATATATATACATATATATATATATAACATTACAGTTTCTTACGGGTTTGTCTATTTGCAGAAGAAGTATCAGCACCACGTTCATTACCAGCGAGATCTATAAGTGAAAATTTTCCATGAACTTTATGAGTTCCAGGAGTTCGAGCAATTATTTGAAATACTGCGTGTGACCTTGAGGAATTAGTATTAGCACTCGTTTGTCCACTTGTTCTAGCATTATTTCCATGTTGTATTAATTTTAATACTTCTTCACAATTCTCTACTACTTTTTCCGTTAAACCAACTATTTGAACCTATTAGAAATGTAGAATAAATAATATTAAATTAAAAAAGTTGTTAAAATTTTTTTACTACTAGTTTATTTTTATAAAACTATCATATTTTTATTGCAAAGTATAGTATTTAACATATTGTAAGAAATGATTATATAAAAAATTAATATCTGTTATTACAATAAGCGGGTTGTATATTACGGGTTATAGAGAAAATGTTAGTGAAATAAATATTTTTGGTCAAATATTGCTACTAAAGTATTTTTAATGTGATAATATGTCATACTTAAACTTTGCTCTTCAGATTGCAGTATTTTGCAGAGTCCATATCTTTCAAAAAGCAAATATTTTATATTAATACAGTTGCAACAGACTCCTATATACGATAAGATTATACACAGTCTATTCCCAAAGTATCGAGTTTTTTTTCATTTAGCGAATATTGATCGTAACGATTTGGGAGTGGTCTTAAAATATAGAAAAAACCTTTTACCATTTGTTCGTTTTTTTTTGTTTTTTCGATAATAAGATACGATTTTACTTCTTGTGAAGGGTGTTTATCGATGTTTTAACACGGCGCGCTGAAGCGATTAGTGGAAAAACACTAAGCAAGAATGTTTTGTTTAAAGATTATTTAAAAAAAAGAAAGCACTTACTTTTTTTATGAAATATGATTTATTGGTGGACTTTTAAACAGTTTGAAACAATAATTTTAAATTCTTAAAATTCATTTCCTCCTGTATCAACGCATTAAAAAAAGCAAGCTTTCCAGGGCTCAAATGCAAGCTCAAACTTCTCAGATTTGATATTTTCGCACAAACTTATCGTATTTCTAAATTTTTTTTGCACTACAATGTGCAATATAGATTGCATTAAATTCAGTTTTTTCGCGATTGCTCTAACTATTAATCGGTGGTCCGAATTTAAAATTTTTAGTACACGTCTGGTATTCATAGTGATTGAAGAGGTTTTTGGGTGCTCAGTTTGAAACTTGTCGATTATTTTCTCCGATCCTCTTTAAAAGTTCTATGCCATTTTTCACATTATGAATTTGATATACAATTATCTTTATAAGCCTCTTGTAACATTTTAAATGTTTCCACTGTTTTTTTAAGTTGCAAGCAAAATTTTCTCGCGTAACACTGTGCCACTAATAGATTCAGCATGCCGTATCCAAAAATCGAAAAACAGCTTTCACGTCAAGTAAAATCATTCCGCATCTAATTATCGAAAAAAAAGGGACATATGGAAAAAGATTTTTTTCTAAATTTTCTGACCTCTCCAAAATCGCTGCGATCAAAATTCGCTAAATGGAAAAAAATTCGATACTTCTGGAATAAGCCATGTATAGAAACCAATAAAAACGGTTGTACTGGACCTCTCAAGAATGTTTTCATTTTATCTCTTTAAAACAGAGTTTTTTAGAAGCTATAATCAATTATAACATAGTAGGAAGTAGGCAATTTTTAATTTTCAATGTATTTTTCGTTTAATAATGACCGAAGTATATTAAATTAAAGATTTACTTTAGCTCTATAATATTATTGATATTAAAAAATGTTTAAAACTCCAAAATTTATTGGATGGAGTTAAATCAGCAAAATTAAGAGATGATAAATAAATTATTAGACAATCATACTTGTTTCTTATTTAAACAAAATGTATCTTATAAAATTATAAAATTTTTGCAAATGAGATTATTATATGTGTAAGGTTTCAATAAATTAATCATATTATGGTTAATAAAAAAGTACTTATTTGAATATAAACAAATTTGTTGCATATTCAAATTAAAAGGTTATGTTGTCAATTATTATTAAATGTTATCACATTTTCAACAGTTATTAAATTCTATAAAAATTATAACTTCAGAATAAAAAATGTTTACATACTTGTTGTTTTCCATCTTCTAGAACACGTAATTTTTCTTTTTCAGCTAATAAATCAAATACTTTTCCGGAATATATTTCAAAAAAACTAGCAGAAATAATTAAATTTAATGGACGATATTTTGTCATTTTCAGGCACTTAAATACATCTTTAGCTACCATAGCATAAATTCCTTTTTTACAATCTTGAGTTTTACCATTAAAATCACCTCCCATTGTATGAGTTTTTCCACTTCCAGTTTGTCCATAAGCAAAACAAGTTGCCATACCTCCATCGAAAATTGTTGCTACCAATGGTTTTGCAGTATATTTATAAACAACTTCATTTGTACACAATTCATCGAAAGCATAATCAAATCTAAATAATTGATTTTCTAAATATTTTGTTAAATCAACTTTAGCTTTGGGTTCATGTACAACTATTTGATCTTTCCTTGGTACACTAATAACATCTACTTCTTTTCTCATAAGCTCTTTCTTATTTAATGGACGTTTTCTAACACAAACTGTTATTTGATGATCTTCGACGGTATCTATCTCACGAAGTGGATGAAATTCTATGCTATTTTGATAATCTCTAAAATAATAAATGTTAATTGAATAATATTTCCGATTTAATAATAAGTAAATTCATTTTTTAAATATTAAACCTGATCATAGCTAAAAATTCCCAGTTTGGATTTCCCGGATCCAGATTCATTAATGCTTCCTTTTCTTCTTTGAGCTCTGCTTGTCGCTGTCTTCTTTCTTCTCTATTTTTTTTTAATCTTTCCACTTCTTTAACAACATTTGATCGACGATTTCTTCCATTGTCTTGAATTTGTTGTATTTGAGGTTGTTGTTTTTGTTTTTGTAAAATAGAATTTGGAATAGGAAATGCTGGTGTTGTAGGAGTTGGCGGAATATTTTCAAGTTCTCGACGTCCAGTAAGATTTATCATTGAATCGCTATTATCGTTCAATGATGATGGGATTATATTAGTTGGACGATTTGTTTGTCGAGGAATTTGCTTATTTGAACCAGCTAAAATAAACAAATTAAATTCTATGTTAATCATTTAACTTTTAATTATTATTTATTAATGATATTGAAAAACAAATTATTTATTATTTTTTAAATGAAATCTTTTATAATACGATGGAATACTATGGTATTATTATAAAATAACAGGTTATTTATCAAATTATATTCAAAAATATTTCTGCTGGTAATTAATTCATTGAAACAATTATAACTATAAATGTATTTAAGGATTACAATGTAATTATTATCAAATATATATTATGTAAAACAAATAAAAATTTACTCATAACTTATACAAAATTTAATAATAATATTAAAAAGTAATATAAAGATTACAATAGTAATAACATTTTAATGGAATAAATTTTATATATAAGTAGATTACTTTGCAGATATATATAAATATATTTAAAATTGAATAGTTATTGACCAACGAAAAAGGTATGATTATATATATATATATATAACTATTAATAATGTGATGATTAAGTTTCTAATGATAATGGAGGGTGTTTCTTATAATAAATATAACTATTAATATTTCATTATTTTTTTTATCTATACTTATGTATATTAAAAATTAATAATTATTTCGAGAGTATATTCAATTTAAGTAGCGCAGACAAATTTATTAATATACAAAGGGCCTTAAGATTCGTTCTCGGAACTAATCATCTAACGAAACTCCCTCTGAGTAATTGTAAACATATATTTGTAGCGGAAAGTAATTAATTTATTGAGTAAAATATAATCTATTATTTGCAATATAATTATTATAATATAATCGCGTCATTTAGCAATAAAATTTGAATTATAAATTTATACTACGTGACATATATTGTATATAATCATTATAGCTATTCATGTTTGGAGAAGATGAGGATGTACAATAAATAGGTAAATAATATGTAAGATACATATATATGTAAGACAAAATAAAATAAATGATATAACAAAAATATTATATAATAAAAGAATCTGTTTCAGAACTATAATAAATTGTGGAAGGACAGGTTTATAATTAACATATATTAAGCATAACTAGCCCAGGAAGAAAGCCGAACTATCAATTAATATGAGATAACCAGCATGAGAGGAAGTACAATGACGTATGGTAACGGCCAAATAGCCAAAAGGATTGATTGAAAAGACTTTTTAATCAAGGTAGCAATGAAACTTAAAAAAAAATAACAATTGAAATAGAAATGGAAAATCATTGTAATTTAATCATTGTAATACTATATACTTTTAGTTTATAAGAAAAATAAATTATGAAATTATATAGAAGAGAGAATGATAAAAACAAATGTAGCGACCAGAAAGTAGATTTAAACAGAGTATATATTTCGTACCACATTGTATGGACGGGGATGTTTACATCATGACCCCGGACGTGTTACCTACGTAATATGATACTACGAGAGATATAGTAGGTACTGACTTAATCAAATAAGAAAATGTTGGAACAACATATAATTAACATCGAATGAAAGAAACGAAATTTTTATATTATATTCCTAATCATCGACGAGGACGTCAATGTCATGGCCCCGTACATCTCACGTATGTAATATAATAACAGTCACATATGCGACGCATTCCAATATGATGGAAACAAAGAATTACATTCATCATCAAGAATATCAATTTAATCCCGCAAATTAGCAGGTTAGAGCGAAATAGAGTAACCGGGGAGTCGAAGCGTAGCACAAAATTGCTGGTCGTCACCCACAAGGACACGTAATTTCACGAAAATTATGTACCGGATCGTGAGATGAACTTGCCAATAAACAGTGGAAAAATAAAGTCGGAAAGCTACTCATGTGTCCGAATTTCACCGTGAAACCTTGTGGGAGAATTCGCGAATTCAATAGTTTCGGTTCAGGCTTTGATCGAATCAACACGTAGAAAATCACCTTGAATTGTCGCGACTAAGAACGTTGACTTTTATAACGTCTCAACGAAAATATAGTCACACAAAGTAGAATTTACGATTGTTTTTATCACATGCACACAACTTCAACATTCTCTCTTACAATTAATTAGGAATAAATAACAGTCGAATTGCAATTAATCGTCGATCTTCATTTAATTATCCGAAACTTGAAAAGGTTAACGTGCTTCGACCACTTTAACTACGGTAGATTCTTCGACCAGAGACAAATTATATTATTACGATTACAAATATATACACGATAAAATTAAATACGTAACAATTTTCTACTTGAAAATGCAAATGGTTATTATAAATTTTTAATGAAAGTTTTCTTGATATCTATATTATGATTTTAAAGTTTTATGAAAGATACTGAAATACTTTTACATTTATCTTTGATTAATGAGTCTGAAATTTGTAACGTTAAAACTGTCATCAAAAATTGAACGTTAAAAAAAATAATTCAGCCATAAATTGATCAAATAATTAAAAAAAAAACCTAATTTTATTCTCATAAACCACTCCTAACACGGGTGAATTTTCAAAAAAATGTAACAATTAATAAAAACACAGAAAATGAAAATAGGTGTAAATCAAGTTATACTATAAATAATAAAATGTATAGTATAAAAGTTCTATGAAAAAAATTAAACATTACTACAGATTTTTTATTAAACTTAACATAAGTCTATACGTTTACATTACATAATTATCGATTCATTGTACATAAAAAACTTTTTTTTAGTATTATCCCTTAGAAAATTACGTTGACGTATTCTGCATTAAATTGCGAACAAATGACAATATACACATCAACAATTTCATGTTGAAATGACTTTGTCATTAACAATACAAGTCTCCATATGCCTATCAGAATGTCATAAAAATATCAGTTTTTGTTATATAAAAAAAATTAAATGCCATTTTTCTCTAATGATTACACATTTAAATTCTGTATTTACTAGAAAATGCCTATACGCACATTAATTGAAATTTAAATCATGACAGGTATAAAGAAAAAGGGATTTGTTGGATGTGATGCGATCAATGTTGAATTTTCTGAGTTTAAATCAAATTCAGTGAATTTAATTGTTGGTTGATTTTAATTTAAAATTAAAATAGTGATGTTAAGGGGGCGGAACTTTCTTTCTAAAAAAGAAAGGAAGTTCAGTTGTGAATTGTTATTCATTTGAACAACATATAGTTGATTATTATTCTTAAAAATAGTAAAATAATATATTGAAGTATTTTGGGTTTTAATTGAAATATATAATTGGTTGTATAAAATATTGTTATTCTTGAGGTGAAAAGAATATAGTAGTGACGTGGAAATTTTGATAAATATTTACATATATATTTATAAAAAGCATTAGTGATATCAAGATAATACTATTATTATTAAATAGTATTATTGTTTATAATAGAAAAATTAGAATAATTTTATAAATATATATATATATTGGTAATAATATTCATATAAAGGAGGATCTTTACATACAATTATAATTATTAACATTGGATCAATTATTATTATATTAGAAAATTATAAATAGGATACTACAATATAAGCTAAGATTATATATATAATATTAATATTTTATATAAATATTATTTATATATTTGTTGTGTTGTGTTGTAAAAGGGTTTTGAGATTCGCCCAAGATCTCATATTTTGGCGGAGAATTTCCCCTTTGATTTAATATAACAAATTTATTATTGTGTTGTTGGAAATTGTTAAATAATCATTTATTTAAGAATTTGAAATAAGTAAAGTGAAATTTTTTGTAAAGATAATTCAAATCAATTAATAATACGGTTCGGAAAAATCGGTTTTAGATGAGTTTAACTTTCTTTCTAAAAAAGAAAGGAAGTTCAGTTGTGAATTGTTATTCATTTGAACAACATATAATTGATTATTATTCTTAAAAATAGTAAAATAATATATTTGAGTTTAAATAAATTAACTTCAATAGATTTGCTGTATTACAAATTTTTAAATTTTTATATGCTGTGAGAGAGATAGATAAAAATATTATGTGTAGTAGTAGTTTAAAGAAATTTAAAAACCAAACTCAAATGAGCACTGTCAAGCCATATCGGAAAAACAAAGAGGAAATATCTCGATGTTTATGGTATTGATATTCTTGTAGTAGATATGGGCTAATGATTGATAAGCCGATATTATTACATGGCCTTTCCAATATACTTTTAGTGTTCGAATATATTACGATTTTGCAACATCGACCAAAATGCACAAAAGCCTTTTTTTGTTATATTTATTTTTGCTTCTTATATTTGTTTTATATATATTATACTTGTTTCTGCTTATATGTTCATATATACAGCTTAAATGTTAAGAAATAACTTTTTCTTATTATTTTACTTTTTCACTGTACAGCTTATTTGGGAAATATTAAAAATTTTATAATAAAAATTTTAATTGTCATAAGCATAAGATTTGCCCAATGTGAAACTATAGGGTAAAAATCTAATGTTTAAGAATTAATTTGTGTATTTTTTAAATATTTTAATACCAAAAGAATTTTAATATCTTGTTAGTTAATATAAACTGACAGTTTTAATAATAATTATTAATAATATATTGATAATTAAAACAAAGATTATGTTTTACGACACTTCCACATGTAAGTCTTTTTTACGTATCCTAGCAGCTGACACTGAAATTAGTATTATTTAAATAAAATTGAAACGACAGACAGAAAAATATTAATTTTTTTAATGTAAAATATGAAGTATTATGTGGAATTATTTTTAGTTATTCTTTCTTTAACTCTCAGAGCTGCAATAACTAGATAGGCTGAACAGTAATTAAAAAATATTTTGTGTTCAACTGTTTTTTGAGATTTTTCTTTTTATTTTTTAATATTTATTTTAAATAATGATGCAATATATATTATTAAAGGTGTTGTCCATCGGAAATGCTGGTGAACTAATTTATGTATTCCGTCCAAAAAATTTCGTTTCTTTGCGATTAAAAACGTGTAGGCTTATTTTTTTGATACTTTCTACAATAATGTATTTCCGACAAGGCATTTTGCATCAATCGGTACAAAAGGTATTCAACTTGAGTATTACGCAGATTATAAGGGAAACAGGGAAAAATTTTCCACCTGTTATTATTCGAATTGTTTTTGACATTAATTTGAGTAATTGAGCTGTATTAAATAAAAAATGAATGACTCTTGTCTAATGACTAATTTTATTTAATAGGACTAATTTCTTTTACTACTTGTTTCATACGCATCAATTATATTCGAGAGGATTGTATAACCTTTTCTTGACTTTTTTCAATAGCACATTTTTTTCATTCACAATTCACATAATTAATAATAAAAAAAAAAAATTCACAGTTGTCACGTTTTAAACTAGACCTGGTTCTCAGCTTTGCTCATAGCTCGACCAGGGTTTGTCGCGGACATTTTTAAAAATAAGGTCATGCTAAATATATTAAATACAATAAATTTAGTTTTAAGCTGATCAGGACAGCATAAATTGAAATCAAATATACCGTAAAACGTTTCGCATTACCTAGTTGAAAAGGATATTGGAACAGTTCGGCAAGTGCAAGGGATCAGGAAGTTGAAGGGGGAGACACTTGCTTTGGACCAAGAAGCCCGAACAGATTGATTCTATCAATTATAGCGAACGTGTCATAAATCGATTGATTACTTTTCGTCGTTCTATCTTTTGCTATTTTGAAAAAAGTTGTCGCGCCGAGATAGTGTAATTGTGAATGAATGAAAAAATTCATCCTACCTCTCCTGCACAGTCAGTGCATAGCTGTCACCCAGAAGAAAGTAGACGAGGATTAGCTTCACGTGGAAAACAACCCCGTGATAGAGAGGAAAAATTTTTGTAGTGATTCATTTGGTAAATTTAAGTGGATACAACTATGTGCATTACGGAAGAGTGTACAAATGATTGTTAATAAACCGGATTTTGTGTGCTCAAAATATCGTCGTTTATTTACCGCCTTTCTAATAAGATATTTTTGCGATGATTTACAGGTATGATTGCCCGTTTTCCCCAACTCTACCGGCTTCGCAGGTATCCCTAGCGGAAGGGATAGCGACCTGGATAGCCAACACAGATGAGAGTGTAACCAGTCTAAGTATGCGAAACAAATACGAATAATGTAATGTAATGGAAAAATACCCCGTTATAATACATATATAAAGAATAAAGATAAATTGTTAACACCTTTGGCGATAATATGAATTTATATAAAGTAAAAAAATTGGTACACGATGAGTAAAATGAAAATTGTTTTTAAATTGTTATGAAAAGATTTATTTTATCAACAAAAAGAAATTATTCTATTTTGTTTAAGAAAGAAATTTAATTTCTATTTTTTTTAGAGAAAAATGTCGTTGGTTACAATTTTATATTAAAAAATACAAATTCTTTAAAATTTCTTAGTAATTCTCACGAGAAAAAGAAAGAGTTAGTAAAAAGTATTTTAAATATTATTGCTGACGATTTAGAAAAGTAGACTCAGGAAAGACTAGATGCAATGCTCGAACTGATACTCGCGGAGGGCCGTGAGTAGCTCCCTTTTTTAGTTTGTGAGGGGAAGGGACTGAACTTAGGCTACTATTAATTTCCTGATCTCAGACGAAAATTTGATCGTGAGGTGACTGTCGCCATCCTACGAGCCAGGGAAATGGAATAATGGACTACTAATAACTTGATGCTCCTCCGCTTACCATTGTTACATGTATTGCCAGAAAAATGCGTAGATGAAGAGTACGCTATAGTGCCTAACGGAGTGTAACTCCCGCGATTAAAAGTAAATATTGAAAAATCTTTGTAGTGTTTTTACCAAGTCATAAAGAAAATGTTTGTGGTTTTCTATCAGCCGGTTCCGATACTATGTTATAAGATTGAAATACACGCTTCGCACGAAATCAAATGCTGTTATTCTTAATGATTGAAAAAAAGGCCAAATAGAAAGTCACATTTTCCAATTATTCTGAAATCACTACAACGAATAGTGTCTTTAAAAAAAAACCTAGACACTTTACATATATAACATATATTAGTTGTTGCAATCATTTAATTTTATTTAGTTTCCTACAATTTCTAGGAGTAACTGAAAGCTCTTTTGCAAGTCCAGTACGTTTGGATAGCATTTTGGCACATCACTTTAACGTGAGTGTTCCAACTTATCTAATGTTATTCTCAGGTATTTGATAATAGCAACTGTATGGATAGACTATCCATTCAGTCCCAGATCTCGATAAATTTACTTTTATACCTAGTTGTGAATAGGAGGATCGTCGTCTTCCTTAGATTGATGAACAGGCCCTCCATTTTGGCTTCGTTTTTAGAGCATGAATTAAATGATCATAATGTAGTCAACTTACTATATTATATAAAATTACTATATATAATATATTATATTATATTATACATTATATTAACCTATTAGAATTACCACCTCACTTGCATAGTCTTTTGCGTAAAGAGGAACAATATTAGCATTACAGATAATATAAATAGAATTTCACCTTTGTGACATTTTTGATAAAACATAAGTGAAAAACAAGCTTAGAAGTTTATACTAAAAATTATTCGTACTATCAACCTCTCTCAATTCTTAGACCATTAACTCCCCTTAATGACAATATTATTAAGTCCGACTCACTCACTTCACTCCAATTCATAATTCAGATACCACTTTTTTTCCTACATAAATATAATATTTATGAAATTAAAATCACTTTTATAAAAATTGTAATTTATAACTCATTTAGTTCAACAGTTCTGGAAAAGTGATCGTTTGTAATAATAACTTACAATTAAGTCTGCACAAAATGGACAAAATCTACTCAAATATTTCAAAAACATGATTTAGCTTTAATTATGAATAAGCCAATTCCTTAAAAAATATGAGCTTTGATCGAATTATCATATCTTATCAGGCTCAAACATCTTTATCGGACAGTGAAAATTCTCACTGTGAGTACTAACCCTACTAACCCACAAAGACAGATCCATAAATTAATACTGGTTAGAAATAACACCGAATTCAGTTATTAATCACATAAAATTAATGTGAATTAATTTCAGCAAATATATTCTAGCTATGCACTAGTACGCTCAAATTGTTGATTTAAAATCACATATGCACAAAGCGTACCCCGGAAATTGCTCTGTCCGTAAATTACTCAATTACATCAGTAATATATTCATGTGTATACAATTATTTTGTTAATTTATTATAATCTCAATGAGCTAACCAGGGAAATACATTTAAAATTCACAAAGCTTAAAAGGCTGACTGATAAAAAGAAAATAAATTAAAATTATTAAGTTTTTTGTTCACCAGCACTTGCTAATAAACAAAAAAACGAAATTTTCTTTACCGTTTCGTTGGCAATTAGGTGTCATTTTATTTACACGTGACTTCATACTTTGATTATAATTTCATTAATTATTAATGTATTAACTTTTTTAGAAATTGCAATTTATTAGTATATTTCATCATTTTTAATATATATAAAAAATTCCTCAATGTAAACAGTATTTTGTTAATAGGGAAATTTTCGGTAACGCTAACAATATATGACTATAGAGTAAATAATTTATTTTATAGACTTTTAGTTTACATTTCGTTATACGTTATTCACTGAAAAAAAAAATTATAACGTCTCTAAAGGTCAATATATTTTTTTCATCGAAACAAAAATGAGTATCAGAAGATATTTAGTTTTGTTTCAAACTCGATTAAATATTTACTAAATAATTCAAGTTTCTAGTGATATTTGTTTATCCTGTGGTAGAACTCATGAGTGATATTTATGTTTTAAAAACCAACTCGAAGACATCAATGACGACCCACGTGCCATACACCAGACCCTAAGACAATTTGCCTGATTTCTCAAAATTAAATCAATATCATGATTGCGTTTTATAAAAATGTAACTGAGAATATCAAAGTATTCGATTACAAAATTTAGCTAATGAAAGGCGTATGATTACTTTATGCCGCACAAGTTGACTGATAATTAAACATTGCTCAGAATCTATTATTGTAAAAATATCGTTAAAAAATTAAAAAAAGAACGGACATATAATTTACAATATTTTTACTAATAAAGAAATGTGGTGTTTTCAATATTATATGGAAACAATGCGTTAAAGTTTCAAATGAGTTTAAAAAATAGTGTTTACTGAAAAAACCTTACGATAAAATCTTTGTACCTGATCCATTTGTAAACTAATCGTTAAAATTTTTTTTACAATTTAATTTACTAATTTCGTAATGAAAAAAATAAAAAAAATATTTCATTTTCTATTTTTTAATTTATTAATTTTATGGTAGCTATTACGTACTACATAGCGGCGCCTTTCGCGCGACGTTGACATACGAGTTCTCAGAGGCATCAATGGACGCGGACGTTAGCGTCATGTTGCTCGAGGAGGCAACGAGCAGCCCATGGAATTCGTACACTCAGCACCTATGTTGTAGAAGTGGATCGTTGGAAACAGTGGCACGGGAATTCCCTCACTCGGAGGAATGTCTTCCCAAACTTCACGGGGTAGACAGATATTCATTCATTATACGGACCTGTGAATGTCTCCAAAAGTTGTCTCTTATCTGCAGGGCAAGCGTACGCGAGCCAAGAACGATTAAGTACATACCCCCAAGTGCCATATCTCCCTTTTAAATTTAAATAATAAATACGAAAGTATTATCGAGCAGCTCGGGGATTATTATTTCAACAACGTTATCTCAATCCTTCCATTACAGAGGCATACTTTAACTCCGCACCTGATCTCAACACGTAATGAGGGCAATATATATAGAAATATATATATATATATATATATATATATATATATTATATATATAGATAATAAATAGATTATTATTTATTCATTATTTATTGAAAAAATATTAAAAGATAAAATACATGTAACTGATACGATGTTAAAGTAATCTATGAAATTTTTGTTGTAATTTAATTTAATAATTTTCTTATAGAAATAAATAAAAAAAAAATTTCATTTTCAATTTTTTAATTAAAATATTTATTAGTTTTATAGCATAAAATGCATTTTTATATTATTTTTTGTTATTAAAAAAAAATTCATAATTCATAAATTACAAACTAAAACAAAAATTTATAAATTAAGTTAAAAAATTTATATAAATTTTTATTATCATATACTTACCTTTTACTGGTATTGATGGTTTAGTTATGTGCTGAAAAAAAAAATATATTATAGTTTAAAATATTCGATTGATAAAAAATAAAATAAAACATAGTTATTAAACAATACTTATTAAAAACCTCGAAATATTTATATAGGTTTTAAATTTACTAATATATCTTTATTGGTTTTCGTCAATATTGCAATATTGAAACTTTAAATCAGCATGATTACGAATTGTGAGCGGAATTCACGTTACCAAAATGTAAACTCAGTATTTTATAAATTGGTACAGTTAAATAATAAATAACATATTATAACTGGAATAATAGTTACAACACTTCTACAAAAGTTCAATAATAATGATGAAGCAATATAGACTGGATAAAATAAAACATTATAAAAAGACAAAGTAAAATATGAAGTCACTTTAACTTATATATCTAAAAATCACGTTATATCACAGTTATGAATTCTCCAAGTCTGAAAGAAATCTGGAGTGGTGATAGTTGACTACCAAAAGTAATTTATATTCACACAGTCCTTTAGGATAAAAATATTCAAGAATTCGCAACGCAAGTATTATAAATTGTATTAATCATAAATAACTGTAATTTATTTTATAATAATTTATTTTTTTATTTATTCTTACTGGTCAGACAAGCATTAATTTGTAAACTCATAAATGTACGATTTCTGTTAAATAAATAAATTATAATTTTCATATTAATGAACTAATCATTCATTTATGAATCTAAAAATATTGAGATATAAGAAAATACTACTGAAAATAATATATGTATTCTTATTAGTTAATATATTAGAAAAATGATTTCTATTAAAAATATAATTTAAATTTATAAAAATAAAAAAAAAATCTCTGAATATATTGTAAGTAATAAAATATTTTCTGTATGTTTCAACGCAGTTCTGCATATAGATATGATTTTCTATATATACATTTAGGTATTAATACATGTAAAACATTCTATCACACATAATTTATATTAATTTTTCAATAATAATATTACAATTATGTATTATATTTTATCATTTATTATAACTTTATAAATAAAATAAATAATAAAAGTTTTATTTGATAAATAAGGATAATAAAAAAAAAATAAAGAAAAAAAAATTATTAATTTTATATCTTTTTCATTTTGAATATTTTAAAAATACAAAAAAATTACAGTGTAATATTTTTATATAAATTATCAACAAAAAAAATTTAATTCCAATAATGACAAGTATATTTTATGTGCAACAAATAAAATATAGTCAAGAGATGAGATTATACCTAACCATTATTATTAACAGTTTTGCAAGGTTACCTGCTAATAACAAAATATTTACACGAAATTTTTAGAATTTTAAAAAAAATATTTATTAAAAATTATTTTTATTATATTATAACGTCAAGACCGTTTGTTATGACATCGAAGAATTCTGTCAGAGTTTTTTTTTAAAAGGGTTTTAAAAAGAAACAGAAAATAATTCAGAGAGAAAATTATAATATTATACTATTCACTCAACAATAAAATTGTAATTAAATATTTATTTATTTTTATTTTTCGCTGTTATGGAACAGGTATTTTAAAAGACTGGTTCAAAGGTCGTCTAAGTCGATGAGTCATCTATGTAACACTTTGAAACAGTCTCCATTTCTGTGACAGGTATCTACGGATAAACAGTGTATCTGTCAGTTAAATATGTACGCGTACAGATTAATAATCGAAATTTCCGCCGCTAACGTATTATGCCGGGGAGAGAAGAGATCAAGATGTCAGGTTTACGTATGCCGAGGTCAATTCCGTGTTATGACGAGAGTTTGACCATCTGGATTACTATTGTCCTTCATGAATTCGAGTGTATGTGACATGTCACTGATCGCCATCCTGTTACAATGGATTTAACGAAATAAATAGATAATAAGAAAAATATTTATTGTGAAATGTGATGCAGTTAATTTAAAGTTGAATTATTTATCGTGTAATCACGAACAATAATCAAAAGCTACTCGAAAATTGATTCCAAATTTCTCGTATAAGCACCAGAAGTTTACTTTTTCAATCTCGCGGTCAGCAATTCTCCTGCGACTGGTCCAATGACCTTTTTTCACCGTATGGCTATTTTCTTTTCGATTGGCGCTCTCACTGTTAAGAGAACACCAACTATTCAATCTTCTAACATCGCGCGCCATCTCATCCGTAAATCGAGCAGTGATAGATATTTCAAGAAGGGATAATAAAATTAGTAAATTGATAAATTCAAGTGGTTTCGCGGTCATTGCCCCAGATGGTCGGCGTGAAGGTGAGTTCGATCGGTGATTAGTTTTCACAGGCTTGCGTTTTTTTAATTTTTTTAATGCATTTCGTTTGAATATATTAATAGTTATTTCTACATTTTAAAATAATTTTTACAATTTAATTACATGTACATATGTACATGTAATTAAATCAATATTTATTTTATAATATAAATATAAATTATATAATTTCAAAAACTATTTTTACTATCTATTATAAAATTTTTCATCATTAATAATAATTATAAATAATTTGTTTGAGTTGAAAAACAGAGAATTAGGGGAATTGAGGTATAAATAAAAAAAAAATTCTACATATTAAATCTAAGTATTTTTTAATCATGCGTCAAAAACAGCTTCTTTTAGATTAAAGAGGACAAAATCTTTGTAATCTAATATGATCGACAAATAAAGTTGTACATATTCTCTCGAAAAAACTTTACATTAATTAAGTCTTATTTATATCACCCGTAGTTAATATAAAAATATTTAATGGAATTAAAACTAAAATATAAATAAAAAACTGATTAATTTATTGAAAATTAAGAAACTAAATTTTAATATTTATACCAATTTGTAAAGATTGTACAGTTTGTGTAACTCGAACTCGAATAAGATTTGGATGGGTTAGTGTTGATCGATTATATAATAATATAGTTTAATATTTATAAAAAGAAATGATATATTGAATACAAATACATTATACAAACATTGGATCTTACAATAGACCAACTACCTAATAAATAATGTAGGTATTGAATTTAGGTCAATTCACATGACGGATGTTGTCGGGCTTAAAAAAATGCTGGTTTATCTGCGATCATCCTTGGAATCCATCCGTCGCTCTGGTAAATAAAATACTAAAGAATGAACGATGCCCAGCTCATAGTTGGTTAATAACAAAAAAAGAACAGTAATAAAAGAGAGGAAATTATGCTTATTTACTGGTTAAACAAAAATTAAATCAATCAGACAATCATGTAAATAGATGAGATTCTTAGAATCTTCAATGTCTAACATGTAAACGATGGATAAGAACTATTTCAAGATTATTGATACTATACCTTTGGCCAACATAGAATTTTTACAAATTATTCTGCACATAGCAAATGTGCATCTGATGTATTAATTCAGTAGCTTGATATGATGAAAACAAGTATTGCCATTATTTAAGGATCTTAGATTTAAAGGAAAGAATAGTGCGTATTAGGAACTATGACTCTTTGATTTCTGGCACTGAGGGGTCGATAAAATCATACATTTACTAATACAGAATTCCAGTACGGAATCAAGCTATAATTCTGTGATCAAGATTAAGCTATCACCTTTTATCAAGATGAAACGAACAAACAAAATTTGCAATTGCAGCAACTTTCTTCTCCTATTACTTTTATGGTTATTTATCTAGAAATATTTTTGCTTTAATAAATGATGATGTAACCAATAGACTAGAATTAATGTTCTAATGCAACACGAACAATCTTGTTTGCGATAAATCAAATATTTGGCAACCACAAACTTAGACCTATTAAACAATATTGACAACGGAGTCATTAATATCATTCTAGCCCTCACTCGAATTAGTATTTTAAATAAGGCTCTATCATCCTTGAGGAAGTCTGAATGTCTATCCACAACATACTATTCTGGATAGATGAAATGAACTGATCAGAAATTTTAGTAAAATTTATTGATTAAATTATAGGAGTTATGAAATTATAATTAAATATTAAGAACTACATATTAAAATTAGCAAATTTTTCTTGAAAACTGTACACACCATTGAGCATAAATCCGAGACTCTAAACTCTCTTATAATAGAAAAATTTGAGTAAAATTATAGTACCATCTTTAAAAACTTAAAGAAAAGTGTTCCGTGATAGATATCCACAATTTAACTCTCAAGAAAGGAGAGAAGAACACTATACAATACATGCTCGCGAAGAAGGACACAGATAAGTATGCAAATGCATAAGTATAAACCACTATTAAAAAAGCAAAAAGTAGAAAATGTTCTGTAAAAACATATCAGGAAACTATACGACAATCTCACAAATAATACAGATACAATATGCAAAGAAAGTGAAAAATGAACTATAAACTTTGGAGAATACTCACGTTATCTTATAGAAGCTAACTTTCTTGTCTTCAAAGTAGAAATTAAATCAATTAGTGTGTCAGATAGAAATATTAAGCAGGACTGGAGTTTAGCTAAAAAGGTAATTAACTCAGTTAAGATAAAGTGATCATTGCAAAATTCTAAGCCCTACAAAACTGCAGGACCTGGTAGCATTTTTTCGGCACTGCCAGAAAAAGGAAGTTAAAATTGTATGAAAGTACTATCCAGTTGGCTAAAAAACTAGTTTAATAACTGGATATATACCAGAATCCTAAAAGATAGCAATAGACTTAAAAGCTACTTAGACTACATACAGTTGGCTTCATGGATGGTTCTAAAATTAATCATGGTATGGATGTTTACGCATATTACTGTTTTTGCATATTAGACCGATTATATCGGTCATTCGTAAAACAAAAAACATGAAATAGATTATCAACAATTTAGCATATTTGATCCTCTCCTAAGGGTTGTCATCTTGTTTCAGTGGAGGCACTTGACTTGTTGAGGAAAGGGGGTAAAAGTGTGAGTAAATTGGTATGAATGAGAGAAGTAAATCTGACGATTTCTTTAAACAATATAAATAATTTTTTATAAAATAATTTGGTAAACGGGTCCAACTTTATCACGCCTCCATGCTCAAACACTCAGACTTGAGTTGACTTCAGGTCTGATCCAATGGTTCCCGAGACAAGGCTTGAATTGGCAAAGAGAATGACGGAATATAGTTTGTTTGTTCATATTGATAAAAAGGATTCTTTTAACAGAGGTCAGAGAAAAAAGATGGTCATAGCTGCTAGGAAGGAAAAACGAAATTTAATATCTTCTTTCACCATGAAACGACAGCTATCCGACGAGACCACACCCGCACGGTGAAAAAGAGGCCTTCGGAGAAGCACGTCACCATCAGCAAGGCAATTTGAAGAATTTCGCTCTAATTAATAATCTTGCTTATTGTTGTATCAAGAATTTCATTTATTATCATGGCTTCATAGAAGCCAAAATTTCGAATTTCAAATCATAATATAGTTAAAAATTGTATTTAGAGTTTAGTTTATCTTCCTATGAGTTTGTTTATCGACATATTATTCTTATTTATTTCTATTGTAGTGAATAGAGAGTATTGAATTTTTAAATTTGTTGAAAATGATTTTGTAAAAAGCACGCTGCATACTTCTACATTATTGGCAATCTTATTTTACTTTTTTTTCTAGTTTAATTAATTTTAAATTTATTTTCAAGAGATGAAATGGTATTTTTCCCATGCTATTATACAACGGAAGTAAAAACCTCAACAAAATGCTATCCGTATTATTTAGAGCAAGCCTGACAACCGGATACACATCAGACTAGTAAAAAAGGTGTTCATTCCAAAATTTGAGAGAACTAAATTCTGCTCACCTATGGAATACAAATCTATTTGTCTAACGTCTTTTTATACTCAAAATGATGGATAGGACGCTGAACAGATATATTAGGAACGAAGTACTAAACAGCCGACCATTGTATTAAAGACAAGGCGTACGTCCGGCAATACCGCTTTGATAGAAGCAATTGGATTCGTCTAAAAGGGCATGTAAAATCAAAGACTTGCGCTGACAACAATACTAGATACGGAAGGGGGTTCAACCGCACAACGAGGGAGTCTATACACAGGGAGGTCAGTGCCTGCAGTATGCCTTAATAATTAACATTTGAATCGATAACCTATTGAGCATTAGAAATATTACTACTACTAATAATACCTCCAATGTTCTTGAATATGTAGATAAAGGGTGCCCGTAGGGAGATGCTATTTACTATTCTGTAGTGTCTAATTATTAAGAAACTGAAAAGGCTACTACACGGATTCTATGCACAAGCCCATGCAGACAATGTGTTAATATTAGTTAAGAGATAACTGCAGTGTGATTATTCACTCATGCAAGAGGTCCACAACGGGGTCTCCACTTGTGTCAGGACAGTAGACCTATCAGTAAACCCAGAGAAGACTAAGATTCTAGTAGTCACAACAACGTATAAGAAAAACACCATGCAAAGCCTGCTACTGAAGGGATAACTCTTAGATATAGTTGTTGATGCCAAATAGCTGGAGATGAAACTGGATCAGCGTCTAAACTGAAGCACACATGTCAAACTGAAGTGCTAAAAAGCTATACAGAGGTACTGAACCTGCAGAAAAACTTTTAGATTCTCCTAGGGATTACAACCAGATAAAGTAAATTGAATTTCCAATGCTATTGCCAAGCCACGACGTCTACATGGAGTCATTGTTTGGGGATATAAGTGCAACCGCAAATCAAACACCAAAACACTCTGCAGAGTCAAGGACTGTTCATCCGCTGAAATGAAAGGAACCATGAGGACCACACCTAATGTTACTCTTAAAATTGTGCTAAGGGTTTCGCCCCTGAAAAAAGTTATAATTTCGTCAACTCTCAAAAGTTACCTGGTAATCAGAAGTTAATTGAAGGTAAGCCATTCATTGTTAATAATGCCTTCCAATCTGACACTAAGGAATGTTGGAGAAACTGACAAAACCCCCCGAGATGTACCAAAGAGAACTTATGAAGTTATATTTTCGGACAAAGCTGCCTGAAACGAAGATACTTAGAAGTTACTTAGCCAAGGAAGAGTCTGGTTCACGGATGGCTCTAAAAATGAACATAGTATGGAGGTTAGAACTTTATAATATATAATTTCTAATATAATTTATAACATAAGAGAGCAGCACCTCAAATTAAATCGTCTGGTCTCCGAGCCGCCACTTTACGGTATTTCAAAGAGATTTGAGCTATGTCTGAGAGCGCATCATGGCTACTAAGTATACTAACAAGAACAATACCTATTGACATCTGCTCAGATAAACCAGCACTACTTATACTTATGACTATAAAATGCAACAAGACCTACTTCCACGAGATAATTTATAATTCAAATTCATAAGGTTCCTAAAAATTTTTCGCAAGGATAACAAAATGACTTTAATATAGACATTAGGAAATGAAGGTCATATCGGAAACGAGAAGGCTGATAGGCTTACTAAAAAAGGGGCGATGAGAATCCGGACCAAAAAACTTGAAAAACCAATGTCTCAATAAAAAATTAACAGTTATCCACAACTGGCTAATAGACGAGTCTGCTGTACTGTAGAAAAGGCCAAGAGGTTCACAAAATCGAAAAGATTGATTGGTAATGACACCTCTATGGATTATATAAAAGATATAATAAAGACAACAGCAGACATCAAACTTATCACAGGTTGGCTCACGGGACACTGGTGAATCTGCTATCATTAAAATAAGCTTGATGACAATATTAAAAAAACTTGACGATAATTTCAATGACGATGATTAAACCTCCGAGCACTTTTATGCCACTGCTTGACCTTCATAAGGATAAGAGTGGTCGGGTGGATAGAGATCCTTGATCTGGTGGATCTCAGGGGACAAAGCGTATTTACCAATGTCCGTGTAGTCATAAGAATTGACAGTCGATTGGCTAAAATGGCAGCAAGACCTTCAGTAAGGTCTGTTGCAAATAGGTAGATACGAATATTTCAGCTAGAGTTCAAAACCTACCTCTATATCCATTGGTAAGCCAGCGGCCCTACATCCCTTCTTAACTAGATTTTGGGATTAATGCTTACAATCTATGGATGTTGGAAAAGGTAAATTGGTTAACTAGTCGGGTGTCTCATCCGTGTTGCACCAGTGTATGAAAGTTACGTAGACTCGTACATGCACATGTGACGACGGAGGAGAGAGCTTTAATGAGATCACCAGAAATTTCCCTACTAGATTTTCTGTTGAAAATAGGATAAACCAAGGTCCTGAGAAATGGGCGCACAGTCGGGATTGCTTCAGCGTGTTTAATCTCCTGAGTAAAGTTGTAATCAATATAATCTAATCTAAACTAGCATATTTGATCATGATTACAATTAAAAGAATAAAGGATTATTAGAAATGATCCACATTCAAATTTACAACAATACAACTAACAAATGAGGTTACTTAGCACACACATACACATTATAAACACTTAGCTAACATCTCACAAAATTTATCCATTCTAAAATTTATTTTGTTATGAACATATAATTAAATAACGATTTTTATTAAATGTCGAAATTGTCTCAGCTGGTCAGAATTATCGCTAACTCCGTAGCAAAGGTTAGGGTGAAATATTCGGAAATAAAAAGTATTCCGTGTAAAGGTTCAATTATATTTATTTTATCACAAGCAAGGGAGACTCAGCGCACGCAGTGTATTCGCGTTATTGTTTTGTCTACGCGGCTGATAAGCGCGACGCAATCAACGAAGTTGAACTTGATGTGAATTAAAAGTATATTAATTATGGTGTTGCGCGATTCGCGGATCCGTCACGAATGAAATATAAATTACTCCGTGACAGCCGCGGAGGCAAAGTTTCCCTGATTTTGGAATCCTCCACGAGAGTCCTCGCGGCTGCTCGATCCTACGGTTCAGGTGCTGAGTCCACGGATTTCTCGAGACGCTCGCCATCGGCGCACTTTATCGATCTAACGGAATCCGGCCCCGTGAGCTGTGTTGACGTCAGATGCGCGAAATTCGTGAACTCAGCTGAATTTGATGTGTGGCTTCGCTGGGGATTGGGATCCCGCCTTATCTTTGTTCGCGCGGGATCGCGATGTTTCTTCTAAAAATGCTTGCGTCGGTTTGAAGCGGATGTGGCTGCATGGCGTACGTAACAATTTCATTTATAATAGGAGAAACAAATTTGTTTCATTGTTAATTTAAATTATTTAATTTTGTTTTAAACTTAAAATTTAAGCTTTATGAATTTCAATATTTTTTGTATAAAAATTATTCTATATGCTAATTAATTTAAAAAAATGATTAAATTTGAATTTATTATTTCATTTCAATGAATAAACTTTCACAAGTGAGCAATTGTAATATAGTGGGAAATATTAACAATAACAGTAAATATTTATGAATGTAGTTAAAAAATTCTTAGAAATATTCAAATAAGAATTCCTACCAACGCTTAAATACTGTTTAAAAATACGAAAAATTCTTTAAAAATAAACAATAATACAGATTATAATTATATATTTGATATTTGATTATAAATTTTTAAATAAAAAAAAACAATAAGAGTAATCTTGTATGCTTACTAGTACTTTTAAAAAAGAAAAATTTAAATAGTGAAATTTAAATTAAATCTTACATCCTACATATTTCAATTATATCAAATATTTTTAAATTGTATATCAAATGAAAATATTTACCCTGGATTTTGTAGAACCCAAAATTTGACTATTTGCTTGTGTTGAAGGTGGAAGATTTTTTAGGTTTAATTCTGGATTTAGAGATAGAATAGCATCAATTTCAACCTGCAAAATTTTATATATATACATACATACATTTATTTATTAATAACTAATAATAAGTAAAACAGTAGTAACTGCAACAATAAATAAAAGTACAATGTTATAATATCTAGTTTATATAAGAAAAATAAAAAAGGGTGTTAAATTAAAATAATAATACGTATTTAGCTATAGAAACATGGAATAATTAGAAAATAGAAAGAAATTATTTTTAAAGCATTTAAAATATTTTTAAACATAGTACAATACAACAATCTATTTCATAGACTCTTCCAATGCTAGGTAAAGATTCTATATAATAGGCACCACACTAACTAGTATATTGTTATTTTAAAGTCTTAGCCTGTTGAAGTCGATTCACTAAATTCCAGTTTCAACTTAAACATTAAACATAAACTAATAGCACTAAATACGTTAAATAATGAAGAATATAATGACTATAATTTTATCAACATTAATTTCTACATCTTTTTTAGATTCAAATTTTTTAGTAGTTCCAATCTTGTACTGCTTGATATCCTCCAATGTACGCTAATTTCCATATAATTTTTTACTCATGCTTCTTATTTTAGGTAAAAAAATTGATTTTGTGCTTTTTTAATTGATAATAATTACTTTTCATTTATTTAGAAACATTTAGAAACTTGATGTACTTTCATGAAAATTTCCAATTGAAATGAAGTGACCAATGTATCTACGTCAAACTTTATTTAATTTATCCACGTGAAACCTCTTAGAAAAATTCCAGATAACTTTATATTACTCATTTATAAACTTAACTATTTAATTTTTATAATTTGTGTTAGATTTATAAATATAATAAAGATCTTTAAGCAATATAATGAGTACTATCGCTCAGCAAACAACTCCTGTGGTGAAAAATATCTGAAAATATCAAAATAATTTTTGATTAATTCACTACCATTTCATAAATATTCACGATATCACTATAATATTTTGCGAAATTGTATTCAATCTAAATATGTAAAAAAAATAATTTTTTAAAAACGGTAGACTATGTTGTTTCTTTAAAGGTCTATATTTTAATCCTGCGACGAAATATTATAGATGACTTATTAACACGTTCTTACTTCTATGTTGCTCTTCTTCGTATAATCCTTCCTAATCACCAAAGAACTCAAATTAAATTTTTTTGGGAATTCCATATATTCTCACATAATCTTCCTGAATCTTTTGTGCAATACTTGTAAAGTGGGTCACAAAAAAAATATATTTGCACGTTCATATACTTATGGTCGGGAGAGAAATTCACGAGTGATTGAAAAACTACTCTAATTAATCATATACAAAAGCGATAAATCAGTAGATTCCGTACATCCAATGTTCTATGAGCAAAAAACCACTACTGTGCTAACAGATGCTATATAGAAAGAGGAATTAGATTGGACCCATTAATATCCGTTCACAACAGCATCGCTCTACTTAGGCAGGGTACTTTATCGCTTAATTCCCTATTACTCTAATTGTACGATATAAACTATGAGTGCGCCATGCGAAAAACATATCTCATACTTTATTTGAGTAAAAATAAGCTAATGTAACTGTTCTCAATAAATAAAAAATTGTCCAAAATTCGTTTTCAAATTTTTATTGTTTTACAAGTGCTATATTTGTTTAAGAGTTTCAAGGAAAAATAATCCCGAAATTAAATTCAAGTCATCAAGGCCCCTATACTCAAATTTTTCCTTCTCTACTTATAAGTCTTGTACAATGTTTTCGCCTTAAATTAATTTATAAATTTTAAAGCTAGAAATGGCACGTGTAATAAACATTTCGCATAAAATAATCCATCACTTCACCACGTGCAATAAATGAATAATATTAATAATATCTTAATCGAAGTTTTAATTCGATCCGTAATATTTCGTGCTTTTTCCTATTAACGGACGGCGATTACGAATTTGCTTTAATTGACCGCCACCGTAACTCAATATTAAAAGCCGATTAAATTGTTGTGAGAGACTATTTATGCTCGTTTCCAACAAAGGACATTTTTCTTTTTTCCTGTAAGCGTTTTCATAGGCCGTCAGCGTGTTATTTAAAGATCATCTTTTATTTTATTGCTTATTTCTCAAAAGTGGAAACCTTCTGTTTCATTTTTTTCTCCTCAATTTATTTACTATTATAATTCTTTATTTTTCGATTTATTTTCCGGCTTATGATCGCGAGTTCTCGCGATATGTTGTCTAAACGCTTACGGTTATAGTTCAATTTGAAACAGTAACCTTGCTCCTCAAATGAACAGTAAATAATTTTACACAGATAATTGTTTAAAGATAAATTGTTAGAAATATGGGAAATTCTCATATTAAAATGATTCAAATTAATTTATCTATAAAATCATAAAAATTAATATTAGAGTTATATAAAAATTATTTTTTTCAATATTGAATATCTTATTTTATAAAATTAGTTTAATTATTAAATTTTATGTTTATAATGAGTAAATGATTTTTTTTATATTTATTTTTCGTTTTTTTGTTTCATACAAAATCTAATAAAATATATCGTGCATTAAAAAAAATGTTTACAGTTCACAAATGCACTGCACACATATAGGCATACAGAAGCATATTGAACCAAGTCACTGAATAATATGCGCATAACGGTCATGGGTGCGACATGAGATAGCAGATCATACAATCATATAAGTAATGTTATCTCATTCAGGCCGGCAAATAGGGCAGATACAGGGATGAACCACCCACTCAGTTCTGGTTGCCTCACCAGCTGGAGTATAATCCTTATCGGCCAGCATTGATGATTGGTGACTGGATTGGGCTATTAACGCATACATTAGTCTATTAAAGTATAGCTGTATAAAAGAAAATATATAAGATGATCGATACCACAATCATGGGATAAGGGTTTGAGATTCACTATATAAGGAACTCTTTCTACTTCACCCACGACAGTAGCTTTTCACTGTCGAGAAAAAACTGCATCCCGGCGCTAATAATTTAATGTATGAAACAATGCACCAATGATCATTGCATAATACTTTAAGCATTCTAAGCTTTTACACGAAGTTTCACTGTGTCTATAAAACTGAACTGCTTTACTGTGTAGCAATTCAGATACGAAAGTTGACGTACAATGAAGATTACATATAACCTGAACTCAAAGCCTCAGAAGAAAAAATAAGAATGAAGTTCGGAACAAAACATTGCAATCTGCTATTACCCCAGAGTAGAAGAACTACCTTGTTTAATTCCTATAGATATAAAGTAAAAAATTTAAATTTCAACACTATAGTAGTATAGGAACTTTGAATAGTATAATTACGAAAAATATTTATTTTTATATAAACCAGAAACAAAATTAAGAAGATTAATTAACTATGTGCTGTTCACACATAGGTCTAATACCAAACAGATTAAAATGTTTACAACTTAATGTATAACATATCCTTACAGTTTTTGAAACCAAATAGGAGTGACATAGGATCAGTGTTCAAGTTAGAATACTCATTTCATAATGAAGTACCAAAAAGCAACCGAAACATACTGGAGCTGAAGAAACGCCATTGAATACTCATATGAAATTCAACCTAATAAACATAAATAGATATATAATTCTATCATCAAGCCACTACTTCTACATTAAACTTAAACTTGGATATGTAAAAGTAACATTAAATTGAATTTCAAGATATCCAAAAAGAATTGTAAATATTGTTCGCGAAGGAAATATCAAAGCCAGACTGCAGAAACCGTTATTCTTGCAACGTTATAAATTTCATTTAGAAAAACAAATTTAGAAAAACTATATAATAATATAATGTGAGGATTCAATAAATAACTACGAATTAAGAATAAATATAACATATTCATCCTTTAATAATTACGTCCCGAAATTTTATAAACTAAAATATTAAGAAAATTGATAAAAATTTTTTTATATATATCGCCGATATATTTTATCATGTAATAATTTTAGATAGAGAAATTTTAAATAAAAAGATTCAAAAGTTATTTAGCTAGAGTTTAATTTTTTTCACAAACGACTCCAAAAATGAACAACGAGAGAATATTAATGTCTAGAAGTGAAGTACCTCAAACGAGACTGTCTACTGCCTGAGTAGCTCCTCCACTTGTGTTTCAAATAAAAATTATTAGGATATAACGGGCTTACTCTCATTTGGATTCTCATATTCATGGCCGAAACAAGAAGGACACCTGGGTAATGAAAGAGCAAATAAGTTAGCAAGAGGAATATTATAAACATTCGAACTACCAAACTCAAATCTCATACTGCAAACTTAAATAAAAAATTCAATCAATAGTTGCCCAACAAATGGCACAATTATGAAGCAGAAGAAAGTCAAGAAATTCAGAAAGTTTAAAGGCTTAATGAGACCTAAATTTCTGAGAATAAAAATTTGCTATTTTTAAGCTTAAGAAATAATGTACCAAATTCATTTGGATTTTTTACAAGGCACTGGCAAATTGGCTACCACCTAAATAAGTTTGATGGCAATAATGATGATAAAACGAAAATGAAACCATCAAGTATCATTTATGCTATCCTATCTTTATGAAAATTAGGCAGATAGACTCAGAAATATCGATATTAGATTGCAATAATCCAAGTAAAACTTGGACACATCAAATAAAATTATCAGAAAAATAGATATTCGATTAGTAAAACAACCGACAATTCCTTTCATTAGGTTCATAATTTAAAATAATAATAAATAAAGCAAGGGCATTCCATAATTATATTTCCATAATTCTTCTACCACTGATAGAAAGACAGAGCTCTTTTCTCGAAAAGATGTTAAGATCATTTTTTAAAGAGGCTCTGACACTATATAAGGAAAACCAGTTCATTGGATCATTTGCTATTATGATTTGATACTGTGATTTAATATGGCGCTATTAATCATTCAAGTTTGAGTAGATAACTCAGGAAAGTGTCGTTGTAATTGATTTCAGCATACCGGGTAACGAGGGTGAATAGAGAACCTAATCAAACAGCCAAACTTTTCCCAACTATTATCCATTAGTTGCTAATAGTTTTCGATAAATACTATTGAAATAGATGGACACTGAGCTTAATCTGAACGCACTCAATTAGTTTTTAACATATTTAAAATTGAAACTAATTTAATCCAAATAAGTCCAATCTATGTATGTAGAGTAAAGGTAAGTAGAATAAAATACATTAAATAAAGAAAAAGAAAATTTATTATTTTATCTATGTATAAAATACATGTGCAATGATGTTGCACCTCGTCGCGAAACCACTTTGAGGTTAAAAGTTTTTTAACCTCATGCCAGCCAGTTCAATCACCTCACAGGTGATGGAAATTTGGGTTCATAGTGGGACGTAACAAACAGCAACCAACACGCGATTTCCCGATTTGAACGCGAAACGATTTTCTTAACGCTTTATTCAAAATCGCGCAAATCACACGCGAACGGCATGCCTTCTCCTCGGAAACTAACACTGATTACCCCTTCACAGGAAGGAGAAAAGAGGAAAACGCGGTAAATCGCAGATATATAAACCGGTGAATCGAGTCGAGGAGAACTTTTTGCACTTAGAGAATTGAAAGAAGTTATCGTGTTTACACGAGCGCTTAATTAAAAATCTAAGAGATTTATTGTAAAGAGAATAATTGTGTTTTAAATTTTATTTCCCGTGTTTACACTGGGATAATTTTAAAATACAATTACCAAAGACAAAACGATCCACTGTTCTTTGCGTCATAACAGCAAGAACAACTGTGTTGAAAATAATATACGACATCACTCTGGGTCATAACAGAGACGTCGTATATTGATTAATATCTATTGTCAACAAACGACGTGTCTTGTGTCGTAGCAGCAAACACGTTTGGCTATGTAATATTTACATACATTTAAAAAGGAGAATAAACCTTTTTCTTTTGGTTTGTTATAGACGGCCGTTGAGGAGCCGCGATTGAAATCGGAGTGAAATCAACCGCCAAATTTCAAACTATTGAACCTTGTAAAAAGATAAATAAAGGAAAAAATTTAATTGTTAATTTAAAATTTTCATTCGTGAATCCCATCCTACCCCTGAGTAATTTCCAGCCCCGATCTAAAAAGAGATCGTGGCGTTACACATGTATATTAAAAAAATAATCCTTATTTCTATAGTCTGTGTTAATGGGTTTTGTGCCTATCTTTAGATAGATGTTGTCATATTATTTTCATTATATCATATTATAACTTTAGTTTTAAAAAAATTTTGTATTTCTTTAATATAAATTTTATGCATTGAAGATGAATTGATAAAAGGGTAATAAAATTTTTTACGATAAATAGTATTATAAACAAGTAAAATGTAAAATTTGATTTATTATTTAAAAATTAATTATCACAATTTTGTTTATCATCAATTAATTACATTTCTTCATTGTATTTCACAATTTGTTTTTTATTATTGATAAGTTCCCCTTTTTTGTTAGGTACGGTTTTAAATAAAATATCTATTATTCATTATTAATAATTCATTTGTTTTAACAAAATATGTATAACCTATAAATAACCTATATATAAAAAATGATTTTAAAGTATATTATATGATTAAACCATTTCAATATATATTAATTTAAAGAAAGCTTTTTAATTTTTACATAGAAATATAAATAAATAAACATAGAAATATATGAAAATTAAAGTTATAAAATATAATAAAATTATAAAGTTAAAAAAGATTATAATTACATAAATTATTATAAAATTTTTAATTAAATTGTAAAAATATTATTCTTTAATAAAACATACATAAAATTGTACAAAATTGTGTAATTGTCATTTTTTTTAAGTAAAAAAATGTGTTATTGTACCTCTTTTCCTTTTGTTTCTCCTTTTTCAAACCATTCTACAGTCACACTATGTTGATCCCAATTGACACCAGATACAATAGCAGAATGAACACGACCTGTGAAACAAAAACATTAAATGCACATTTATTTACAAACTAACCATCGTTAAAAGTTGTAAATTAAATTTAAAAAAAAATTTTATGTTCTTTCTATATTACAAAATTGTCTTTATCATAGAACTGTAAGTACTTAAAGTTGTTGACAGCTCTAAATTGAAAATTCTAGAAAAGTTAAATTTTTTTTAAAGGATTGACAACAAGGCAAGGCATATTGTGAAGCTGGAGTAGAACCATTTCTCTTATACGTCTTCATAATATTTAAAAACTAGGTATGGAAACAGTATTTCTTTTTACACCTATTGAATTTTCGAGTTTAAATAATTATACACATAATGGGTAGTAGATGTGAAGAGTATTATGAATTGAAGATCCACAATTTGATTAAACTTCAAGATCATTCAATGTACAACACCTTGGATACAATTAATGGGAAATTGATCTTATTCAAGAAAAGAATCTTCTGTTTACTGATAGATCTCAGAATGCTATATTCCTTAATCAAGGTCTTCAAAAACTTTAGATTTCACTCTAGAATTTTCATTATCGGCTAAATCATATAATCAAAAAATGTTGAAGGCTACGAATACTACAAGGTTAGAATACAAATACAATGCCAAAAAATATATAATTGTCTACACAAAAAAGAAAAAGAAAGAATACTAGAAGGTATTGAGAAAAGCAAGCAGAAGAATGTGCTCAGCGACAATGAAAAGTTCTTAGTTACACTTCAATTCCGATGGGAGCTTGTATGAAAATAGCACAACAAATATCTATGGTAGAACCTGGCGATAAACCGTCATGCTATTAAGTAAGAAAGAATACATCTATAAAAGGACTTTTCAAGATAATTTATAAGATAATTTATAGCTGAACAAAAGATCCTTGATTTCAATAAATAATTCACCTATAATCCATATTATGATAATAGATAACCCAGTATCCGCAATATCAATTACTTATAACATGACAACTTAATATTTTATTAAAGAAAGATGGAGACATGCTGCGAAAGGAAAAAATAAAATAAATCAGGTAGTTAAATCATAACTTTTACCATCTATATTTTTGAAGAGTTTACTCCCTAAGATCTAGTTTCTCAATTTAAGCTACTAGTGTTAAGAACTGTTATAAAGCTAAGCTCAAATTTAACAAAATATCTTCAAAGAGTATTAAGATAAAAAAAAAACTAAAGATCTGTTATCCCTGATGCCACATAAAGCAGTAACTGTACATATGAGCTTTAGCTAAATTATGTCTAACGTTATTCAATTCATTTTTTATATTTCAAGAATATATATTCTACATAATATTAATCCAATCAATAATATTTATACATCAGACGTAAAATTGACTAGTTTATAAAGGCATTGAAATCTGAAAGAGTTCTTGTACCCTATTAAAAATTATAACATCTTAGTTAAATTTACTAATATAATTTACTAATATTCCTTCATGAATTTTCGACAATATTATAAAATCGAAACTTTAAATTAACATTATTGTGAGCGAAAATTTATTCACATTATCAAAATGTAAACTCTGCATTTTACCAATAAACACAGTTAGAGCAATGACTAGTTACTTCCAAATACGAATTATTATTAACAAAATTAACTAAGTTATTTATATAAAAAATTATTTCTTCGTCATAAATAAATGTTACATAATAGATTTCAATGCACAGTCGAATAATTACGACACCACTATAAAAGTTCAGTCTTAATAAAACAATATAAAGGCGATAATATAATATAATAGATAATAGTTCTTTCGGATAAGAATATTCAAGAAACAACAATCGCTTCACAATTCGTAACGCAAGTTTTATAAATTGTATTAATCATAAATAATTGTAATTCATTTTGCAATAATTTGTATATTTATTTATTTATTCTTACTAGTCGGTTAAGCATTAATTAGTAAACTCATAAATGTGTGATTTATATTAAATGAATAAATGATAATTTTTATAGTAAATTTACTAAATATTAATATATAAACTGAAAATATATTGAGACCTAACATAAGTTCAATGTCAATCAGGAAATAATGAGCATTGTTTCGAACAAAACACGGCAGCTGCGCCATCAATGGAACTCGAGAAAGCTGAGTTCACGGAGATAACGTTCAACGCGAAACAGGCGCAGACGGGCGTCAATTTTGGGTAGTGAAAATCCCGTACAGATGAGCACGAAAAAATATAGGAAATGAAAACCCCACATAGAACGATGCAGGAAATTAAGCTAAGTGAGTGAGATTGTCTCTGTGACAGCCCAAGGCGCGTCTACGCGCGGTAAATAAAATAAATAAATGTTAAAAATAGGTCTATAAATAAATAAGATGTAGCAATTGAGATATAATAATAAAATTAATATATATCAGCTTTTCCTCTCGAGTAAAGCGAGGGGTTTTTACGACAGGGCCTGAGCGGTTCAAAGTGTAAGATTAGGATGCGTCCAATGTACCTTCGATGAGCGTAATAATCCTGAAAACATATGTCAACGCCCAAGAGCGAATGACGATTGCCGACCAAATGTCGAAGCTACGATAATAAATGTACACGAGTCGAAAAAGTAGGGAGAATCATGATCGGAGATAAAGAGGCAACTGATTCTTCGGCCTTGAGAAGAACATCGATAAATTTTTGCGATCATTCCAACTCGTCGAATATCCTTATAATATCAACAATTTCAATCAAGTAAATAAATATTTAACCAATTTACTATTTCATACATTTTTATAAAAATAACATTGTACTTTATATTTTAATAGATATCAGAAAAGAGTAATGAAAGAGACACTAAAACTTTATCGGCGATAAAATTCAAAGTCATTTTATTTATTACTGCACATTCTACAATTAAACAAAAAGCATCTATTTCGTTAAAGAAAGGATTTATTTTATTATCTATATAAAATTTTATTTCAATAAATTTTTAGTTCAATATGAAAACTCTCAATTCGTCATTATTTGTCGCTATAGTAATGGAAAACTTAGAGGTGTTTGCTTAAACATTTTAAAAAACCATAATTGTTCTTCCCAAATGCTATTTTTTTACTTATATGAATATGTAGATAAATATATAACTATTTTATAAAATATTTTCATGTAAATATGCGGATGACAATATCCTGTATGCCATTTTCAAATTTATTAAATAAAATTAAACACTATTATTATATTCCAAAAATAAATTTTTAATTAACAATAAATTTCCGTGAAAGCACCCGTTAAAAGTCACTGGAGAAAAATTTCAATTGTTTTTTTTCGTGATCAATATTTATCTCTTTTACCCCATTACTGAAAATCTCTACTCTACCTATCTTAAACTTATTACTTTACCAAATGTTTTTCAGATTACAACGCCCTGTTGTTTCAAATGTCCTAAGTAATAAAAAATCATTTTTTGCCATTATCACCATTAATTTCCAACATATTTTCTTTATCACCTTGTTTAACGCTATTTATTTTTCAATACATGTCTGCCTTTATGTCCATGCACATATATGAAGATTCACTACCCCAATGCAGATTTTCTCGCCTATTATGCGAACATTTTCTTTCACTTAAATGTAAAATAATTATCACTCCAATGTAAGAAAATTAGAGTTACACGATGTCTATTTGTTTTATTAAGTTTAAACTTTATTTTGATCCAGTTATTGAGCACCTTTCACTTCGTTGGATACAATCAATTTTGAACTATCTTATTAGCCACTCAATATATCTTCCATTTTAAATCTTTGCAATGAAATAAACTAAAATTATATTAATCCAAGACACAACCATTTTTCAACAATACGTTTTTGGCAAAATTAAAATTATAATTCGACAGTTAAAAATCTGTATTTTTCAATATTAGAATTTTTTTCTTTTTATTTTCACGTATTATAAAATACTCTTTGTTATGTGCAAATCCTCAAGTAATAAGTTTCACGTACAAAATTGTAAAATTATTAACAACTTACTCGATCAAAAATTTCTATTCTAATTGTTTTTCACTACTCCCTGAACTAAATTATTGGAATTACATTGCATAATGGAACAAAACTCGATGAAATAAAATGTTAGGCAGGTATTAAAATATCGAAAAAATTTTTATCGTCATTGAGCATCCGATGAGGTACTATTATTATCCTCACACACACTTCATCCTGCCATGTAATTGTAGAATAAATATTTGCAATCAGATTAATTTTGATTCTTGTGTTTTATCTTGAAAAAGCTTCACGAAATTAATTTTAGATGTAAAAAATTTCCAGTCTTATTAAAGTATTAGAAAATTAAATTACATATTTAAAAGGAAAAATTTAAGAAATTAAACAATAAAATTATATGTAATATGTAAATAATGAATAGTAAAATAAAAACTACGATAAATGTATTATGAATAATTAAAACAAAAATGACTATAAGTTTTTCATAATAAAAATATTTTAATATATCCATATCAAAATAGAAAGACAAATTGAATTTAAAAGATTAATTAGTTAGTTTATGGGTTAAATATATATGAAACTGGAAAATGTGTGAAGAGCCTTTTGGGAAAGGGTGTAAAGAAATATAAAAAACTAATAGATTTATGAATAAATAATTTAAAAAAAATAAAATATCTAATGCACAAGACAAAAAATTTAATAAAATGACTATAGAAGGGTAAATTAATACAAAAAATTTATATAAGAATAAAATATTTAAAATAACAATATTATAATATTAAAAAAAAAGACCATTGAAACAATAATAAAAAAACATTATTAAAAAAAACGTGTATTATTAAATGTCATATAATTTTAAGGGACATTTAAAATTTTTAAAAAATAATTCATTTACAAGTAAAAAATCTTATAAATCAGTAACTGTGAAAAAGATAATTAGTGTATGAAATAAATATTATTTTGATTATTATATATAAGAATTATAACAGAGATATAATAAAATATTTATAGTACACATATGTAATACTAATATAAAATTTAATATTGCAACAAATTTTTTAATAAGATATAATTCTTTATCATAAATATTTTCTATAAACCTATTGATGTAAAATTAAATATATGAAAATTTTTTAAAATAAATAAAAATAGATTTTGTATATATTAAAATTTTTTATATATATAACATAGGTGTGATAATTATCTTTTTTAATCAAACTAAACATGATTATTTTATAGTAAATTGTAATGCCTATTTATAATCAACTCTTGTGCAGTACATTATTTACGATCTATAAAAATTATAATACAATTATGAAACTAATCTAATATTTATATGCTATGTAAATCTTCAAAACAAATTAGTCAAAATATAGGAATTATAAAAAATGAAAATCATCTTAATGTACAATAATTAAACTAGTTTTCTACATTTTGTTCATATTTTTATATTTATATTTTATACGTACAAGATATATATATATATATATATATATATATATATATATATATATATAAATATCTAAGTCTCTATCAGAGGGACCACTTATTTAAATTCATATATTAATATACACATAAGTATTTGAACCTAAATTAAATATGTATTTAAATCTTTTTAAAACAGTATTTTTTTAAAATTATAAATAAAATTAAATTTAAAGATGTTTGTGATATATGTTTCTAGAAAAAGAATAAACATTTAAAATAACACACTTATTATAACGAAAAAATAGTGTTTTTTAAATTTAAAAAATTCAATTAAAAATTAAACTTATTTTTGCAAATATTTAATTAAAGTATCTTAAACCTATTGAAGTACATGTATAAATAATTAATATACATGAAATATTTGTTTCTGTTAAATGTTCTATCAATCTTTATATTTTTATACCTTTTAGAAATATAAATTGTAATTTAATTCAAATTAACCTAATATTTTTACAGCAAAACTATATTAATACAAATTTTATTTTAAAATAAATATCTTACCATCAGTTCTTTTGATATTTACACTAGTTCCAGTTTCAATTTTACAAGCAGAATCCATTTTTTAGTCCAAAAACTAAAAAAATATTTTACAAAATTATTCATACAACACATATAATGTAAAATAACTACATGAAAATATATATATACACACATGCTTAACACCACAGAATATGCAACACATGTACACATAAAAGTGAATAAGCTTTAATATATATACCTATGTATATATATATATATACATAATATTTATTTGTAATAATAAAATGAAATATAATATAAAAAAAACAAACAAACAAAAAACATAAATAAGTGTAAACATAAAATTTATAAATCGATTAACAATGGATTTGTTTTATTTTTTTTTTATTATAAAATAAAACAAGAATGAAATTCTTACACTTTATAAAAAATTAATCAAAAATTAATTTTCATCTGCACAAGTTTCCATTATTCAGAAATAAGTAAAATCAAGAAGCAACTGTTAGATTATTTAAATCAGTTTATATTTTCCATATCTATAGTATAGATAAAACAAATAGTTGAATGTACAGCGATGTATAAAAATTCTTGAAGTTGGCACTCAAATTATTTTTTTGTAAAATTAATAATACTAAATAAAATATTGTATGTGAATTATTACATTTTATTAAAATTATCAGTTTGATATTCGTCTGAAAATTAGGATTCTGAATACTTATAAAACCAATACAGATTATTTCAATTTTTTATAAAAATATCTCGTAATGTGTATTTATTTATCTAATAATGTTTTTAATTGATTACAAATATTTTAATGTATGACAAATATACAAATGTTTTAATATTTACAAATATTATAATTGCAAATAATTCTCATTAATAACTTCTTAAAATAATAAATAAATTATTAAAAATGAATATAAATCATTTCTTTTTTTTTTTAGATTTTTTTTTTTCATAATACGCATGCGTTTTGGATTCGTATTTTCTGACATTTATTTCTCACATCTGAAAGCAACACTACAGAAAATCGTATTGGTGTAAAGTTGACGTCAAAAAACACTTTCAAAAAACAAATAAATACAGTATTATACCTCGGACAGATTTTAAGAGAATGTCAAGTTCCCTTTTAAACCGAAGCAATAAACATGGCAGGTGAAATAGTTTCTTTTCTCTCGCACTTACAAACGATACTAACGATCTCTGGTGAGTGCTTGGACCAATAAATCAAATTTTTTAGTGTTATAAAACCAATTTTTAAAAAGTGATACATCTTAAAATATAGACTACGGATAATAAAAATACATAAAAGATTTTGAATGTTATAACAAAGATGGAAAGGGAGATCACGCCTTATATCTTAAAAATCCAAATATAAGGCAATTACTAAAAACCTGGTGGATTTCAGATGTACCAAAAGAAATGACAAATACAAAGGAATGAAAAAACCTTTTACTTAGCACATCCTAACATTAAGACAGAGATGAATTTGGAGATTGCGCGGTAGCATAAGGATGTGTGTCCACAAAATTCGGTGGCAAGAAGGTGCTGCCTTTTACGGATGCCAATGGATATGCCAATTGGAAGCATGGTGGGGATAAGAAAAGGCATAGCGGGGTTCTTCGTATGACTAGAGATAAAAATTAAATACGAATTTGTAAAAATGAAAGACGATAGGCCGAGGAGAAGCAGCTTTTTCAAATCAAACACTTACGTAACGTTATGTACATGTATTTACGACTGCAATGAACGCTTATAGTTATGCTAGGTTCTCTACGACCAACTTCTAACATTATAATTCATTTGTATAATATTGAGAATAATTGTAAATAAAATTCATTTATTTATACCGCTTTTATTTTTTTGTCATCCAATCTTATTACAAAATAATATAATTATCTTTAACACTTATTTTTTTAAATGTAAAATTTATTTATTTAAATTTACGAGAAATTTTTTAAAATATTTTATAAAAATTTGTACTTTATTATTTTTAAATAATAAGTTAAATTTAAACTGTTATTATTTGATAAATTGGTTTTTGTAATATAAATACACATGCATATATATGTATTAGCATCCATTTACTTCACTATTTAGATATTCATTTAATAACAATTTTTTGTAGTACTTTATTTACAATTAATATTCGAACCATATTTTAATGACATGATTATCTTTCTCACTCTTACAAGCTCTTGCTTTCTTTCTCACTCTCAAGCTGTCAAGCTATATTGTGTCTGGCTCTCTCATTCTTGTAGCCCTCATTCTCGTACGTGCGCCCTCTGTCACCCTCAATCTCAATATATTGTTTATCTATCTCTCACGCTCTCATTCCCAAATCTACTAATTGATTCTCGTACGATTTCTCTCTTTCTCTCTCGTATTTACGCATCGAGTTTTTCTCTCTCATTCTTAAAAGCTCTCACCTGTATCAAGCCATTCTTGCAGCTTCATACTCTCTCTCTCTCTCTCTGTCATGCTCAGAATACACAAGGCGTTGTAAATTAAATTTTTTACTTCTTATACAATGATACATGTCTAAAAATACTATTTTAAAAATGCAATTGGTAAGTTGACAAATATTTTTATATCTAGTATGTTTTAGAACAAGTTTTAGCAATTTCTCAGCAATCGAAACATTTGAATTTTCAAATACAAATTCAAAAAATCCGTATATTTATAAGTATATGAGAACCACAAACTCAACCGATATTGTTTAAAAAAAAACGCTGTACATGATTTCTGTATCTTTTTATTTCTTACTTCATAATTTTAAAATATTATTAAAATCTAAAAAGCGATTAAAAATTTTCAGATATAATATCTTTTTATTTTTGAAGTGCATTTTCAAAAAATGCAGATATGTATAAAGGTATGGGAGTTCTCCGCGATTATTTTAATAGTAAACTATATCAGACATTTATTCTACCACTTTTTATAATCTCTATATCAATATCATTTACTCTTTTAACTATATAATATTTTATATATCATTTAGATTTTATCTACATCAATATTAATTTGATTTTATCCTTACTAAATAGTTGACTAAATAATCATCAGGTACAATTCATGTATGTATTGAAATAAATATTGTTATACATTTTTTTCACATAAATATTTATGTTTTTTATTCATCGTACATATTTGTCCCTTTAAATAACTTTCAACTATTGCTTCGCGTTATGGAAATAAGAAATCACTGTCCCTTTAAATCTTTTCCAATTAGTATATGTAATTTGTTTATGTTTTTATATATATGTAGCCTTATGTTTTTGTTTTCAAAATCGCGGTTACTCTAATGATATTTAAAACGACCAATACTATCTATCGTTGGATATTTTGATTTGTTATTGTTTTGTATGAATCTAAATTTTACATTGTAAAGAGTAGTGACGGTTAATTCCGAGGACCTTTAAATTGTATATACACATAAACGTTTAGCTTATAGTTCTCTGTGATTTAAACAACAAACCCGTCATTTTCAATTGTGCTTCGATGAATAGTGGAAGCTTTAAATCTTTAAATTAAAAGTTTTATAAAGTTCGCAAATTCTTAATTATTCATATAATTTTATTGTTTTTCTCATTTTATTATATATTTTTTTAAACATTTAAAAATTGAAGAAGCTTAGTATTTATGATAAGTGCCAATATTTAAATTGTTTCAACACAAGAGACAGTGTAAAACTACTTAGATTTCCAGCAACAGTTGAGCGTCAACAAATATGGATAGAAAACTCAGGTAAATAATTTTAAATATTTTATAAAATAGTATACAGTCAATAGGGGACTATCAGTACATGAGAGACAAACATAGTGTGTGTACACAAGAATAAGTGAGTTTGAGACAGAGAGAGAGTGTGTGTGTACACGAGAATGAGTGAGCTTGATACAAAGAGGGAAAGAGAGAAAGAGAGAGAGAGAGAGAGAGAGAGTGTGTGTATATTATTGTATAATATAAACGTGTATATATCATTCATTTCTATAAAAATAAATTTTTCATTTAGGTAATCAAAAACTTAAAACATGGACACGGACATCGGTAAGGCATGCTGGTCTTTGTATCAAGCATTTTAAGAATGAGGATTTATTTCAAGGGAAAAACATGCGTTTAGAATTGAATTCAAATCATATTCATTGGACTTCAACTCAAAATATATTACAAAAACAGGTATATATAATTATTATATTTTATATAAATTTTATATGTTATAATAACAGTATAATTATAGAATTACAGAAATATATAATAATGTATAAAAAATTATTTTAAAATTTAGATAATGTTGTATTTATTATTTTATTTTATTTTATTAATAAAAGGTGAATGAATAAGAAATTGTCTCAACTTCTGCAACAATATCTACAATGAAAGCCCAAAAACAACTACCAGTTCAACAACGTAATGAAGAGAATCGTGGATTGTTACCTGAGATCACAGCTGATGGAAATCAAGAAACGGAAAAAGTAAGTACAAATTTAGACAAATGCGTTTCAATAAATTTTAAAAAACCTCTCAAGGTGTATTTATTACTTTTATAAAAAAACATGTACAGGAAACTGTAAATCATTTCTTTTTAAATTAAAAACTACGAATTTGCACTTAGAAAATAAAGTTAAACAATTGAAACATAAATTAATTTTAGAGATTAGAAAAAATCGTAGATTAAAAAAAAAATTTAAAAAAAAAAAATGATATGTTTAATTTAGAAAAATTTATTGATAATAAAGAAATAAAACCGGTTGCAAAAACTATGATAAAATTACAATTGCATGACAATCAAAGATAAGCGAGCGATGAAAAAGATTTGTCGAAACAAATATATTTTTATTCAACTTTGTGTTATTCTAAATTACGTTCAGCCGGTTTGAATTTATCACATGAAGCGACTGTTCAGGGATGGGTTTCAAAATGAGAAATTTATCCGGGTATGAATAAAATTATTTTTCAAAAATTGAGTGATTTTTTAAATAAATTAAATGATAATGAACGTATATGTGGTTTAAAATTCGACGAAATGTTGATTAAACAGTTTGAAGAATATAGTAAAAAACAAGATTTAATTGAAGGTCTTGTTGATTTAGGATCGGACTGTAGAAGGCGTTCGGTGAGAAAGCATGCCTTATTATTTATTGTTGATAGTTTAAATGCATCAAATCGGTGGAATCAATTTGTGGCTTTTTATTTTACGGAAAACGGGAATTCGTGCGAACAATTAATAGAAATTATTCCCAACATTCTTAATGAATTATGGGAATGCGGTGCTGATGTGCGGACCATTACTTACGATCAACACGTCGTCAATCAACAATTATTTAAAACTTTTGATGTTACCGTGGATAAACCTTTTTTTTATTTTAATGGTAAAAAATATTATGCGATTTTTGATTGGCCGCACCTAATTAAAAGATTAGTTTCACATTTAAGAACGTATAAAAATATATATATAAATAATTCAATTATAGTTTATTTCAGTGATTTAATTTTAATATGAGAAACATGATAAATCCCAAATTACATCTAATTTGTTAAACCATATAACAAATATACATTTTTTTCCAAATTCTTTTGAGTCTATGAAAGTGAAATATTCTTTTCAATTATTAAGCCGAAAAATGGCTTGTGCAGTTAAATTAGCTGCTGAGGATCCATATGTTTCAGCAAATTCTGATACTTTAACAGTTTCGGCCGATTTTGTCGAAAAAATGGATCGTGTAATTGATGCATGTAATTCGTATTTTTTGCGAACAGTTAATAAGCAAAAATGTCTACCGACAAAAAATAACCCTGAGATTCAAGCGACATTAAAAGAATTTGTTAATTGGTCCGAACTATGGACAATTAACACTAATTATAAATGTAAGAAGCCACCTTGTTTTCCGGGAGTTAAACAAACAGTAAATGCTATTTTATCGGTATTTGAAGACATTAAATTCATTTACCCCAATTTCGAATTAGCAACAGCTCTTTGCAATCAAGATTTTGTAGAGCATGCTCATTCAAAATTGAGGGCAAGGAGTAGCTTTAATCCAAATCCTACTTGCCGTATGTATAGATTGGCCTTTAGGCATATTTTATCAACAAATTTAATTTCTTTAAGTAACCATTGTAATACTTTTATAGAAAATGAAGATAATGAAATAAATAATATTAATAATAAAGTAGTTGATATAACTTTCGAATTAAATAATATAGAATTAAATGAAACTTTTGAAATAAATCAAGCGCTTGAATTAATGAATTTATTTGATGAAAAGGACAAAAATATTATAGTTGAGATAGGTGAAAAATACTTATTCGAAAAGAATGCGATAGTATCTTTTGCCGGCTATATAGCGAGAAAATGTATTCAAAAATATAAGTGTGACGAATGTCGATTTTCATTAACAAAAAATGCAAGTGAAGCTTTAAATATTAATGAAAAATATATATCATTTAGAGAATATTCGCATTCAATTGATGAAATTTCTCATTCGTCATATTTAACTCGACCAATAGATGAATACATTGAAATTGTAAATAGTCAACTTGAAGCTTCCACACTATATCATGAAAGCGTTTGGCAAAAAAAAAATTTATTAAATATATTACAAAATTTAATAGAAGAAATAGTAAATAAAAAATATCCGCAGTGGTCCAATAAAGAAAATAATTTTTATGTACATAGATTATATGCTTTGTATTTTTTGCTACTTGTAAAAATTCATACCACAGCACGAGATCATAATAATAGTAGGAGAGCTTCAAGAAATAATTTATCACATAATAGAAAATTAAAAAATATTTTACTAAATTAAAAAATTTAATTAAAAAATATTTATATAATTTTGTTGTTTTTGTACTTACTTTTACTTTTACTTATTAACAATTACATTATATAATTATATTTATTTTTACTGTATTAAAAAAAGTGTAAAGTATTTTTTAATTAAAAAAAATTATAGATATCACTAAATTATAAAATGTATGTAAATCATGTGTAAATACAACAAAAAAAATTTTTGTTAAATTTTAGAATGATATAAATTATAGCTGTAAATACATGTTTAATTTTTTATGTAATACATTATATAATTTATAGAATAGTTTCTCAATGTAACTGTGTATTTACAATTTATATACATGTTTTTTTTTAAGCGGATGTCAAATATAAGAAATATAATGTATACACTGTAAATTATTTTATTTTTTAAATATTATGTAAAATAAAAATGATATTCTCTTTGTAATATTATTGTAATGTTTCAAGTTTGTAAGTAATTTTATTTATTTAATACTGTATCAATGTAATATTACTTAGTATTTTTTATAATTGTAATTTCTTTCAATATCTCATGTTTAATTTGGAAATAATATAGACATTATTGATATGCTTTATTTTAATATAACAATAAAATCTTGTTTGTCAAATTTTAGAATGATATAAATTATAGCTGTAAATACATGTTTAATTTTTTATGTAATACATTATATAATTTAGAAAATAGTTTATCAATGTAACTGTGTATTTACAATTTATGTACATGTTTTTTTTTAAGCGGATGTCAAATATAAGAAATATAATGTATACACTGTAAATTATTTTATTTTTTAAATATTATGTAAAATAAAAATGATATTCTCTTTGTAATATTATTGTAATGTTTCAAGTTTGTAAATAATTTTATTTATTTAATACTGTATCAATGTAGTATTACTTGGTATTTTTCATAATTGTAATTTTTTTAATATCTCATGTATAATTGGAAAGTGATTATATATACATTATTAATATGTTTCATAATAAATGTAATAAGAAAATCTATTGCACATATATGTTAAATGAAATTGTGATAAATAGAGTATAAATAGTAAAATTGTTTGTATACAAATATTAATTAGTATTGTAAGAATGTACCAGTAAAATAGGTTAGAACTATAATCATATGTCACTTTTACTATTAAATAAATTATTTTATTTTTTAAATATAATCATCACTTACAGCATATATAGTATTATAATATTTTCAAAATTTTTGTAAAAAAAATACAATATATTAAACAAAAATATTGTTTATAAAAGTTTTTTACGCATAATCACACCACAATACTTAATATATAAATGTCACACATTTCTGAAATTAATTTCAATCATAATATTTATTATTTTATAATGATTATTTAGGCACTTAATAAAACTTAAACTTAATGTTTTCGATTTAATTACTTATCTTGAATAAAATGAAAATAATTTTTTATAATTGTAAAAAATCATTTGTGTAAATTCGTGGGCACATTTGATTATGAATGAAAAGGTTAGAAACGTACATAAATAAATGTATATTGAAACTACCTTCTTCCCCTATTCTTAATACAAAGTTGTGGTGGGGATTATGCCCATTGTGTCATTCATTTCTTACGGGCATTTCGGTTAGTACAATTTAAATCAACCAGGTTTGCAGCGATCGCCTCGTGTACACATTTTTAACACGTAAGGCTCATTCTCCCTTTTCATCTTTGATTAAGAATAGGAGAATTGGACAATTTTGATGTACATCTTTTTATGGATATCTCTAACCTTTTTGTTCATAAAAAGATATGTCCATTTATGTCTATGAATGCTTTTTTCAGAATGTATATTGTATAGTTTATTTTAATTTATTGAAAATAAATAATGAAATAAAAAATATTTAATTATTTCAATAATTAATATAAAATTATAAATACTTATATGCCTAAAATAAATATAAGAAATGTGTGTATTATTCTGTCACTTATTAAATTTATTAAATTTAATTTTATTTTAATATTATTAATAAAATTTTAATTAAATTTATAAATGTTCTGTGTCATATTTCAAAAAATATTATGAATAATAATTTATTATAAATAAGATATATTTTTAATCACATTTAGTAAATATTATAATTATCTTTAAATTATTTAAGCCATTAATGATTATAATATATTGTACATGGTGATTCATTAAAAAATTTATCTTGATATAAATATAATATTATAGAACTTAATATTTAAAAAAAAAATATATGTATAATATATAAAACACGATTATTTTGTATAAGTATATTTATAGTTATCATCGATTATTTATAAAAAATATTGAAATTAATATTATTTAAACTAATGATTTTGTAAAACTTAACTATGATGTGGATTCACTTGATATAATAATATAATATTATAAAATTATTGTTCGATATTTTTTTAATTTAATAAAATTTGTAATTTGTAAAATCCAAATCATTGATACATACATATAGAATATATTTTTTTTAAATTGCATTTATTAGATACATTCAATGGACAATAAATCTCATAGTAAAATAAGTTTAAACAATAAATATTTGATAAAACTATAATAAATTGTAAAATTAAATTGTATAAATAAATTATCATTCATACATTTTTATAAATAAATAATTAAATAATTAAAAATAAATACATAAATTATTACATTTATGAATTTAAATATTTTATGTACAATAACTTTTATATTTTAAATTAAGTTTTACATAAAAGATAAATATAAATACAAAACAACATTACATTACTGGAGTTTCATATGAATTAAATAATGTATTTAATAATAAACGAATGCATGACAATAAGCAAATTCGAGAGTAAGAGTGAACGATAAGAAAGAAAGAGTGAAAGAGTGATATACGCGATATACATTAACAGTTTGAGAGTAAGAAATAGCGAACAAATATCAGTGTAAGCGGACGAAAGCTTACGAGACAAAAGAGAAAACTTCATATGCGTGAGTAAGCGAGAGAAAGAGAGAGCTTATAAAAGTGAGAGCGATAGACACGTCGTTAAAACATAATCTTAATATTAATAATAAATAAAGTACTACAAATAATTGTTATGAAATAAATATATAAATAACTAAATAAATGTATGCTTATACATATGAATGCATATGTATCAATATTATGTTTGTGAAAAATAATTACTTAAAAAACAATTACTTTTTAAATATAATTTATTACTTGGAAAATAATAAAATACAATTTTAAATATAATATTTTAAAAAATTATTCATAAATTTAAGTAAATTAATTTTACTTTTTAAGACAATAAATGTAACAAGACAATTGTATTATTTTTTAATAAGATCGTATGTGAAAAGAATGTGTTTGTTTTGTATTAATCATTAGTTTTAATCGATATTATAATAATTATTTATAATGTTATAATTTAGTCTTAGTTAAACAAGTGTAGCTATTAGCATACATTTTGTTCATAAATACCTGTACAAAACATTAAGTATGTGTTTGTCTTGAAAAAACTACTTCGATTCGATCGATCATTTTTTCAATTTTTTGTTTTATAAATTTCTGTTTTATTTCCTTTGTTGATCACGTGATGAGACACCGGTTTACCTTTTCTTATCCTCTCTAGGGTTTGTAATGGGTATTTCTTTTAGATCATACCAAAATCCGCTAGGAGAAGCATCTTCTTGATATCGAATTTTATGGAAACACTTCCTTATGCTAGGGCTCAATCTTGCAATTTTTTTCTGGATGCATTGAAATCACCAGGAAGTAAAATTAATGTTATAGAGAAAAAATGATTTCATCCGTCTGTAATTCACATATATTTTCATCTTATTGATATGTATTACATATTATATTATTTTATACATTTTTTATATAATATTCCTTAAAGAATAATATTATTTAGTTGATTTTAGTTTTATTATATTTGTTTCTATATACTTTTGGTTTGGTTATAAACTTTTTAACTGCATATACATGTTTGAGAAACGATAATAAAACACGTGTACTGGATTAAGAGTAACCGCTCATGGGAAAAGACATTTGGTGTGATTTTATTTTATTAGATTTCATTAAATTTTAATCATATTAATACGAAAATATTTTTTTAAATTTAGTAAAAATATAAGGAATATACAATGTATAATTAATAAAAGATTTAAAAATTCTTAAATAATCAATGTGCAGGGCTTTAAATTTTATGATACGTATTTTGCTTGGTGAGGGTGTTCTGTATGGTTCCTTGATTTAGAGTTGGGCCTCCTTAGTATGACAATAATCTCGGATCTGTGAAATAGGTATTGACCGATACTTTGGGAAATATTGATTGAAAAATTGTGATGATAGCTGACAAACTCCTTATCAAGCCTGAAAAATAAAAATAGTTCCTGATGGGAGGACTCATAAAATCTAACATTTTTATCGAATAAAAGAGTTGTGAGTAAAATAAGGATGAAGATGTCGATCATTCCAGTTCAGCCTCAAGTTGAAGTAATAATGCGCCAATTCGCTTCTATTGTAAAAACAGTCACTGTAACGATTATGACTTTAACACCGATTAACATTTTAATGTAATATCAGTGGCAAAGTAGGGACTACTTTTTGTATCACGCGCTACACTACTAAACTTCTCTTTTAATTGAGTGGAAATAATAATATCCAATATATGAATAGTCATTCTTGTCAATTAGTTAACTCGATTTTCAAAAGAACTAGAGCAATTCGACCACTGTAGATATGACTGATAATTTTATTCATAAAAAAATGCATAAAAATATTTATATAATTATAGTTACGTTAAATATTAAATTCGCAAAAATATGTAAAAATATATATTATTTCCCGAAATAATACATAAACAGCATTACCTATGCATACATAAATAAATATGGCGACTTCTAAACTCGTGTTCAAAAAGCTTTTATTTTTATTTTAATAACTATTATTCGAGTTATTGGTAAGTTTTTTTATTTATTTACAAATGTAAAATTATATTCGTCAAACCTATCGAATATTTTAAAAAATGAAGGCCTTAAAATAATAAAAATACAAAAATAAAACGGAATATAATATTATATTAGGGTCTGTTTCTTAGAAAACCTCATTTATCAATGAAGATAGATAATAAAAATTCATTCATTCTCAATTTTAAAATATTATAAATTTACTATTTCATACATTTTTGAGTTTCATGAAAGAGACACTGAGACTTTGTCGGCGATAACATTCAAAGTCATTTTATTTATTACTGCACATTCTACAATTAAACAAAAAGCATCTATTTCGTTAAAGAAAGGATTTATTTTATTATCTATATAAAATTTTATTTCAATAAATTTTTAGTTCAATATGAAAACTCTCAATTCGTCATTATTTGTCACTATAGTAATGGAAAACTTAGAGGTGTTTGCTTAAGCATTTTAAAAAACCATAATTGTTCTTCCCAAATGCTATTTTTTACTTATATGAATATGTAGATAAATATATAACTATTTTATAAAATATTTTCATGTAAATATGCGGATGACAATATCCTGTATGCCATTTTCAAATTTATTAAATAAAATTAAACACTATTATTATATTCCAAAAATAAATTTTTAATTAACAATAAATTTCCGTGAAAGCACCCGTTAAAAGTCACTGGAGAAAAATTTCAATTGTTTTTTTTCGTGATCAATATTTATCTCTTTTACCCCATTACTGAAAATCTCTACTCTACCTATCTTAAACTTATTACTTTACCAAATGTTTTTCAGATTACAACGCCCTGTTGTTTCAAATGTCCTAAGTAATAAAAAATCATTTTTTGCCATTATCACCATTAATTTCCAACATATTTTCTTTATCACCTTGTTTAACGCTATTTATTTTTCAATACATGTCTGCCTTTATGTCCATGCACATATATGAAGATTCACTACCCCAATGCAGATTTTCTCGCCTATTATGCGAACATTTTCTTTCACTTAAATGTAAAATAATTATCACTCCAATGTAAGAAAATTAGAGTTACACGATGTCTATTTGTTTTATTAAGTTTAAACTTTATTTTGATCCAGTTATTGAGCACCTTTCACTTCGTTGGATACAATCAATTTTGAACTATCTTATTAGCCACTCAATATATCTTCCATTTTAAATCTTTGCAATGAAATAAACTAAAATTAAATTGTTATACAGTAAACAATATAATATTTTTATGAAAACAAATAAAAAATTTGAAAGAAAATAATATGTATGAATTTATTATTTTTACGACCTATATTTCTACTATAATATTTAATTATATATATATATATATATATATATATTTATATTCATCGTAACCTATTTTTCTTATATCTACGTATTTTATTTATTCCTATATTTTATTTATTTGTCGCGTAACTTCTTTGCCTCTTTATTTACTCATTTATTTTATTCTATTATTTTATTATGTGTCAACTCCCAGTTCTTTTTCTGCCGTAGCTGAATCGGTCAAAGCGATTCAGCCTTCGTGAGGATTTAGGATTAAAATGAATACAATTGTATTAATTCATGTTATAATTACCGATTTATTGATAACAATCGGAAGAGAGAATTTAAAGTGTAATTGTGGCTCGTGATGCAATCCGGCGTCTACGTGTGTATCCGAATTAAAATAATACTCGTGCTATCATGAATCTGTTCGAAAGTGTGAGTGTCGTGTTGTTTTACCGACGAGAGTCACCGACCTGGAATTAAATTACTCGTGTTATTATGCCAGTGTTCTCAATAAATTCACAAACAATAATTTAGTCTTAAATATTTGATTTCAATTCGTACAAGTTATTTATAATTTTTCGCAGGCTCTATTACAAAAGTCGCCAGGAAAGAGAGCTCTTCAATCCAGATCGCCTTTATTTATCCACTCGAGAACTTTTCCCCACTATTCGACCTTTTTTTTATCTCCATCTAAACATTCTTTTATTTTTCAGTCGGTGATTGCGGGTTTAATTACTACAAAATCAATCGCACCGCTACGTGCGATATGTAATAATATTAATCCAATTTCCTATAACCGTTGAATTCTTTATAGATTGCCGCGCGTGTAACCGAATATTCGGCCGTGGTTCGGGTGTCGCGAGATTATTGTTCATGTTTTCGTTTTTCATTTTCCCCGTAGGCACTTCCATAGGCCTTCGGCCCGTTGTCTGCTGGTCATTTCCATTTTCATCGCCTTCTTTCAGGTGGAGACCTCCTGACTTCCCTTTTTTTTTTTTGTTTATTCTCAATGTCGCCGGCTCTTATATCACGAGTTCTCGTGATAGGTTTTCTGTACTTACGGGTAAAATGCCTGTCGATTTGTAACAGCCAGTTTTGATTCTATTCGCTCTGAATTATAAGACGTAAAAACAAGAGTTCGTTCTTCTGAATTACCTTCCGATCACTTTTCGATTAGCTTTTCGACTGTCCATTCTTCATAATTTATAGGGAAAAACTGCTAACGTCTACAGATCCCCCTCAGTGGATGTGTTATCATTCTTTTCCTTTAATTCACATTTCGTCACTTACGTTCATTAACCTGTTCGTTCGTTTCTTAATTTGTTGGTTAATATTGCTTCTTTAGTGATTTCCTTTATTAATTATCAGCGGTATGGAATGCGCAAATTCCATTTTATATTTCGCAACTATATTTCGCGATACTTTTTGGTATGAGAAAAATTCATTAGTTAAGAATTTATTATATTTCGTTACATCCGTAACATTATAAAGTATTAACATTTAGAAACAATTTTTTATATAATATTTGATGTAAGAACATAAAATTTTTAATTTAATTTTATATGTAAACAGATTTGAAATGTGTATTAAGATTTAAAAAATATTTGTATGTTAGAATAGAGTTTGTTTGATTCATGCAAATGTAAATTATTATTATTATTGTTTATTTATTTATTATATACATTGAGTAAATAATACAAACAGGATAATTTTTTATTTTCTGTATTCTCTAACGCCGCTTAATACAAATTTGGGCTAACAAAACCCTCGTACTTTCGTCTCATGTTGCATGATATGAAAAATATGAGAATCACTTCAATAATTCCCTACGTTTTACTTATCTCGCACTATGACGCCTTTATTATGCAGTGATAAGTGATTCGCAGTGACCTATGTTGCAGTAACTCTCTTGGTTGACTACTGGAGGATTTATTCACTATCTTACAGACGTGTTCTCGTGGCTAAACTAAAAAACTTCATGCACACACGCAATTAAAGATATGCATGCACAATATTATTATATTTAGTTATTAACTTATACGTTTCAGGTTGATTATCTTTTTTATCACACGAATGTCGGAGCCTCGAAACACTAACCCTTGTTCCTAAGTTCCGTTAACGGCCGCACCTTCAAACAATCGTGAATCATAACTAAGCTGTCGCAATGCCACGTATTCACATATTTATGCGCTATACTTATACTGAATCTCGAGTATATAATTATATTGTAATATCAAGACCTCGTGAAAGAGAATCCTGTACACACTATAAATAGTAATGTATTATATTGTTTTGTAGACAACGTATGGTGATTAAGCTCATTACATTAATACAAAATCTACAACAGAACATACAATTAGATTATTCAAAAATTGGTCGATGATGCGTTGGTCATCATTTAGATGGGCGTCACGAAGGCATTTTGCGCTTGGGCTAGACCCCTACAACCCCATTCTAGTTTAAGTTTACTACCACCAACGTTCGATTTGGGTGGTTGTTGAATAAGATAAATGATTCAAATACAGCCCATCTGCTCCCTAAGTCGCTGCAGCAGAATATCTCTTCCATACTATTTACCTTGATTAGCGTGGAACAATTGTTACTAATTTGTGACGTTTCGCCATAGTTCATCTCGATACATGGTTTGTCCACGAAGTATGGAGATTTTGCCTGTCATTTTGCAGCTATTGGTCATAGAAATTTAGAAGGGGTCTTAAAATGTAGAATAAATTTTTTTCCATTTGTCCCATTTTTTTGTTTTTTTGATAATTAGATGTGGTAAGATTTTACTTCGCGTGCAGGGTGTTTTTCGACTTTTCACACGGCGTGCTGAAGCGATTAGTGGAAAAGCGCTGTGTGAGAATGCTTCGTTTAAAAATTATAAAAAAAAAGAATACACTTACCTTTTTTATGAAAGATCATTTATTGGTGGACTTATGGATTGAATGAAACATAATTTAAAACTCCTCAAAATAATCTGAATTTAAAATTTCTAACACACGGTGCGTTTTCGTAGTCATTTCACGGTTTTTTGGGCGCCCACATCGAAGTTCGTCAATGATCTTTTCCCGACCCCCTTTGAAAGTTTTATACCATTTTGCACATTGTGATTGTGACATATAATTTCATACGTTTCTTTTAACACTCTAAATGTTTCCGAGCCGTTTTTTAATTGCAAACAAACTTTTATCGCGTAACGTTGTTCGTGTAGTCGCTCCATTGTGTCGTGTCAAAAAACTGAAAAGTACCCTTCGCATGAAGTTAAATTCTGCTGCACCTAATTATTAAAAAAAAAACAAAAAAAAAAGACTAATAGGAAAAGGTTTTGTCGACATTTTAAGACCCCTTCCAAATTTCCACGACCAATAGCCTGAAAACAGATTACTCTTCCGAAACATATCCTAGATTCTTTCAGACAATGATAACCTAAATGCCTTCCAATAGAATCTCAAAAAGTTCTTCTGTTCTTTGAAAAGACAATCGGGAGGGCGGATCCTAATTTGATTGAAGTCTACAAGGCTGTACGGGAGCAAAAGCGTCATTTCATAAGGACAACCTTCGAATCAGAGATATTTTGTGCGACAGACGAAGCATCTTTTTCTGCAAGGAGCCTACCTTGTGAGAGATGTATTGGGACCAGTGGGTGAGATCACCAATTGGTCTTGAACGGCATCGAACAAACCGGAGGACGCCAGCCGAGACAGGCAATTGCGAGCGTCATCTCCATCTATTTGGTTTCATGATAATTAATCTTTACTATCTAGGTGTTGTAACCATAATTTTATAGATCTCCATTTAATTTCTTTTATCCGTTTACAGATTATCCTTACCTCTTGTTTCCCTTTGCTTACTTCCGCCTACTCTAACTCTCTTTTCTTCTAATCATTTTTATTTAAAAATTTTCGAGATGTAAAATCTAGGAATTTAAATTCACCCTCTTTCTTTCTTTCTTCCACTTCCACTTAGTAGAGGGGTTTTAACCAGTAGCGTTAATATGAGGGATTAACGAGTCCGACACTAGCAACATCGTTGGTGTTAATAAATTTTTGTCCTCTACATTGGTTCTACTCCATTTTCTTGCCAAAAACAAAACAGAAAAGAATATTCCTCGAAATCGTGAATTTTAAGAAAGAATGAGCAACTAAATTAATACGCTAATATATCCCTCTGTTCGACACTTTTTCTTACCCTTATCGTTTCGAGGTTAAGATAGAGCAACCGAACTCAGAAAGATAATCAGAAGGGCAGATTCCGATTTTATTGTTGTTCGCCAGGTTATGCGAGAAGAAAAGTGTTCTTCGGAATGAAAAACCGCGGGTCACTTAGCGTTGGAATCTAGCAAGCGACAAATCCAGCTTTCTATTCTCTTGCGTTTCGAAAATTTTTCATACGTTTTTTTATATAATTTACACGCGCGTGTGTGCGCGTTTGGATGGGTTATCGATGCACTGTACGTGCACTTGAATCAGCTACTTTCTTTTTTCACCAGGAACCCATACTTTGGGAGAAGCATTGGTCCCAGTGGCCGAAACCACCAGTTGGTCGTAAAATTCAACGCTCAGTGACATCATACGATGCAGAGGACGCCAATCAACTGAGGCAATTACGACCAACTCCTCCACCATTGCGATTTGTGCGTATATATTAACAATTATTTCGTCTTTTTCTTCCTTGCTTGAATAAGGGATTTTTATGCCTACTGTATTAACGCAGAACCAATAAATTATTTATCAGGCTCAATTCTTGTTTATTTATTAATTTAAATAAATCAATCATCTTTCCCTCACTCCTTTTCCTTTAAAAAATTAAAGATATTTTATTATTAAACACCTTCTCTCCACAAGGGATTTCAGACTGTCGTTATGAACTAAAATCACGCGTACATCCGGATATAATCTCCTCCAGGTTAGATAATCGACTTTTTATGGGAGCATTACAATTTAATTAATTAAACAATGATGGAAAATATAATGAACAAATAAGCATAACATTTTATTTAAACACAAAATTCCACATCTATTATAATGTCAGTTAAAGAAATTGATTAAGGAAAAAAAAAATAAACCTGAATGTCGAAATATTAAATCATCAATTTGACAAAAGTTTTGAAAAATTAAAGAAAACTTTTCTGAAACAATATTTTATATTAATTATTTATTACTATTCATTTGTTAAAATAACGATTTCATATAAATTTATTTCTACAGATTAACTTTTAAAGATAATAATAATTATTATACATTTTATATTAAAATTTGAATACATTATTATATTTTATAATAAAATTAATGTTGATAAATAAAAATAATTTAGAATAATTTTGAAATTATAACTATCGCAAATTACTTATGAAACTATGTATTATGTTTCTTTCAAAAGAAATCGTGGAATAAATTATATTAATTGTTAAACCGCGGGTCAATCATGTGAGCGATTTCGTTCACGTGACAGCATTTTTTTTCTATAATAATCCGACTCGTACGCAAAACTTTCTTAGCGTACGAATATTTAGAAATAAAGACGTTGAAGGTTAATTAGTATGTAGCAAATATTCAATTTAGAACTCTTTAATGTTTATTTATAACAGTACGAAGTGGTATTTACAAACTTCGATCAAATTCTAATTTTACGCAGGAAAAACTGGGGTAATAAAATACAATTTTGAACAGTTACTCCGCAATTTCCACAAGTATTCTACATAATGAGGGTGTCTTAGATTTACATAGGGAATTCCTACTTATTTCAAGGCATATAGCTTACATGGTATACTTATATACATGTTGTAATTTTACTTCTAATACACATATCGTGCAGGTTTAAGCTTGAACGCATTAAGGAATGACCATTAGCCATCAGTACCTCTCCCTCATTACAGGCAAAATATTAATATTTATGTATCTAAATTTAATTGAAAAAATTTTAAATTTAAGATATATTAAATTCTTAGAGAAATATTTAAAAATTGAATACGTATTGATATGAAATCAACGATCGTTAGTCAATGGAATTGAAAAAAATATAAAGTTAATAATGTACACAAATAACCATTGTTTAACTACAAATTGATTAAATTGAGGCGATAATTTTCAAATTTAGATAATAGATGGAAACTCGTATTGGAGCAGTAAATCTTCGCATATATGCATTTTCAAAAATATAGACGTGCATTTAAAAACAGAACTGAACAAGGGTTTAATTAAAGTATGATATTTGGTACTAAGATTAAAAGTATAAATATACGGTCTGCCAAAAAGTATGAGTTCTTATTTTTTGGGAATCTACTATTTATCATAACAATTTTCGGCAGGTCGGCAAATGTACAGGGGAATTTTTCTATTTACCTTCTTTTTTTATATTTCAATCTTTATAAGTGGCAAGATTTGCAATCGCGCTGCTTTTAAGTGTTGTAATACAGCCCGATGATCTGCTTAATAAACTAGCGTTATGAGGTAAAATATTGACTTATGGCATAAAAATATTCTAAAAAATTTTTAAAGCTAAAAAAAGCAACGGTAACTATATGCATGTATTGATAAATTAAGGGATGTCATTGATTACTCAGACCCTTAAATATCGGTTTGAACTCAAATTATTTGAATACGCTTGGATTTAAAATCAATACTAATAATTTTTTGGTGCTAAGGACGACTTATCTGTGACTTTCTTGAAAGCCTTATTTGATTTTTTTTAATTGCGATTGATACATAATTTTATCTATAAAGACTCTTTGGACATTTAAAAGTCTCTCTCTACAGCATTTTATCAAGCCACAAAATTCTACCCTATAATTTTATTTCAACAGTTGGTTTATCCTGTCCTATTATAGAATTCAAAAACATACTTAAATTTCGAAAATATGATTTTATGTAAAATCCTATTTTCGAAATTTTCATTGCATAATGAAAGATTCATTATTAAATACAAAAGCAGTTTTATTTTTTCATAATATTTGAAAGTAATATATTATATTATATAAAATACTCTATGTAGAATTTAAAAGGACATTCTCCATACTATAAGGATATTGGTAAAGAGTTCCTTATGGGTGAGAATGAAACAACGGTGGTTTTATTTTGATAACAAAATTTATAAAACGATAAACAAAAACTCAATTTTAAAATTACAAACCAATTTATAAACTATTGTTAAAAAACTTATTGAACAAGATTTTCTTCAAAAAAATATAGCATTTTCGAAATTTGTCAATCAGACACGAGTTTAGCGAAAGCGAAAATATTATCATATGCACTAAAAAAATATATTTCGCAACCTCAATCTAAAATAAAAAATACCTTCGACTTGATTAAAAAAATAAAGAACATCCCAGTATCGGACAATCATATGTTCCTTTTGCTTGATGTAAACTCTTTATTTACAAACGTCGGGAAGGAACTTGTAATTCAAAGTTTAGAAAATCGCATTTCCCACATTAATAATGCTTGTAAAATTCTTTTCAATGAAATTATAGCCATAACGAATTTTCTTTTTGACAATACATATTTCTCTTTTGATGATAATATTTACCAACAAATTTTTGGTACCTCTATGGGCGCATCAATATCGCCCATTTTCGCAGACATGGTAATCAAAGATTTGAAGAAGGAGTGTCTCAACACCCTCAAAAACAGTTACAATTACTTTCCCGTTTTCTACTATAGATAAGTAGATGACACTGTTTTTTTTGCATATAAAGCAATAAATTCGATCTTATTTTAAATATATTTAACAACTATAATACTTATCTACAATTTATCTATGAGCTAAAAACGTCAAAATCATTGAACTTCCTTGACATTATCATTTACAACAAAAACAATATCATAGTAACGAATTTATATAAAAAAGAAATGTGCTCTGACAGAATTATTCATTTTCATTCCCATCACTCCTTGAGTCGAAAGAGAAATATTGTATATAAGCTTACAGACAAGGCGATTTTATTATCGGGCAGATGTTATCACAATGACAATTTAAACAAAGTGCGTAACATCCTACATAATAATGACTACCTGGTCTACTTTTACAACAAACATTTGAAACATAGACTGACAAAAATTAAATATAATGATTCTCTTGACAGCAACCTTCAAAAATCTTACAACATAATTTCGTTGCCATACATAAAGAATTTTTATGAAAAAATTTGCAATAAATTAAAATCGTATGACATCAATACTGTCCCCAAGATCAACAATAAGTTTAATAATATCATAAAATTAGGTAAGGATAGAAATGATAAATGAAAAACTGCCGGGGTCATATATAAAATAAATTGTAAAGATTGCAATGTGACTTACATAGGCGAAACCAAGCGAAATATAAAAAAACGAATTTGCGAGCATAAAAAGCATAATAACACCAATTCAATGATTCAAATTTACTCGCAAATGAACAAAATATGATAGTAGATTGGTAGAATGTAAAAATTTTAGATAGAAAACAAAATTATAGAAAGAGACAAATTTCGGAAATGTTACATATAAAATTAAATAGCCACACTGTAAACAGACAGGAAGACACTAATGTGTTGAATGATAAATTTAATCATTTGATGACATTGATGACGCGATATACAGCTGATATATAAATTTTAATGTAAGCGCATCTTGGTACATTTAAATTTCGACGATGTAGTAACATGGATTGTACAAGATAAACATTTAATCAATTTCTACCATGATAATATATATCATTGTAGTTTTATTTATATGCATTTTTATGTATACATTTAGAAATGTAACTAATTTTATTAATAATTAAATACCTGATGAAGACAAAGTAATTTGTCGAAACGTCTCCGACGCAAAATAAAACCATCGTTGTTTTATTCACACCCATAAGGAACTATTTTCCAATATCCTAAAATAATCTATATTTTTAAAAACAGTTGTAATAGAACTCATATTATAATTTATAGAGTAAAATAAATTAAATATTTATCTATTACATCTCATAATGTAATAGGTAAACAAAGGAATATTTAATGTATTTCCTTATTTAATTATTATTTATTCATTTACAATAATTTATATGTTAATTAGTTTAAAATTTTAATAATTTAAATTTATGATTTTTAGTAAGAATAATATTATAAAATAGAGTTGTTATAAAATAATTACAATTGTTTATTGATAATTTTCTTAATATTACTTGCGTGATACTTAATCACAACGATTAAAACTTAGAGATGTGTAGTCTAAAAGAGCGATAACGGCAATTAAGTAAGATCAGCAGTATCTCACCACTACAAATTTCCATGATTGGAGAATCTTTAACATTTCAGTTTCAAATACACTAGTTTAAAGAGTAAAAAGCATCTCCATCCCTTCCATGTTACTTTCCAATTATTAGTATTGATTCATGGGTATATGACTTGAACCGATCATTCGATTTCAGTTATGATCATTCTTTTTCGTAGTCTTCAGCGTCAATTAATGATTAATTAGAATATCTATTTCATATCATTTTATTTAAATGAATACTCACGTACTTTTAGAGTTTAAATTTACAATATTATCAAAACTGAATGTGGAAATAATATTTAAAATATGGGCACGTTACAAATCACTCATCAATAAATCAAATTAAAATCATAAATAAATAAAAAAGACAAAAAAACAAAAGCCTTTGGGACATCAAAAGAGTCAACAATTAATCATCCAAGATATATACGCTCAAAGATCTATAAGACTTTAAGTGATAGCACTGTCAAATATTTTCATTTCAAGAACATAAATGAATAATCCATTTACTTTGCAATATTTAAAGATATTGCGTGATCTCGCGAATCGTTTACTCTTTTCATCGAGGTGAATAAACTCGCGAAAAACAAACGTTTTAATTCGCAAATCGCCAGGAAGCAACGATCTGAATTCGAACTTAACGAATCAGCTCCGCGTGGCGAACTAAATCACTCTTTGACGCCTCTCCTGATCGAGAACGCGAAGTAGGAATCGACGACGAATCGCGGAAATAAAAGGCAGAACACACCTGGCCGCGGGAGCTTAATTTTGTGCGAGATACTGAAGAGTAAACTCCTAATGATTACACGAGGAGTTGCTCAACAATATCGTCCGCAAAACTATAATAAAATTTTAATTCGTGTTTACACGAGTTATAATTTTATTTTTTTCTTAAAATTAATTTTAATTTAAAATAACTTAAAGAATTGACGCCTGTCATAACACGGCGATAATTGCTACAAATAAATAGTTACGGTTGACAACAGTTCCGTGCTGCGATATTTGTAAAACAAAGTCAATAACCTGTCATAACAGGGTTAGTGACCTCTTGTAAGATAAATATCGGCCGAAATATATGTAAATACTCTCCGTCATAACACGAGAGTACGGGCAGTTAGAATATTTTCTACCCGCGTAGTTCAAAATAATAATATTAAAAAAATATTATTTTCTTCTTTCACAGGTACCCATTGACGAAGTAAATACTGGAGACGTCTAACCAGTTAAATCGACGTCGGAGAAAGCTGCTGAAGAAAGAAATCTTACCTAACACCTAAATAATATATTAGAAATAAATCTTCCTTATTTTATTTAAATATTATATTTTTTTATTTTTTATCTCCCTCCTTTGTCCCTAAACACGACTGACCTACTATTCGTGGCACAGTCGAAACGTCACAACTTTATCAATAATAAATTTTGTTACTTTTTCCATATATAACTATTAATAAATGCTTTGTAAAATTTATAATGAACATAAAATAAAATTTTAAATTTTTAAAAGCGAGTAATTAATAATACTAAGGATAACTAAGTACTCGTGCCGTTTCTCTCATAATGTATTTAATAGCGGGAATCTATTTATCTCATGTTCCAGTAAAATCGAGCCCACATATGTACATGCTCTGTCCCCGAAATATCGAGTTTTTCTTGCAACTATTGGTCGTAGCGATTTGGTTTCCATTTCTCCCCCCTTTTTTTTTGATTTTTAATTAATTTAATTTGAAGAGGCTGGATTTTACTTCGTGCGAAGGGTGTTTTTTGATTTTGTAAAACGATTAGTGGAAAAACGCTATGCGATAAAATTTCGTTTGTAACTTAAAAATAACAGTTAGGTAACTTTTAAAATGTTAAAATAAGCATATAAAGATAATTGTATGTCAAAATTGTAATATGGAAAATGGCACAGAGCTTTTAAAGAAGTCTGGAAAAAGATAATTGACGAGTCTCGATTTGGGCATCCAAAAATCTCTCGAAACGCTTCGAACACACGCCGCGTGCTAAAACCATTATATTTGGTCCACCAATTAACAATTAGAACAATCGCGGAAAAATTGAATTTAACGCGATCTATGGTGTACAATATATTGTAAAAACATTTAGAAATATAAAAAGTTTGCGTAAGCTGTGGAAATTAAGACTGCTTTTGAGAGCTGAAAAACTTGCCTTCATAAATGCGTTGATGCAGAAGGAAATTATTTTGAAGAATTTAAAATTTTTGTTTCAAACTGTTTATAAGTCCACCAATAAATCATATTTCATTAAAAAGGTAAGTGTAAGCACGCCGTGTCAAAAAATCGAAAAACATCCTTTATACGAAGTAAAATCCTGTCTTTTAAAATTATCGAAAAAATAAAAAAAAGGAACAAATAGAAAAAGGTTTTCTCTACATTTTAAGACCCCTCCTCAATCGCTACGACTCATAGTCGCAAAATAAAAAAAACATGATATTTCGGGGACAGACCATACATATTCCGTGATTTGCTGTATCGATATAAAATATTATACATTGACGACCATTTTTTTGGAATGTATAATTAATTCAAACAAAATATCATTATCGTAATAGTCGCAACTCTTTATGGAAGTAAAATAATATTTATTTTTTAGAGACATTTTTAATAATTTAAATAATTTAGCTTAAAATTATGTTTTAGTATTTAATATATTGAACAAAATATAAAATATAAAATATATATTACAAAAATTTTTTAATAAGATCCATATTATTTATTTGTTAGACTAATTCAACAAGTAAGAATTTAGACTTATAATTTATTTGAGAAAATATGTATATATAATACACGGTTCATTCACGAAATATCGAGTTTTTTTTTCATTTTGCGCATATTCGTCGTAGAAATTTGGGATGTCATAAAATGTTGACAAACTCTTATTGCATTTGTCCTTTTATTTTTTTGTTTTTTCGATAATTAGGAGCGGCAGGATTTTACTTCTCGCGAAGGGTGTTTTTCAATTTTTTGATACGGTGCGATGGAGCAACTACTCGAACAACGTTATGCGATAAAGTTTTGTTTTCAATTAAAAAAAACATACAAAATGTTACAAGAAGCTTATGAAGATATTTGCATATCAAAATCGCAAAGTGGAAAATGGCACAGAGCTTTTAAAGAGGGCCGAGAAAGAATCATCGACGAGTCTCGATCTGGGCGCCCAAAAAGCTTTTGAATAGCTAGGAACACCCGGCGCGTGTTAGAAATTTTAAATTTGAACTGTCGATTAACAGATTAAGCAATTCAGAAAAAATTGAATTTATCTACAGTGTATAATATAGTGCAAAAAAATTTATAAATATCGAAATTTTTGAAAAACATTAAAGCTGAAGAGTTTGAAATGCATTTGAAATTTGAAAAACACGCCTTCAAAAATGTGTTGATGAAGGAGGAAATTATTTTGAAGAATTTAAAATTTTTATTTCATACTGTTTATAAGTCCACCAATAAATCATCTTTCAAAAAAGAAAGGTAAGAATTTCTTTTTTTTTTAACCTTTGAACAAAGCATTCTCGCGTAGTAGTTTTCCACTAATCACTTTAACGTGCCGTATCAAAAATTTGAAAAACACCCTTCGCGCGAAATTAAATCCTGCCGCGCCTAATTATCGAAAAACAAAACAAAAAAAAGAACAAATGCGGAAAGAGTTTGTCGACATTTTAAGACCTCTCCTGAATTTCTACGATGAATAGGCACAAAATGAAAAAAAAACTCGATACTTCGTGGATACACCATGTATATCAATACAACTATAATAAATACTTATGAGTATTAATTGAATCTTTTAGTATATTATTTGATTAATATTTAAAAGTTGTTTGATATTGTTACGTGTTAGTATATTAAAGGAGATATAAATGAAATTTCAACTAATGATTAATATAATAGTTACCATTTATTCAAATATTCTTTATAATTAAAAAACTTTACAAGTAAAATTTAACTATCTAATTACTATTTGATAGACCAACAAGAATAAATAATAAACGATTTTATCTCAATATATAGATTCGAAAATGTCAAATATAATTATAATTTTACTTGATTGATGATCTTAGCTTATTTTGTTAAGATAAATTGAGGATTCACGAATGTATAAAAAGGTAGATATAGGTGAAGTATAACTGCTATCAGCGTGCTGTCATCACTCTAATCAATTCGGGCTTGGAGATCCTGGCTGTGTTTTGAATGGTTGTTTATATTCAAAAAGTAAAATTTAATCCAAGTAAAGTTTTGGACGTAGTTAGTACACTAGTAACATATATTTTTAATCACTGTCAAAATGGCAAAAGCAAAGGCTCCTCTGTTTTGCACATCTTTTATAACCTTTTATTTTTCTCCCACCATAATACTCTTCATAATGAGACAGGGTAAGGAAGTAGTTTCATCTAATTAATAATCTTTATTATTCTCGAGAATTTTTTCTATTTTTATGGCCTGATAGATCTCGTAGTTTCGAATATCAAATCATAATATAGTTAAGAATTATTACTATCTTGAATTAGGTTTAATTTTCTTTGAATTTATTTATCGATATATTAATATTCTTTACCTATATTGTAGTGATTGTAGAGTGAGCGGATTTTTAAATATGCTAAAAATGATCTTATATGACGCATATTGTATATATCTGCGGTATTGCCTATCTTATTGCATTTTTCTTTTTATGTTGCGATAATTTAATCAATAAAAATTTTTGAGACATTTCAATATAAATATTTAATATTTTTATTTATCAATTTTATTTACATTATACAATGACGAAACATTCTGATATTAAAATTAAAAATTTTATATATTATAACTTGATAGATATAATCCATATCTTTATTTCAATATATATCCTACACCAAATTATTGATTCATAATATTATTTTTAAATAAAATTTAAATTTTATAACAGGTCAAGATTGTGTTCATATATTTTTCTAAATTTAATACATTTAAAATAAATAATTGGAATAATTTTATAAAAATGATAATGCTAAAAAATAAAACCACTAATAATATCAATATTTTTACACTGCATAATATTAATATATAGTTGAAGAAATTTCTCATACGACAAGAATATGCTTAAAAAAATTACAATTGTGAGATCAGATATAAATATTAAAAAGAAATATTTCAAAATAAAAACGAAAATAAACTAAATATAATATAGCAATGTTAGAAGTTATTATAGCACAATATTCTACACGTTACTTAAATGCTTTATTGAAATCGCTGGAGTGGTGACGATTACGGTTGAAATCTCAAAAATTTTAAATTTCAACATAAGACATTACATTGTATGAGGTGTACTTCCAAACAGATAATCTAATTTGACCTTTTTTTATCTTCTACTAAATTAAAAATAATTTACAATTTTGTTCTGAAATTTTCAATTAAAACTAACAACATACAACATTTATGTAACATTATCCTGAAATAAATTATTTGAAAAATAAGTACATCAAATAATTGTGTATATATTATTTGTAAATTAATAATTGATAGTTCATATTAATTATTCTTATTGTAAAATTTCATTAAATTAACCGCCTTATCAAATGTGATACTATAAATTGATTATTTATACATCTCTTAAATTTTGATTAATAAATGTTTATTATTAAAAATTAAATTATTTATTTATTGATAACATATAAAAATGTAATAGACCTATGACTAATCAGTCATTATTTATAATATTCGTGTATAAATATGCTGTAGTTGCTTTATATAAAAAGATTATGAGATACAGGAATAGAAATCCAAGAAATATATATATTTTATTCAATTTAACTATTTTAAATTAAATATATATATGCATTCTAACTGTATGCCACTTGAACAGTTTTTATTAAATATTTATATATATTTTTTAGTAGATAAAATTAATTAGAGTAAAAAATTTTTAATAAATGTAAATAAAAAAAATCAACAAACAATTAGGAAGAACTAAATAAATATTACAAAAACTATATTTAACAAATATTAATTTTTGTGTAATGTGCATATGTATTTATATGAATTCAATAATTTTTTTAAATTGTTATAATTTATTAGATTTTGAATTCCTGTTTGATATCAATAAATCCAATATTCGCAAACGAATATTTTTTAAAGTATCTATCGTAATTAGCAAATTTGTATAATTATTTCAAATAATAAATATGAATCATAGTTCATTATTATTATTGAAATTACTGCATATTTGGTACTTGACCCCAATTGAATCCTCCTGGCCTATCTTCTGGCAATGGAGTATAATCTGGATCGTCCGCATGAGAATCAAATATAATTTTCCTGGAAACATGAATAATAAAAATAAAGTAAAAATATTTTAGGTGATGTAAAAATAATAAGTATTATTATACTGTTGTTATGTACACTATGGAGCTACATTCTAGCAATGCTCACGTACGTATTTTTCATTACTCATAGACAAGCGAGACTTGTGACATTGAACACCAATATTGCGTACCGGGGGAAATGACGGATTACGCGAGTCCTAGTCACCAAATACAGCGTGCCCCAAATTCCGCAGCTGGCGGCGCCACTGACGCACGCTGTTTTTTCATCTGGTCCCGCAGGCCGCGATGATTGTGACCTGTAGGACCAAACGACGGACTCTCATTACTCACCACGACGGTGAGCGTCTTGGGAAATCCATATACTCAGTATGTGAGCCATGAGAGCAGACCTTTGGAAAAATTTTCGCGGAATTTTCCCTAAACTTTGAACTTTGTTTCCGCAATCGCAAAGTTATATTCATTCTAATCGAACCAGCGGATCAAACAGTATCAGAACTTAAAAACTTAAATTCGTTACATACTCTAAAATTAATTGACATTTTCGCAACTTATCTTTTCGAGCACCTGGAGTTAAAACAATTAGCGCGGAACAAACTACGCGCCGTGCCTCCTTCCCTGTTTAATAAATACAAGTATGCAGCTTCATCAACAATCGAGTGTTATTATTTATATTCAGCATCCATAACTTTAACCTTTCACTAAGGAGTTATCGTCTAATTCCATAGCTAATCCCGATCTAGCATACAGTGTGACAACATATATATATTTATAGATATATATGTACGTAACACTGTTATAAATTTTATATCTCAATATATATAATAAATTTATTCATTCAAACTCGTATTATAGTTATGCTTAAAACCTAAATTAAATATTTACATTAAAAGATGTATAAGGAAATTATAAGAATTATAAAATTTGTATTATAAAATTATACTAACGTTAAAAAAATTCCCGCCTAATTTTTAATACATACCATTAGTTGCAGATATTATACTTAATATTTTGTTTGATATTTATACACAAAAAATATTGAAATACACATGGAAACTTGTTTTTTCATAAACATGAAAAACAGTAAACATAAGTATTAAAAGTTATAGAAGAAAATTGCAAAAGTTTAACAAAAATAATAAAATGATAATAATATTGCTAGAACAATAACAGACTAAAGGCCCATTGGAAGTAGCATAAATTATAATAAATGAAATAGATGAAGATTAAAATAGAGACTTAATAAAATATTCATAATGAATAAGATAACAGTTGTTTACTTTTTACTAAATTGTAATCATTTTTTAAAATGTTTTTTTTTTATTACTATTTTGAATTTTTCTTATGGTTTCGAAGGACTAATTTACTGTAATACAATTAAAAATACTGAGAATATTGTTATTTTATATATTATAATAGAATAATGATGAAATTAAACAAATAATAAATAATAAATTATAATGAAACAATATCTTCGATTACCGTAATACTAGTGTGTATAGATAGCTTAATCGACAACTGATTAAAATGCATGATTAGCCATAATAGACGCAATAATATTATAAGTAGTTTAATATTCTAGAGATAAAATAAAATTTTATCCTTTACAAGTAAACTTATGATACACTATACCAATAGTTTGAAAGTATGATATTTATTTAGAATATATATCTATTATCTTTAAATCGCACATATCTACTTAAAATAATATTGTTCAAATTCTATTGAGCGTTTGAAGTTTTTCTTTTAATTAGAAGTCTGCACTAGATACCAAGTTAATGTAATACATTTCTTTATATTTGTTTAATTTTATTTATTTTAATATCCATGTATATTTTTTACAAATATAAAAGATTTATTTAAGACTTTTATGAATTTGGAACTTCAACCATCTTAATTAAACTTTTCTCTGATTTACATGAATCATTTATCTTCAATTATTAAAATTTTAATTAAATACCTTCACCTATTTGATATTTTTTAAAAGATACTCTAAAAATAATATAATTGTATTATTACTGTTTCATTGATTTCAAATTATAAATCATGAAATTACACCCATGATTCTTATTTCATTGCTATATAAAATAATTATGTTGTTATATTTTTCTTTAGAAATGTATAATTTAACAATTATAAAATGCAGTGATGTTTCAACGATGTTTAAGAAAATCACTTTTATCATTCAAAATTTATTTTTGTACGGTTCTAGATACATGCCATATATAATTTATTAGATATTTTTGTATAGTATATTTGTTATCAAGTAGATATTTTACACTCTAATAAAATTTTTTCTTGTATTTATTCTACGTATGTAGAAGAGACGAGCATTTTTATATTTTTATCCCCCTAAATGGTTAACAATTCTTCTATTTCCATGATGATATTTTTCATAAATATAGTTATAGAAATTTTTATCCTACAATTGAAAATTTGTTTAAAATAAAATTGTCTTTTTACAATCGTCAATATAGCTTTTTTGCAATACCTATTCTTTCTTTAAATGGCACTTAAGCAATACAAAATTTGAGCATTTCATCATGCATAAGATGACTCTTACGCCCATCTTATACTACAATACTGGCTAGCAAAATTATAATTCTTTAGCACAATAACTATAAGTAATTTGAAATTTATAATTTATTATATAAACTGATTAGTATGAATCTTAATAATCATGAAAAACTATACATTAATATATACATGTAAACATGAAAGTATTTAAAATAGACAATACACGTTTATTAATCCATTTCCATTACTATTTTGCCATTTTATTGCTTTACCAACTCCTTATATTAATAAATAAATAAAAATCATAAAATTATTCATTAATGAGGTTTTATAACGTTTCCTTCGCCAGTAAATTTGATTTATCTAATCAAGTTTGGAAATACTTCAAGAGCGTTTCATGCACCATTAAATTCTTTGATATGAAATAGAAATAAAACTTCCACTATTTCGTCTTCAAAGTGAAATTAATGTAATTTATATCTGATTTCTATATGTTTACAATGCATAATTAAAGATGTAATCAATTATACGATAAAAACACGTATATTTTAAATTAATATATTTCCTCAGTTATCTGTCAAATTTTTTTAAAATGTACTTACATCGTATTTTTTTTGCTACAAATATTCATTAGTTCCCATCTTAAAATGTAATACAAATATTTATATTTAAAAAAAAACGAACAAAAAATATTTAACGATGCATTATTACGTTACAAAAAATATTGACCCATTAATTAAAATTTGGCATAAATAACCAGTGCTTAATTTATAATTCTTTTTTTATCATACGATTTAAATTGTTATAAAAAATATAAAGAAAAAAAATTTGCGCTTAATTTAGAAAAAGTTTTATATTTAAATATTTTAAATATTTATAATTTAACTGCCTTTATTAACAATAAAATTTTGAGCAAACTATTTGGAGTACAGAATTAATATTTGTTTATATATAGCTTGTATATGTATAACTATTTAGGAGCATAAATTATTAACTATTATTTATATCTTTTGTGAAAATACGTATTTTATTTTAAAAAATTTTAATTTTTATAAACATATTTAAGATAAAAATTTTTTACTGATTATTATTCATATAATTGTTTAAGGAAGTAAATTAAGCAAAGTTAATAAAAATTTAAATTAATTCCCAATACAATTTAATTCATTGTGAATTATTTGAGAAAAAAGAGCTAATACAACTTTAACGCGAAATCAATGGAGTCGCGCATTTCAAACTCAGCGGGCTGCAGTAATACCGCGCTCCCCCAATAAGTAACAAATTACTGAGTTTTGACTTTCCTGATACAAATAATTAGGTAAGGTGATATATGAAAGTTCTTCATGACTCGTAAAACTCTCTTTGCAGAATTAATATAGATACAAGGTCTAGCTCTCTTTTTCTATACATATTGAGATTTGAGTTTTGATCAAATTATATAATACATACAATTGCTCATAGTATATCGCTCGAATCAATAAGAAGGTATCTTGCGTAGTTCATGTGTTGCACTACACCGCGAATTTATTAATTCTCAACAAGTAAGATCTCTAAAGTTTTTGAATCCGTTCTTCTCAAGAAGAAGTGTTTGGTAATTTATTAAATTTGCCTATCTCCTTTATTTGACCAATATCCAGTCTATTTGTAAATTATTATATTTCTTTTTAATTTCTTTTAAATATCATTGGTTGTACAAGTATGATGTATTATCTTAAATTTCCGTCAATTATGAAATTGTCTGTGATTCACGATTTAATTCGTAATGGGCAAACTTCTACCTTTCATTAGTTTACCGTTAGCAAGATAATAAAAGCAATCGATAAGTATCGCTCACAGCTCACACATTCCGTGTATTTGTGCATGGTACAGTCAGGAGTAACTTATTTATGTTGTATTTCGTTTATTTCGATTATTCATGCATAGCACACCTTCGAAACTTCTCTTAAAGTTATATAGTGATTATCTAATTATTTTTCATTTATCAAGTTGCTCGCATTTGATTTTTTTCTTGCTCAATTTGTGCAATACATTTTCAGTCTCACATCAGATTTTTCATTCTTTTCACATTAAGCAATTACTCAGTTTGCAAAGTAATCCAAAGGTTACTGTTTAAGATGTAATAATGAACTGGGAAAGATCCACAATTATTGCAGTTTACCTATTTTGTAGGATTCATTGTAATTATTATATGTTTTTGTTAAATTGTATGTTAATCGGGAAAATACCCTTACTTCAATAATCTAATGGTTTATTAATACTTTTTATATTTATTTGTATAGGAAATCTATAGTTCGATAATTTAATGACTTCTTCGTATTTCATGTTAGAATGAGAAAGCTGGAAGATCCTCATGGTCTTGGTCAATTAATTGTTCTGCGAATGGTCAAGCGTTGGATGAATTTTGTAATTAAAGACTCGGAAAACTTGTAGTTTGTACCTATTGTACAATTAATTCTGACCCCTCTAATCCATTTTAAAATGAGGTTAAAATGTTATTAAATAGGCCGAATGAAGGAAAACCTGGGGATTAACCTAATGAAGGTCAGTAATTGGACGAAGAAAATTGGTGTAAGCTTGAGAGAGGGGGTAGTCAACGTTAATGAAAGCAACAATGTAATCTCGACCAGGCAGAATCATTTGTAACATCAGCATGGAAACAACATTGTAAAAAAACACAAATAAATCAATCACTTTAAGCTTGCATCTTCCGCATTATTTTACTCGCTCCTATTGTTTATTAATTAATTATATTATCGAGTGGTGTATATGATTAAGTTCACGTGCATACGCGTTTTCAAGCTATCAGAATAGAATAGCCACTGACGACAGCCCAGTCAGTCGACCAATTTCACAGTTACTATTAACACTACAAATTTTATATTTATATGATATTACTTTTAATTTAATTAATCATTTGAAAAAAAATTTGATGTACTTAAAAGAAGTTTTATTTTGTAACTAATATGATGGAATTACGAGACAAAACAATTGTATGTAGCATAATAATATTAGACAAATCATACAAATATAAGATTTTTTTTCATAGAGATAAAACGATATCCATTTTTTATTTAAAGAAAATTAAAAAAATACAGAATTTTAACTTACCTTTCACAGAAAAATATGTTTACAAGCATTGAAATAATTAGCAATAGACACAGAAAATTATAAAATGAAGTATGAAATATTTTCAGAAATAGACAAAAAATGACTAATGTCTTAAGAATTAAAATGATATTATAATCATTGCATGAAGAAATTAATACGAGTATAGTAATAATTTTGATGAAAATTTATAGAATTCTTGTATTTTGTTTTTTTAGTGTATTTGTTAAACGACTCAGTTAAAAATCTTTAAAATGTAATGATAGATGGCAATGGAATGTAATATACTTACATTATTTTTATTACTTATACTCATTTGATGACAAAAAGAAGTACACACAATGAACATGAATGCATGTAAAATACGAAAAGTACTTGTGTAATTGTATACTCAGTCAATAATATACCACCGAATGATGTTAGACATTAAGTTATATGCATATTAAAGATATAGAAGCTGAGGAGGAAGAGGAAGGCTAATTCTTTAATCACGCCTAAATATAATCAGATTCAAATATAAATATTTAAAAAAATTATGTACAAAAGTAAAAGTAATAGACGTCAAATCTCAAGCATTGCATTAAGTTCTTCATTTAATCGAATATTGTCTACCTAACTTTGACATTAAAGAATTATACTAGACCATTATAAAAGAAACCTTTTGAGAAAGATAGGGGAAGAGTTGATGCATGATATATTTATTTAAATATGTAATATATATACTTTATTTAATTATAGTATATGTAAAATTTCATTCTTTCATTTTAAATGCTGTATGCTAGTATTAAGAAAGTACTTGATAATTTTCATTGGTATTGTAACGTATGTACTGCAATAAAATTCACATACATAACACATTCCGATATGATTGAGACAGAGACACTTGCATTGACAAAAAGATTAGTTAAATCCTGAGAATAAGCAAGCTAGAGCAATATGGAATAGCCAAAGAAGTCAAATTAGAGATAGCGCAGAATAAAACTTTTAGGCCATTACGCACAATGAGGCTCCGGACCCCATAAAGCGAACTTGATATAAGATAGTGGAAAAAAACGCAGAGCTGCTACTCATGCACTTAAATGTCACCGCGGGCCCTAGTAGGAAAACTGCGAATTCAACAGTTTCCGTCCAGAATGAATTGATGAGTAAAATCGGGAGAATCAGATAGTCGATTCCGGTTCCCACCTCAGTCGAGACATCACTTGGAGAATAATTTTGAATTATCGCGAAGAAACCTTAACACTTTGTTTTGTATACGCATTGACGAGTTTATGGTCGCAAGTAGAATCCACGGTTTTGTATCACAGGGCCCACAATATTGAACTCTCTATTCCAAATTGATCGGTATAATTAATATTCTGTCTTTGAATTATTGTTATTTATTTAATAAATCCTAACTTCGAAAAGGTTTAAGTGTTTCGACCGCTTTAATTACGGAAGATTCTTACCTGGGAAAGAGACGTTACTTTAATTATAATTATATATATTACGATAAATTAAATACGTAAAAATTTTTTTTAAATTATCATTTAATGTATTTAGTAATGTATTTCAAACATATTCCAATCAAAATTTAAAACAAGATCCAACAATATGTTCATACTACACTGAGTTAAAAATAAAATAATTTTGAATTTATATTTAATTTTATTAAAAAAAAAGGTACTTACAGAATGTAAGGGGTTTTAAGAATTCTAAATCCACCAATTTGTTGAGGAAAAACATCTTCTACAAAGTAATACATATGTCCTGCAGCCATACCAATTAGGTCTACCCATACTGCGTTTCCAATTAAAACTGAAAATCCGAGAAGCACCCAAGGTAAATAAGGAGCCTAGAAAAATAATTAAATAATATTTTCATCAAATAATTTAAAAATAAATAATTTTCTTTTTATTGTATTTTTAAGATTAAAATTAAAATTTTTTTTATTCATTTTAATATTTACTTCCTACTATTTTATTACTAATAATTTACTACTTTTTGCATTCCCTAATTCCATTAGTTAAAAAAGTTTAACTCAAAAAAAAAAAAAAAATACTTTTCAGGGCATATAAATTATAAAATTTCTTAATAAAAATAGAAATTATGTTTTAATTCATGAACATATGTAAATAAATCTGATTCTACTTAAACCATTTTTATTAATTCTTAAATGTTTGAAATATAATTTCATCAATGATGAGTTTCATTTATTTTTTTTTGTTTTTAACCAACAATAAATGAAATCAATATAATAATAATATTTATAAACACTTGTATGGAATATACTTACGTAATAATTTAATATTTATGTATATAATTATGTACACATTTATGTATATATAAATAAATAAAGAGAAGAAAAATCAATCTGGATCATGCCATTGCGGTGTACATCTTGTGTGACAACTTCCGATTGTCAATTGTTCAAACCATATTTTGAAATATATAAAGTATAGTGTCAAGTGCATCTAACAGCTGCAGCAGTATCTGTCGATACTTCCGGATTTTTTACCTCAGAATTATAAGTATTCCAGTAGCAAACCCGAAAGAATAAAGAACAACTGTCAGTGCATTTCTTTTGTAATATCGCTGCGTAAATTTTTAAGTAGCTTCTTTAAGCAACATTCTAGTAGGTAACTGTACAAGAGTCTTCTTCGTATACAATTAGCGTACCCCGAAGCGTGTATTGTCAGTGTATTAACTAAAATCTTTGTGAATAAACGCAAGTAAGTTAATTGTATTTAGCTAATTCATATGGTGTAATTTTTACTGATCTTCTCTATCCGCTTTGCCGCGAATCTTCTACAAGCGCAAAACTCCTGATCACCCATACTTCGTTCCGTTCGTAATCACTCCTGTTTCAAATGTAGCCCCTTGAACCACCGACCAAAATGAATGCGAAGTATTTGTATGCGAAATAATTTAAATTAATAATAATCATTTTATTGCAAAAAGGAAAACTGTCTTTTAAAATATATATATAAATTTTACTTAAATAAAACTTAAAATTAAAAAAATAATAAATATATACTCGGAGGTAAAATCAATGAGTAAAAAAATATATTCTTTTTTCTATTAAAAAATACTGAAGATTCGAAAACGTAAATATCAATTGGATAAAAATTTGATAATAGATGTTACTGTATTATACATTAAAAATATTGATGAGAAATAGAAAACAATCAGAGTCACTAAGTCTCTTGAATCCCTGAAAAATCAATTCAAGGCTAGTTGAAGGGTTCTAAAATTCAATTTTATTAAGCCTTTTAATAAACTTTCTAATAGGAAAAAAAAGTTTTATTAAGCAAAAAAGAAATGGAAATTCTAAATTTTTTTTATAAAGAATTGTAAACTAAAAGTTTCGTCACCAAGAGCCAGTTCTCCAAAGAGATTCCACGAAAATAATATCAAACTGCACCTTATATACAAAATATATATTGATTATATCAAAGTTGTTTTTACTATTTGAAAATAAAAATAATTCTCAGAAATTATGTGAAAAGCAAGAAAGATAAAAGTTAATCTCAATATATTCATGGTTATATAGAAATTTTAACTTTTAAAAGTCTTAACTTTAAGCTTTTAATTATACTTGGCAAAAAAAGAAAGAACAATCGTGACCTGTCACATATTTGAATCTTTTTCTACAAACATTAAATAAACAGCATTGAATTGATTTGGCTGCATCACCGAGCACTAGCTACTTGATTTATAATAAAAAAATTTGATGCTTTAGTGAATAAAATTAAGAAACGGAGTTAAAATAAATGTAAATTACGAAACAGTATCTTTTGAGCACTGCCTTTTTTAAAATATTCATATTTAAGAAATTTCAATTGGAACACTACTTCTCAAGTTGTTAAGAAGATTAATATTAATAAATATAATAATAAAAAAATTATGTTGAAAGACTTTTCATCAAAAGAATTGCTCTATTCCTATCTTAGTCACTTTCTATAATTATTACAGTGTAGGGGAATACTTAAAACCCAATCTATTATTCGTTAAACGAGCAAAATATTATATGTACTTTACAAGTAACAAATTTTTTCCTCACTTTTGTAGATTTTTGCTTAGAGAAACTTTGCATAATGGAGAAAGCCTCAAAATGACATATCAAGAATGGGAAAATAAATAAATTTACAATGAACATAAAATATTAAGAAAACAGTATTAATTATTCAAAAAAAAAATTTTAATTAAAATTTTTAGAACGTGCAAATTTATTGATTTAAATTTATTTAAATTAATTTAAAAAAATAGTTATTAAAATATACAATAATGTGAGAGTAAATATGGAATATGAAAATTAATGACTTGTGAGAGCAATACAGCTATAAGCAAGAAGAGAGATACTTCGCGAGTACAAAAATTCAGCACGATAAAAATGTAAAATAGAGGCGATAAAGGTATTTGTGTGTCTGAGTGAATGTAGGAAATTGAGGATTGTTGAAAAAAAAAAAAAAAAGAGGAACAAGTGTAGTTGGAAAAAGACATTGCTAGTGCGACTGGCAAAATGAGTGCATTGAATTGTAATATTGAAGAAATATATATATTTTATACACCGATTATCGTTTATATTTTTTTAATAATCTGGAACACACAATAATATGAATATTGCTTAGCAAAATTATTAAATTTTTATTTGAGAATGTAAATAAATAAATAAAAACTGAACACAAGTTTTAATTTAAATGAACAGTTTAAAAAAAAATTTCGAAAATAAAAATAATCTAATGATAATTATAAATAATTGTTATCTTTATATTTAAACGTTATAATATAATAATTATTTAACGCTATTCTCTTTGTAATTATATGTTTCAGTCAGGTCAGTATTCAATGTGCCGACAAAGGAGCAGTTAATAGCTAAGAAACTTTTTTATGTTTTGTTTTTGTTCATAGCACTAAATCAATCACAAATTTAATAATAATTTGTATAAAATTAGAAATCATATGGAAAAAAATTGTGTTAAATTTATTTTCATTAAAAATATATGTACATTTTTTTTCAATGACAAATAATTATATTAAAATTTACAGAACTATATCAGTTTAACTATAAAGTGAATTACAAAATCTAGTCAAAAAAATTTCTTCTGATCGATTTTTCAATTTTTATTAGTAAAGGTAAGGATGATTTAATTGCTTATAGAGTGGTGATGAATTATTCAGTTATTTTTTCTGTTTGCGCTGACTTCAGGTGCTTTTTATCGAAAATTACTCCAATAAAAAAGATTACCAATTAAAATTTGATGCATTGTATAAATATTTCATTAAATGATGTAAAATACAATTTTCGATAACCAATGTGCTCTTCAGAACATTAAAAAAGAGACTAGTACCTCTTTTTTCCATTTTAGAATCGATGATTTTACAATATCGGCCCTTTGTTGATTACAAATAATTGTAAATAATTGATCAGTGTTTTCTTAGTGAAATTAATATTCGAGGATTTGTACGCCAAAATCATATAAGGAAACTTGTAAATTAATGTAATAACGCGGAAAATCAAAAGAGGCCGACGCCAACTCTAGTCGATAGAAAATTGATAAATTGTTTTTACTTATTTTATACTTATTTCAGGCACGAGCGTTCACTTATTTCACTTCAGTCACTAATGACAATAGATAGATTACCCATTAACTTGTTAAAACATTCTACATAATTAAAAATTGTCAATTATATTGTTGCATATTAAATAAGACAAATGATAGAATGAACAATTATAAATGCACATAAATAAGTATATACATAATATACATATTTATTTTAAAAAATGGTTTGACACTAAGGAATACATATCTCGTGTGAGTAGAATAATTAAAATATTACCATAACAAGATAGTCTTGAACAATATTATTTATAAGAATACACTTGTTTAATATTATAATTCTACAAATTTATTATTTTACAATATATCATCAAAATAAAGAAACATGGTAATTAGTTTCTTCGCTTACTGAGTTCTATATTAATTTATATATTTCTATATTTTATATATTATACTTTTCGTATAGTATAGACTGATAGACAAAATTCTCTTAATGTGTAAGTACTAGTAAATTTCTGTAAAGAACTACAAGTATATTGTTATATTTTATTAAATAAATTATTTCACTTTAATAAACCACTTATTTTTTATTTATTAGTATTAAAAACATATGGTGACTTTCAAAATGTGTTGATTTTGCTGACAAAACCACCCTCAATAAACATAAGCAACACAGATTGAAAACCACGAACATCCGCACTCCCACATGTTACTTCAAATAATGCGATACCAAGGATGGTTCATCGTCATTGTTATTACAACTTCAGGTTTACACTTATCATAATTAATATCAATCGCTATTCTCTTCATTAAAAATATTGTATGTATATACCACTGAATTATAGAATATATATATATATATATATATATATTCGGTAAGTTACAAATTAAATGAACAGTATTTTATGAACTGTTAGGGACGGATTGGGAGTTATCCCAGAAGATGTGCATTCAGGATTTCGTATAGCGAGTACGCCCGCGGCGACTGTACTGGGGGCTATTAAAATGTGCAATTCGAGTTCTGTGCACTTAGCTGAGGTAAAGAGCAGAAGATGTAAGAGATGAACATTAGATAAAAATGTATGAAGGGGTGAAAATGCATTGCGTGAAAGGAATGTCCTGCAGAGATGCGACGGGTTGTCTTTGCGTTCAATCTCTTTCTCTCATGCATGAATACGGCCGATTCGATCGCTGTTGTTCTCTCTCTCACTTTCTCATTCTCTCTCTTTTTCTCCCTCGCTTTCTGTCACTGCCTCTTTCTCGCTTTCGCTTGATAGCTTTCCAAAGTAGGTAGCCCAGATGATAAATAATAAAAAAATGTGTAAATCATGAGTATTTTTAGCTAGAATGTAATGGCTTTTTCTTCCGAGGCAAGCCGGGAGCTTGTTATGCCAGGAATCAAATTAGAGTGGTGTGCGTGTGTGAGCAGGAAAATCGAAATGGTAGAACTTCGACGACGATTGGCGCGACAATTACGACCGATCTTGTTGCAAGAAAAAACAAGAGAAAATAAAAATGTAAGGAGAGGGGCGGAGGCTCAGTTGCGCATTATTATTGTAAAAATTTGGTGGCGTGCAGCTGCTAAATAAGATTACTCGAATAAACTGCTTGCAATTGAAATATTGTGCCTTTATTTTTCCATTATCCAAACTGTGATTTATATATACAATAATGTTATATTAAATAATTAAATATTATTATTAAATAATTATTTGATTTTAAAATAACCTGTGCCACAGTATAATCTTATAATACAACAGATCATCTATATCCTTATTAAGTATCCTTCTTGAATACAAGTTTTTCAAGAATTAACAATATAAATAATTCAACAAGTAATGTATTTGTCTAGAATATACTTATTGTAAATGTGCCACACATGGCAGTTAGGCTAATTTTTCTATATACCTGAAAATGGTCAGGATTGTCTCTAACCGAGACAGAATTTATTGCACTTACAAATAATTATTACAAACAAAGGTTTTCCCAAATTATGATTCTCCGAATGCTAATCGCATTTTAATTAGGGGGGCTACAACATTGGAAATTTCTGATTGGAGCAAAAATTCAGATTTAGAGGCAAACTACGGGTAGTCTGGGAAATAGTGGGAGGTAATGCTTTGCGCACATTCAATTTTATATTTTGGAATTTTAGAACTAATTGTACTATCGAACAGATTGGTCGAATTGACATCCCGTGACGCGCATTGTACTATTGTATTTTCTTTTTGTAACTTCATTGTATTGTTGAACTTAAAAAGAACTTTGAACTTCAAGTGTTAATGATTTAGTGGTGCACAAGTGATTTTAAGTGAAAATAGAAACTGCATCCATTGGACTTAATCTTAGACTGAACAATTGAGTGTTGAGTGCAACTGGAAGCATATTAGAAAAATCCATCTTCTCGCAGCAGAACGTCACGGTAAAACTACAAACATTCGAAACTTTGTTGCTCTTAAAATCCATTGTACACGGCGGGCAGTATCCATATAAAGTCGTGAGACATGGAAACGCTAATTAGAAAATGCGCAACTATTAAAGGAAATTTGACGCGATTTGCCAGATATGTCGATGAATTACCACAAAATTCTGATTTAGATGATCTGCAATCGCGTCTCGAGTGAGCAGAAACTCTTCTCAACAAATTTGAGGAATTACAAGAAGAAATCGAATCGTTAGAGGTAAACAGTGATAGCGCTAATGATACCTTTCAACATACTAGTGCAGTTGAGCAAGAAACTCGGATACAAGACTACATTGCGCAATCATTTCCAGAAAGAATTAATTTTGAAAGTATTTTTCAGTGAGTAATTGGAAAGACGCGATGTATAATAAAGAGAGGTACAAATGAATCGTGAGCTACGGATCAATTATCTAATGCAAGTATCGTAAGCAGTTTAAACAACACTAGCACAATAAATTCGTTAACATTACCAAAAATTGGTATCCCTACATTTGATGGATCAATAATAAGTGGCTGGTTGAAATTTCGAGATACCTTTGAATCTTTAATTTAATGAAAATAGACAGCTGACTTACATCCAAAAATTCCATTATTTGAACACATATGTAACCGGAGAAGCAGGACGAGTCATAGAAAGTCTTGGAACATCAGAAGGAAACTATGAATCAGCATGGCACACAATAAAAAAACGTTTTGATGATTTTAATGCACTATTAATTTATCACGGACAAGGTATTTTGGAATTACCTGCATTGAATTGTGAATCTCATTCCGAACTCCGTCGTCTATTGGATTCAGTAAATAATCATTTATCCGCGTTTAATAGTCTAGGAGAATGTACAAATGGGATCTCATTTTGATATGTATTTTAATATCCAAATTAAACATAAGTGCAAAACGCGAGTGGGAAAAATATTCTATTCAAATATCAGAAAAACCTACTTTGAATCATGTGTCTCAGCGTTAACTAAGCAGTATTCTACATACACGATATTACCGACTGCACAAATATACATCGAGAATCGTTGGGGAAAAAAATACGAATGCCATGCGCTTTTGGACAGCGGAGCACAGCCTCATATCATAACCGAATCGTTGTGCGAACGTTTGAAATTACAAAGGAAGTCTAGCAATGTTGAATTCATCAGCATCGAACAAGGATCCATAAATGTTCCACATTGCGTTACGACAAACATCTTTTCTCTCGTGTCAAATTACTCCTCAACAATCACCTGCATAATTTTACAAAAAATCTCTGATCATCTACCGAACAAGTGCATGCATTCTGCCAATCTAAAAATTCCATCAGGTATCGATATGGCTGATGAAGAATACAATCTGGATGGTTCAATTGATCTAATTATTGGCTCTTCTCTGTCTTTAAAATTATTGTCAGTGGGTCAAATAGCATTAAACAGTAGATTAATCCTTCAGAAAACTTTAGTGGGTTGGATTCTCAGCGGTGATGTACCTATGCCTCAAGGAAGGTTATCCTGTTACTTGATAAATAATAAAACGTTAAATGAGCAATTGGAACGTTTTTGGAAAATTGAAAATGGGATTTTAGAATCTACGAAAACAAATGAAACTGATTTTTGTGAAACACACTTCAAGAGGACAACTATACGAGATAACAATGAGCGTTTCGTCGTAGAAATACCATTCAAGGAGGTATCAAAACTCGGTAACTTAAAGGAGATGGCTACGAGGCGATTACTTGCTATATAACGACGGTTAAAAGGAAATCCGTCACTAAAAAGGGATTACCACGAGATCATGAAAGAGTATGAGACTCTAGGACACATGAGAGAAGTTCGTTCAGCTGACAATTTCGATACAACCGTATATTATTTTCCACGCCACGCGGTGTACAAGGAATACAGATCAACAACACGATTACGCGTTGTTTTCGATGGCTCGGCAAAAACCTTTTCGGGGTTATCTCTAAACGATGTACAACATGTCGAACCAGTAACGCAGGGGGACTTATTTTCGATTTTATTTTAGATTTCGCCGCTGTCTCTACGTTTTATCTGCCGATATTGCTAAAATGTACCGTCAGGTTCTTGTCAAGGAGGAGCAGAAATCATTACAACGAATACTCTGGCGTACTGATAGTAAGGATCACATCAAAACGTATGAATTGAACACCGTTACATATGGTACAGCCTCTGCCTCTTTTCTCGCTACTCGATGCTTAAAGGAATTATCAAATACTATTAAGAATAAAAACCCGTTAATAGCAAATATAATTGAGATGGATTTTTACGTGGACGATTTATTAACTGGCCTAAACGATTTAGAGGAGCTAAACTACATAATGAAATCGTTAATAGAGGTCTTAATAACAGCGGGTTTCCACTTACGCAGATGGGCTTCAAATGTTGATTGTGGAAATTCGACATCTAATACTACCATAGAACTAATACGCGACAAGGAAGCTAAAATATTGGGTTTACATTGGACTGCCTACGATGACTCACTGTCTTATACTGTGAAGGATTCTGAATCAAGACGCATAACTAAGCGATTGGTTGCCTCTGTCACTGCTCAAATTTTTGATCCGCTTGGTTTGATAGCGCCAGCTGTAATACAAGCGAAAATTATACTTCAAAAACTATGGGCATTAAAATTAGGTTGGGACGAATCCTTGCCTCAGCATTTACACACTGCTTGGCAAACTTTACAGGGTGAGCTGTCGAGCATTAATAAACTTCAAATTTCACGTCTTGTTCTTGAGGGAGATGAAGATACCATGAAGTATCACGGATTCTGCGATGCCTCGGAAGCAGCGTATGGTGCTTGCATATACTCAAGGATTATCAAAAATAGAAGGCATGCATCAAATTTATTATGTGCGAAATCTAAGGTGCCACCATTATCAACTACCTCTTTACCACGCTTAGAACTTCTAGGTGCCGTTCTATTAGCTGAACTGGCTCGCAAGGTTTCACAAGCATATGAGACGAAGACACATCAGTGGCATTACTGGACCGACTCTATGGTTACACTCGCAAGGATTAAGGCCCCAAGCAATAAGTGGAAAACCTACGTAGCCAATAAAGTCGTAAAAATTCAAAAATAAAAATAAAAATAAAAAATAAAATAAAAAACAGAAGCAAAAATTCAAAAAATGCTAATTGGCGACATGTTAAATTAGTGGACAATCCGGCTGATGTAATATCAAGAGGATGCAGATCTTCTCAACTAATATCAGATTCATTATGGTAGAGTGGACCATCGTAGCTTTTAAGGCCTACGCCAAATAATTCATCAGAATATATAACTCTAGAAAACCCACCTGAGAAGCGCAAGATTTGTCATGCATCTATAATGTACAAAATACAGACTGAGCAAATATTGCACAATAAGGAAAAGCCTATTTCACTCGAGATATTTACAAAATTCTCAAATTTTAACAAATTGAAAAGAGTTTTCGCCTACATGCTGAGATTTATTAAACAATCTAAAGCGCATAAAACTGCAAGGGAAGTCATCACCAAGTGCACGGAGCCATTAACAAGCACTAAATTGAATATTTCCAAATCAATTTTAATCAGAAGAGCACAACTAGAAGGTTTTTTGCAAGAAATATCACAAATAAAAATGCATGGATCTGCAGCAGATACGAAACTCAAGCAGCTTGATGCTTTTATAGATGGTATAAAGTGCTTCAGAGCGCAGCCCACTTCACCCATGCATCGTATGGGTGATTTGCCGATGTCAAGACTAGTACCTCAAAGACCTTTTTATATTTGAGGTGTCGACTATGCCGGACCTTTTCTGCTCAAGGATAAGATAAAATCAAGACTAACCATTAAATCCTATATCTATATATTCGTATGTTTTGTCACCAAGGCAGTCCACATCGAATTAGCTAAAGACTTGTTCACCGCTACATTTTCAAACTGTTTAAAGAGATTTATTTCACGGCGCGATAGATGCAGTGAAATCCATTCTGACAATGGAACCAACTTCGTAGGTGCAAAAAATGCTTTAAATGAGTTATTTAAAATAATAAGAGGTTCAGATGTTTGCAGTTTTCTAGCCTCCGAGAAAATCAAATGGCATCTCATTCCGCCTCATGCCCCGCACTTTGGTGGCCTTTGGGAAAGTGCTGTGAAATCTACAAAGCGATATTTATGATATTTAGTAGTTGGTGACTTCCGACTCACGTGTGAAGAACTGTACACCATTTTAACTCAGATCGAGGCCTGTCTCAATTCTCGTCCTCTCGTACCACTATCAAGTGATCCAAAGGACTTGACTCCCCTAACGGCGGGGCATTTTTTAATTGGAGATACCTTAATGGCACTACCAGAGTATGATGTTACTCATTTAAAAATCACACATCTCAATAGATATCAACATACACAATATATATTTCAACAGTTTTGGAAAAGGTGGAAAATTGAGTATCTACATCAATTAGAATAGAGACGCAAGTGGCTGAATTCTAAAGAAAATGTGATTAAGCCTGGAGTCATGGTTTTAGTAAAGGATGAGAATACTGCATCAATGCAGTGGCCCCTAGGAAGTATCTGTGAGGTGCATCCCGGTGCTGATAAGGTAATTCGAGTGGTATTGATTCAGACAGCTTGAGGAATTATAAAAAGGCCAATTACAAAGATTCGTATATTACCAATGGAGAAGGATAAATAATTTCAAATGCTAGAGATTCGTCTTCATTATCTGATATTATCATTAATTTGCAATTCCTGATTTGTTCATTACTTTAGTCGACATCTCATATTGTATTTTAACAAGTTTAATAATAATGTACATAATTTATGTAAATAAAACTGATAATTGTAACTCGAGTGTAAGCTGTAAAGTGATAATTGTAAGAATTAATTATTGAAAGTGAATCCTAAAATAATTGTATATAAATTATGCTACAAGGTATTTTAATTATGTAATCATGCGAATTTTGAAAGAAAACTCTTTCAAGATGGGCGAGGTGTCTAGAAAAATACTTATTGTAAATGTGCCACACATGGCAGTTAGGCTAATTTTTCTATATATTTGAAAATGGCCGGGATTGTCTCTAACTGAGACAGAATTTATTGCACTTACAAATAATTATTACAATCAGGGGTTTTTCCAAGTTATGATTCTCTGAATGCTAATAATTATAACAACAATAGAGGACAATTTATCCCAAATAATTATAATAATCATGCAAGAAAAATTCGGGACCCCCCCCCATTAATATTTCGGGTTATAATCGATATAAAAATAATGACAGAAATGATTACATCAATACAGGAATATATGATAATTACAATAATGGGAATAATGGATATAATAACAATAACAATAATAATCGTCAGGGTCAAACATATAATCGAATTAATTAAGGGTCAAATAATTCTCAGGACGCAAGAGTTAATTTAATAAGAGATTAACCATCACAATTTACAGGAGGAAAAGCAACGTTTTACATGGATACAGGGGCCGAAATATCGTTAATTAAGCGAAATAAAATACGAGCACGTGATAAAATATGTAGGGAATCTCAGATCATGATTCATGGATTCACAGAAGGGAAATGTTTAACAGAGGGAGTTGTAATGATAGAAATATATAACTCAGAATGTGAATTTCATTTTGTTCAAGATAACCACCTGGTTAACATCGATGGAATCCTCGGATGGGACCTGATTATGAAATATAAGGACACCGTCATGTCTAAGCAGAATGTATTAAAATTGGATAACGCATGGATTCCATTTGCTCGTAATAATACAGTACAGATTCCAGGCCAAACAATAAAAGCCACATTTGCTCGCGTAAAAGGGAATTACGATATAGGATTTGTACTACCACACGATCTAGCCTCTAGTATCATATTTGGAAACTTTTTAACAATCAAACAAAATGGTGTTGTATTTGCCTATTCTAGTAACACCAACGACGACGCAGTCAGTTTACTACTCCCTGAAGTAGAATTAATACCTTGTAACGTTGCAAATGAAATATATGATACAGAAATTGGAGACCTTTATAATGAGAGTAAACATTATAATAACAAGACAATTATAAATAATATAACCATCGGCGAAATTAATAAAGAAAATACTAATGAAGTAATAACTGATATAATGAAATTTAACAATTGGCTAAGCAATAATCATGAGATTAGGAAAGAACGTTTAGAAAAGATCATGACACTTGTAGATTTTGAAGAAAGTAAACAAAAAGAGAAAAATTTGATTCGTGAAACTATAAGACCTTATGTAGGGGGATTCGGATTAGATAATGAACCGTTACAAGCAACACATTTAATTACTCATAAAATTGAATTAACATCTAAAGAACCCTTGAAAATAAGCAATATAGATATCTTCCGGCCATGAAAGAAGTATTAAAAAAAGAAATAGATAAATTAAAGGAACAAAATATTATTAAATCATCAGTATCACCCTACTGTTCTCCGACATGGATTGTGCCTAAACATCCTGATGCACAGGGAAATAAAAGATGGAGTTTAGTCAACGATTTTCTACAATTAAATTAGAAAACCTTAGGAAGCAGCTATCCATTACCCTATACTAACGAAATAATAGATAAATTATCGGGTTCAAATTATATATCTATCATGAATTTAAGAATGAGATTCTTTCAAATAAAAATTGATCCGGAATCTGCAGCCTTAATTGCTTCATCAGAATCGCAGGGTAGTTTTCAGTACGAACGAATGGCCATGGAACTAAAAGAGGCAACAACAACCTTTATGAGAGCTATGGAATTAGCATTAGAAGGATTATCTAGAGAAGAAATAGGGGTTTATTTAGAAACCTTAGAGGAACATCTAGTCCGATTAGAGTGGATGCTGAAAAAGCTGGAAAGAGCAAACCTAATAATAGAGCCAAAGAAATATCAATTTTTAAAATATGAAGCAAAAGTATTGGGTTATATTGCTGGCGTAAGCAAAATACGTATGAATCAGGAAAAAGTTAAAGCAGTAAGAAGTTATCCCACTTCAACATCTATTAAGAAAATGAAACAATTTTTGGAATTTTCGGGATATTATCGGAAATTCATAAAAGATTATGTTAAAATTACTCTTCCCTTACTAGAAGTTATTAAGGGTCAAAGACCATTTTACTGGGAACAAAAACAACAAACTGTATTAGATAAAATAAAAGAAATATTATGTAGTGAGACATTTTTACATGCACCGGATTTAAAACAACCGTTTATCGTTACCACCGACGCGTTGGATTACGCCTTGGGAGCTATACTAACTCAGGAAAAACTAGGAAATGATAGACTATGTGCGTATGCATTTAGATGTTTAAGAGGACCGGAATTAAGATATTCAACATATGATAAAGAATTATTGGCAGTTATATTTGCAAAAGATCAATTTAGGCATTATTTATATGGGACAAAATTAACATTAATAACTGACCATGTACCTCGAAAACATTTCCACGCGACAAAGAATTTAGATACACGATTTAATAGAATAAAGGCATCGTTACAAGGTTAAAATTTTGAAATAATATACAGACCAGAGTTAAAGAACGCGAATGCCGACGCATTATCAAGAAATCCGACACTATAGGAAGATGAAGTCAATCCCGAGTCACCGCAAAGACAGTTGTATGAATTAGCAGAAAAACAAAAATAACAGATGACGAACGAAATTAATAACAAATAAATAGAAATCATAAAGAAGGGAAAGCAAGAAAAAGAATCGAGTAGTGAAAGTGAATCTGAATTAGAGAATGAGTCGAGCGAAAATGAAAGTGAGGACTAGAAACTATACAAGAAAAAAAATCCATGGAAAAGAAAGAAGAAAAAGAAAAGACGAAAAACTAAAAACAAAAATAATTTCCTGAAATAAAATGACGAAGATGAAAGCGAGACCGAAGAAGGCAAATTAAATAAAATAACAGACGAAATGACAGTATCAAGCACACCTAAAGAGAACAGGAATTTAATTAAGGTCAAAAAAAGGCTTATTTTCATAATCCATCCTCGAGTGATGACGATGATAGTTTGCTAGAAACGATTGAGGTAACTGATAACGACAGTAAGGGATAATACAGTAGTAAACAGAATTGACGATTAAACAGATAAAAACGAAAAATCCTTACAGGAAAATACATACTCCAGAAAATAAATAATATACAGTAGAAATTACAAAGAGATTACAATGTCGAATTAAAAGATTGGGATGTATGTATCAGGGAAAAAAAGGAAGAAACAAATAATAAATCAGAAATACGGGATAAAGACAGTTATTGGGAGGATAAACTATCTACATTTGCTTTAAATGAAAGTACACTATCACCAATTATTGATTTAAAAGAACTAATAAACAGAACTCATGATGAAACAGGCCAATTGTCAGATAAAATTAAAGATTTGCGTAATTCATCAAGTGGCAAAGATGGGAAAGAATATTTGAAATTATATAATCGGAGGTACAGTGTGTTGAACCAGATGCGAATTTAATACGAGAGGAGCTGGAATCGTCAGAACCTCCAGGAAATTGTCTGTTTCAGATTTTAAAAATTGCTGCTAAATTACCATTATCATCTTTAGAGTTAAGAGAAAAATTATTGAATTCTAATTAGTTAAAGAGTTGTCATGAACCTATAGAAACAAAGAGAATTTTGGAATCAATTAATGAGTGGGGAAAAGACGATTGTGTTTCCATTTTTAGCCAAGAGTTTAAGATTAACGTGTGCATTCACTTCATGTTAACTAAAGAAAAAGTTATATATTTCCATTTTATTAATAATATTCGGTATCCAATAATATATTTAAACCTACAAAATAACCATTATACTCTGTATGTAAAGTTGAAACAAAGACAAATTATCTGCGCGTCAAAAGATTTCGAATCAGACGATAATGAAGACAATAAAGACGACAATAATACACGAGACGAAAAAACCGAAGAATTACCCATTATACCACGAACTGAAGACGGAAGTAACGATAAGAGACAATCAACAAATCTGATACGAGCCCAAGTGACAGCACGTCCGAGCCAAAGGCGGGGGGACCACCGGCGCTCGAACAATACCGAGTGATGCGAATACATCTTCCAATAGATAGACCTCTGTCGAGACCATATGAAGTATCACAAAAATTCACAAGAGTAAAATTAATAGATGATCATCCCTTCACATATCGAGAAAATTTAGTATTTTTAATAACCATGGATGTATCATTAAACAACGAAGTATTAGAGGCATTGATACAAAGAGGGTACATTAAAATTGAAGCATGCATACAGAAAAACTATTTAAAAGGAGAAATTAATCTATAGAAAGTGTATAATATAAATATTATGGGAATAACTATTAAAAATCACATAGAAAATACTGCAATGAAAAAAGATATAAAAAATAGTATGAAAAATTTTAAAATAATGTGGTAAAGAAACAATATACATAGCATAGCAATTATTAGGGACTTACAAATGCTAAAAGAATCCGAGTGGAGCTATTTGATCGAAGTATGTAATGAGATATTTGATAATGATGAAATTATTATTGCATTATTAAAAGACAATTTAACCATCCCAAAAGTACAATACAGATACTCAATAATAAAAGAATATCACGAATCAACAATAGGGGATCATAAGGGAATTACAAAAACTTATAAAAAAATAGCATCTGATTATTATTGGAAAACCATACGTCCGGAAATAGAGCAGTTTATAAAAAGTTGCCAAAAGTGTCAAATAAATAAATTAATAAGAATTCAAATCAAAATGCCAATGATAATAAGCGACACACATTAATATGCATTTGAAAAAATGTCAATCGATTTTTATGGGCCTTTAACAAAAACAAAAAAGGAAATAGATATATACTAACAATGCAAGACCTATTAACTAAATATTGTATATTGGTACCGGTAAAACAAGCAACTGCTAAAAAAGTAGTCAGAAAATTAATAGAAAATATGATTGATATTTCGGACCACCTTATTAACAATCAATATTAACAGACCAGGGAACTCACTTTATAAATAAAACATTCGACGAATTTGCAGAAATATTTGGCATAGAAAAATTCAATACTACGGCTTATCAACCGCAGTCTAATGGAAGTGTTGAGAGAATGCATCATACTATAACAGAATATTTAAAAAACTATGTGGACAAATATGATGAGTGGGATGAATGGATGATATTATGTCAACACGCGTACAATTGCACTGAACATGATGCTACAGGTTACACACCACACTAACTCGTATTCGTTCATAAGTCAAGAACCTCGTTGGAATTTAGTGTTAGCAAAAAATTAGAGAATTATAGCGAAGCACATCAACGACTTATTTCGATTTTGAGCAAATTACAAAAGGTAGCAAGACTGAATTTAATACAATCCAAAATTAGGTCAAAATATTATTACGAGAGAAAATTAAATTAAAAATATTTCAGAGAGGAAGAGTTAGTCTACAGATTAAAAAAGCCAAAAGTAGGTAAATTTCATAGACAATATGTAGGTCCATATGAAATAATAAGTATTGATTATAAAAATAATAATGTAACTTTAAAACATAAAAAAGGGTCAAGGGTAGTACACATAGACAAAATTAAAGAATCTAATTAATTAAAAAATTAGTTAAATTAAAAAAAAAATAAAAATAATATTAATAAATATATATATACATGAATAAATTACTTTAATATATAATTATTTTAATAAGAACATGGGTAAGTAAATTATAAACGGCAAATAAAGTAGAATAATAATAAAATATATAAATATATGGAAGAATAGAAACGCCATTGATACAGCATTCACATAAATACAGAAAAAAAGTTTAATACCAACTTTTATTTTTATTAATTGCTATTAATTTTTAATAATAATCAGGAAATAAATAATAAAAATCATTTTGTCCAATTTTAACGCATATAACGAGATAATTTAGAAAAAAAAGAGAAATTTTACATTTCTTTTACCATTGTTGCGTCGTTTTCTGATAACTAATTGTTAACGTCATAATTTATTTCAAGTATTATAATAATAGATAGCGTTCTATAATTTAATAATCAAGTATTATAATAATTTGGATACATAAGTACAAGCTAGATTTGTATCACGAGCCAAGCTAAAGTATTAAATTTTCTTTTCCAATTTATGATCAATAAATAGGTATTTAAAACGCGAATTAATAAATTGTATTTTATTTTAAAACCTAAAACCTCATAAGGGTTGAAGCGCTTCAACCGATTCAGCTACGACAAAAAAAGAACTGGGTAACGTTAAATATAATAAATACGCGAATAAAGCAAATAAACTAAGGGGTAAATAAATAAGTAAATAAATCACGCTACAAAGACGCAAGATAAATAAATAAATATATAAATAAGTAGTTACGGAGTATAAATAAATAAATAAATAATATAAGAGAATTATACGTCGTAACAATATATATAAAGAGAGAGAGAGAGCAATAAATATGGCAATATTTCAGATTTTGGTAGTTTGAGATTCAGCCTAAGGAACAAATACATACTTTCTTTGTAATATTTTTCCATAGACATGTCCTCGCAGAAATGACTAACGAGTAAATTGTAATGAAAAGTGTCGGTTATAATGACTTTAATATCATCTATAATGTTCTTCTCAGGTATTCAGAAATGTTACTAATAAAAAAGAATGTGAAGATTAAAACACGGGACACACCGGTGACTTAACTAAGCGAAGTTACAGCTTTTAACTTTGTAAAATATTTCCCTTTTATTTCTGAATATTTATATATATATATATTAATATTTATATATCAGTTTTAACAAATTTTCAAATTACGTATATTAACCTTTAATTTAACTATTTTTCTATATTATTTTAGATTAATTTTGTATGATACCACTGCGCACCTAATCAATTAAATGTGTTCTTTTTTTATTTTCGTTAACTACCTTAAGTTTATTTATTTCCAGAAACCTAAATTCCTGTAATAATATACAATAAACTAATAAATGATATTAATTTTTTTTTTAATTACTCAAAAATATGTTAAAATATATTTTAAATTTAATAATCTTTTTTATAAAAAATTGAATTATTAAATTTAAAAATTCATGAGTTTTATTATATATTAATATAATAATTATATACATCAAATGTATATTTAAACATGCATTATTAATTTTTAATACATTTTTATCTAATATATGAAAAAATATTACCTGAAAATTTAGAAGACCAAAAAAACTCATTCGTATCAGAGGATTTCTTCGAGACCAAACATAAACTAACATTATAGTAAAAGCATGTCCTAGAAAGAGTAAATTCATAAAAAAAGCAAAAATCTATGAATTATGTAAGGAAAATTATCAAAATTTGAAAATAAATTTCTTATTTAATATTGTGCTTCAATGGAATAAAAAAGAGGATTCAATGAATTCCTTTTATTTGCTTAATAATGATAAACCAATAAATAAATAAAACGAAATTGACTATAAGTCATTGGTGTATGGGTATAATTAGTATATTATTTTATGATTATAATTTCATTTAATCAAATAAAATTTTCAATTTAAAAATAATTATAATCATTGATTTTTTAAAATTATTTTATTTTATAATCATAATATAATAATTAGTTTCAAATTTTATGTGTAACTACATGTAACAAATTGTTTTTCGTATATTTATTCGTATAAATCCACAGTAGGAGCTCAAATGTAAAAAATTTTAATTTTAAAATAAGAAAAACTCTTACCACATCAAGTCTATATGCTTTGTATGATTCCTTATTTTGGTAGTTTAATGTACGGGCATTACATAAAAATATAAATTTACAAATATATGCATAGGTATTTAGTCTAAATTGTTAAATTGAACACCTCAGCAAGATCTTTGATAGCTTTCTTAGATTTCTGCCCTTAAATGTAAAAATAGTTTTCTATATCATTTCATTGTCTGTCTATTTTTATAGACAGAAAAACTCATTGCCACTATTTATAAATATTTAGAAAGGGAATATGTCCATCACTTTTTACTTTTTTTTTCATTTGTTTCTTCGCAAATTGACTTAATTTTTGTTTCATTGTAAATCAGAAGTATTAATTAGACATAGGATATGTTATCGAGTGAAAAAAGAAGTAATTTTATAGAAGAAATGAAGAATATGTCGATAGAAGTCGAACCTTACATTTGAGTGTTTTGATATAAGTTTTAATAGATTATGCATTATACACGTGATCACTTTCATAAAGAAAAATTTATTTTTGACAAGTATTAATATAAATTGAATATTGTTTGTTTAATGCTCGGATTGAATATATAGTTTAATCCAGTTCATAATTGTTTCAGTAAATTTTAATAGCTCATAATAAATTTTATTATGATGATCTTACCCAAATATATAGTAAAATTGGGAAATATGTCATATCGTCGAATCAAAAATATTTGATATCGTTATTAATGAAGTTTAACCCGATTTAACTCATTGAAATTATATTTTTAATTTTATAGTATATCCACTTTTCATCTAGATTTATATATTATAGAAACACATGTTTCATGCGTGATAAATTAGATAAGGTCTATAAAACAACATGATGAGATAGTATCCTCAGTTACAACATAGTAATGGCGATCTTCTACTTAACATTATGTTTAGCTTATTTCGGTCAGTTTAGCAATTGATCGTATCAATTATATCATATTCACTGACCAATTTGTATTTTAATCTAAAATGAATAAAATCTAGTGTAGCCATTCGAAAATCTAAAAAAAACTCTGAACACATATTACAGTTAATAGATAGAATTTTAAATAATTAATTTGAAGCTATATATAAGGCACCTTCCATAATTATGTTGAAAAATTGTCAATTTGATCCAAAGAGGTGCGTTGTGTATAAAATTCAAAATTTTATTCGAGTTATCTTACATCGACGTTTTGACAGGAATTTCCTGTCCTCGTTAAGACTCTTTATTGATAAGAATATACAAAATTACAAATTATAATATAATTACATGAAATATTTGCCAATATAAACAAATTAATATTTATCAAAAATTGTGTCGCAAAGATGCGCTGTTTTTATACGACAAGTCATACATAACGTCATAAGTTAAATGTAAATATCATACGTATTTCTCATCAATATATAACAAATAATGACGTCACTATCTACGTCTTCATGTTATTATTTGTAATATTATTTGTAATATTATTGAGAACCATATGATACTTGAAATTTAGATTTTGTGTCCTCTTGCATATTTAAAGTATTATTATTAATTTTGATATGTATCCTTTCTGATATTAATCTTTTTTTATAATTATTTTCAGTATCTAAAATGTCTATGTTTTCCCAATCAATTACATGATTACATTAAAAAAATGAGCTGCTATTATCGAATTATTGTTACGATCTTCAAAATGTTCATTACTTCTAGGTTTTAAAGTACGTTTAATTTCATCTATGCACACTGAAAAGTAATTCTTACATTTTATTCTATACACAACGTTAATTTTCTCCCACTTTTCTGTCATGCCTTTTATTTTCAAAATAACTGTATTTAATTTATTATTTATATTTGGCATTAAATTAATTCCATACTTCTTGAACTGAAGAGCATATTTAGCAAAAAAATTTTTTGAATATGTAAAAGTCAAAGTATGAAATTTGTCCCTATTATTTTTATATTTGTGCATTTTTAGACATATTTTAATGTTTTTCAATAAAATAATGAGGGTAATTATTTCTTTGTAGAATAATTTTAACCCTTTGTAAATTATTTTTATGAAAACATTAGTTAGAAAGTAAGATGGCTCTGTCAATTAAATTATATATAAAATTCCTTTTTTGTGACAGTGTATGATTGGATAAGAAATTTAATATCTTGTCTGACTGAGTAGGTTTCTGATACCAATTAGTAATAACTCTATTGTGTTTTGTTTTTATTATTGAAAGATCAAGGAAATTGATAGTTTTATTATTTTCCATTTCATACGTGAATTGTAAACGTTTATGATATTTATTAAAAGTATTTAAAATGACGTCTACACGATCTTTATCAATGCAACAAATTGTATTATCCACGTATCTATAATAAAATAATGGGATTATGTTATTATTGTTTTTTAATGTTTTTAAAGAATCCGACTCCAAGTCGTCCATCACTATGTTAGCAAATAAAGGAGATATTGGTAAGCCCATGAGGGTGCCGCAAATTTGTTTATATAATTTCTTTCCAGATACAAAATATGTATTATCGAAAAGAAATTTACTGATGTTTATAATATCATTAAATGGAATTTTACTCCCATTGTGTATAGTAGATATTCTTTTTCCCAAATTTCTTATAACTAACTCATTAGGTTCATTATTGAATAATGAACTTACATCAAGCGAAATCAGTATGTAGTTTGTCGGGATTTTAACATTTTACAGTTTATTTTTTAATTCAATACTATTATTAATTCTAGAAGTCTGGTGGTTTGATACACTTTTTTAAATCTTTATATAATAATTTCAAAATAAAATGCAAAGGACTATTTACCGTGGAAGTAATAATGGGTCGCAATATAGAATAAAATGTAAGGATTACTCTTTAGTGTAAATAGGTGAAACTAAACGTACTTTAAAAATTAGAATTAATGAACATTTTAAAGATCGTAAAAATAATTCGATAATAGCGGCTCATTCTTTTGAATGTAATCATGTAATTGATTGGGAAAACATAGACACTTTAGACACTGAAAATAATTATAAAAAAAGATTAATATCAGAAAGGATACATATCAAAATTAATAATAATACTTTAAATATACAAGAGGACACACAAAATCTAAATTTCAAGTATCATATGGTTCTCAATAATATTACAAATAATAACACGAAGACGTAGATAGTGACGTCATTATTTGTTATATATTGATGAGAAATACGTATGATGTTTACATTTGACTTATGACGTTACGTCTGACTTGTATAAAACCAGCGCATCTTTGCGACACAATTTTTGATAAATATTAATTTGTTTATATTGTCAAATATTTTATGTAATTATATTATAATTTGTAATTTTGTATATTCTTATCAATAAAGAGTCTTGACGAGGACAGGAAATTCCTGTCGAAACGTTTACGTAAGATAATTTGAATAAAATTTTGTATTTTATACACAACGCACCTCTTTGGTTTAAATTACCAATTTTTTAAATAATTAATCTCTACAAAGAATACAAACCAAATATAGAAATAAACCGACAGTACATAAACTAAAGCAATATAATTTATAAAAAAATATGCATAGTGGTTTCATACCAGCAAAAATACTGAGGTAACAAAATTCAAAACTAATTTTGTAATTTATTTTGTACCAGATAAACAAGTACTTAATGGAATGCATTCTATCTAGGAATATTAAGGAAAACCCACAAGATGATTCTAATCTATTATAATTTGTTACTTAATAAATCATGATTCATTAGTAGTTTGAAAAAAAGTGGTTTATCCACAAACCAATACAAATAACCTATTAATTATAATTATAACAACTAAAAAATACTGACTGTGTTAAAACAGAGTGCTCTTAAACTCGTTGATGAGCCCCAACTTTGAACCTGATCACTGGGTTATCAGTCAACCTGAAAATGACCAATATTCTATTACTCATTGCTAGATATAACGTCAAACTAATCAACATATAATCAAACTATAATTAACGATTTACAAAGTTCTAAAAGTTATCAAAGTTTAATTATTTGGACTAATAATTATTATTCCTTAGAGTAAGAAATAAAAGAGAAAGTAGTACATTAAATCAAAATGAAATGTGAGAAAATCATCAATATTGAGTAAATTTATAAATTAGCTTTTAGCAACTCATGGAGCTTGCAACCAAACAAGCTGATATGGATAAACAATAGGATTATACAACATAAAGAGGTTAAATTTTTTTTAAATATGAAATTAAATTATCTCTGTCATTAAATTTTATACATATGATAGTTTAAAATTTATTAATCAATTATTTTATAAATAAATAAATCTTAAAAATATAAAATTATTTATTTACTACCATTTTTAAGAAATATTTATTAAAAAACATACTATACATATGTTTAAGAATTTATTTTTACTTGATTTATAATATTATATTTTATATTTATTTATATTTATTTATTTAGTTATAGTTTTATATTCATTCATTATGAGTATTTCATTATTAAATATTTAAATAAGTTAACTAAATACAAAATTATTTCACAACTTGATAATTGAACTGTAACATTTTAGTAAACAAAGATTTAATTTTATTATATCATAAAATATTTTGAAGCTGCTAAATATTATATATATATACATATACATGTGTGAAATTCATTTAACCATTTTAAATTTTATTCATCAAGTACATTCTCAAGTTCTATTTATAAAATCATTATATCCTGGATAAAATACAAATTTTTTTTCTTTTTTTTAAATTATCATTTTTAAAAGTTTATTTTTATTTTTTAATAATAAAAATATATATGTATGTATAAAATAATTATTGAAAATATTACAAAATTTTTATGAATGGAATGAATTAATTCTATATATTGATATACATAAATAATAAAATTTTGAAATTTCTCTATTTAATTAAACCTTAATAACATTATTATATATTTGATCAAACTTACCATATTTTAAAGAAGCCAATTGATATGTTATAAGTATAAGGATTTACTATGTAATTTTAGTCATTATTATTTTGAATAATGAGAAATATCATGTTAGATTATTATATAAAATATTTCATAATTTAATTAATATTTATTTATATATAAATATATAAAAATAAATTTAAATTCCTAATTATACCCTTAAATAAATTTGTAAGTATTTCAAAAATGAAGGAAAATCTTTCAAATTCCAATTTTAAAGTAAAAAAAAAAAATTAAATTGTACTTTATCACTATATTCAATTATTAAAAAATTGTATTGTAATTTTAGTTACTAAACTAAAAAAATATTATTATATATGAAGCAACATATTACATAATCATTCAATTCAAGGAACAAAACTACAGATAATTATAAATAGTTATAAAATTTAACAAAGTTATTTTAGACCACTAACTTATATTATCTATATGCATAAGTTTCAATACAATATAATATTTTAATTATAATTTTACTGTTTGAAATGATTTATTGATTTATTTTCTTATTAAAGGATACAATTAAACAGATGCCACCAAATAAAAACATCATAACAAAATCAGATGTTCTTCCACGAAATGATCCTTCCTCTAACATTCGACAATACCTGTATGTGAATATAATATTGAAAAAAAAGTTAAATCCAATTGTTCCAAAAAATAAAAATGTTGTAATAAACCGCCATATCTATAAGATAAAAAGTAAAATATTTTTAGGAAATTATTTCTTGAAATAATATTTAATTTTATTAATTACCTGATACTGTCGCGTGATAAGTATAGGATTAAAATATAGTTGAAATGGTGAAACTAAATCTAATTGCTGAAAAAATCATTTATTAATAATTTAACACATAGTTAAAATATTAAATATCATTCAATATAACATAACTTAATTTATTATTGTATAATATAATCAATATTAAATATTGTTAAAACAAGTTCTAATAACCTAATAAAATATCTCTAAAACTTTAATTTATAATATTATCATTAAAATATTTGTTAAAAACACTTATCAATAATAAAGTTTAATATATTTTAATTATAAATTTAATTAATTTTTGTACTGTAAAAAATACAATTTTTAATATAAAATTATTCATATATTATACTTATGTAAAAATGATTTTATTCACAATTTTATTATTTATACAAGAAAACAAATTTTAATACAATATTTAATTTATGTATAAATTTAAATAATAAATGTTTTAAAGCTGTAATTTCAAATTTAAAATGTTGATAATTTATCATTATAAAGTAACAAAAAAGAAAGCGATCAATAATAAATATCATTGTTTTATCCTTCTATTAATAAAAGAAATACAATTACGCATGGTTAAATGAATTTTATTGTAAAATAAATTATTTAAAAGTATATTTTTTATGATAAAATTAAACTAACTACAGCAAGTGTGGTAATAACACAAGCTGTTGTGTATGCTCTTGTAACAACAGGCATATGCAGATACTCTTGACGAAAAGTTTGATAGGCCATGAGTTATATTTATAGAACAAATTAAATTATTGAAATACTTAGAAAATTATGCTCAAATTAATTACAAATAATTTAAAATTTACTATTAAATAAAATAACATAATTTATTGACTAATTAAAAATATTAAACTTAAAGTTATTTAAAGGTTAAATTCAGTTAGATACGGATGGTAAAAATAGATTTTAAAGGTTCTTTCACGAATTACTAAAGCCATGATGTCCACCATAGAATACATAATTATGAGAAAACCAAACTCCTTGGTCAGTTGGATAAAAAAAAATGATAGCAATTGAGAAATTACGCCTTGGTCCAGGGGGGTCTAACTGTAAATGGGAAGACTGGAAACAAATACTTATGTACAAGTATCAAGAAAATACAGAACCCTACACTTTCTATAACCCTTATGTCCTTTTTCGTGAGCCGGCACTGATAATCTGACACATGTGTTTACTTCTCGTTTCTTAAAATTTTTGAACAGTAAGAAAAGTTATTTGAACAAGAATGCGCGTTCGTTTAATAATATACCAAAAAGTTTAATAAAAGCGTTAATTAGAAGCAAATAAACTTATTATTTTTTTTATAAATACATTTTAAAATTATCTTCTTGCTCTATAAAAAAATAAATTTTTTATAAGCACTTCGAAACCTATTTAAAAAAAGGTATATATAGCTATATGAACTACGAGTAAAAAAAATAGATATCTGAAATATTTCGAGTTTTGAAAATAATTTAGTATAACTGAAAAACATTTTTATTAATAATTTTATGATTATCATTTACATTTTAATAAGAAATTGAAATAATCATATAATTATTAATAAAAATGTTTTTCAGTTATACTAAATTATTTTCAAAACTCGAAATATTTCAGATATCTATTTTTTTTACTCGTAGTTCATATAGCTATATATACCTTTTTTTTTTAATAGGTTTCGAAGTGCTTATAAAATTTTTTTTTAATTTCTCATGTGTCCACCCGGAGTGCTAAAATTGCTTCGGAAGTGCGAGAGAGAGAATAGATATTTCAACTACCATGTTTGTTTCTTATGTAAAGCATCGAACTTAACATTCTCTTAATTACTGTTCTGTGCCTTGGTCAGAGATGAATTTGGAGATTGCGCGGTAGCATAAGGATGTGTGTCCACAAAATTCGGTGGCAAGAAGGTGCTGCCTTTTACGGATGCCAATGGATATGCCAATTGGAAGCATGGTGGGGATAAGAAAAGGCATAGCGGGGTTCTTCGTATGACTAGAGATAAAAATTAAATACGAATTTGTAAAAATGAAAGACGATAGGCCGAGGAGAAGCAGCTTTTTCAAATCAAACACTTACGTAACGTTATGTACATGTATTTACGACTGCAATGAACGCTTATAGTTATGCTAGGTTCTCTACGACCAACTTCTAACATTATAATTCATTTGTATAATATTGAGAATAATTGTAAATAAAATTCATTTATTTATACCGCTTTTATTTTTTTGTCATCCAATCTTATTACAAAATAATATAATTATCTTTAACACTTATTTTTTTAAATGTAAAATTTATTTATTTAAATTTACGAGAAATTTTTTAAAATATTTTATAAAAATTTGTACTTTATTATTTTTAAATAATAAGTTAAATTTAAACTGTTATTATTTGATAAATTGGTTTTTGTAATATAAATACACATGCATATATATGTATTAGCATCCATTTACTTCACTATTTAGATATTCATTTAATAACAATTTTTTGTAGTACTTTATTTACAATTAATATTCGAACCATATTTTAATGACATGATTATCTTTCTCACTCTTACAAGCTCTTGCTTTCTTTCTCACTCTCAAGCTGTCAAGCTATATTGTGTCTGGCTCTCTCATTCTTGTAGCCCTCATTCTCGTACGTGCGCCCTCTGTCACCCTCAATCTCAATATATTGTTTATCTATCTCTCACGCTCTCATTCCCAAATCTACTAATTGATTCTCGTACGATTTCTCTCTTTCTCTCTCGTATTTACGCATCGAGTTTTTCTCTCTCATTCTTAAAAGCTCTCACCTGTATCAAGCCATTCTTGCAGCTTCATACTCTCTCTCTCTCTCTCTGTCATGCTCAGAATACACAAGGCGTTGTAAATTAAATTTTTTACTTCTTATACAATGATACATGTCTAAAAATACTATTTTAAAAATGCAATTGGTAAGTTGACAAATATTTTTATATCTAGTATGTTTTAGAACAAGTTTTAGCAATTTCTCAGCAATCGAAACATTTGAATTTTCAAATACAAATTCAAAAAATCCGTATATTTATAAGTATATGAGAACCACAAACTCAACCGATATTGTTTAAAAAAAAACGCTGTACATGATTTCTGTATCTTTTTATTTCTTACTTCATAATTTTAAAATATTATTAAAATCTAAAAAGCGATTAAAAATTTTCAGATATAATATCTTTTTATTTTTGAAGTGCATTTTCAAAAAATGCAGATATGTATAAAGGTATGGGAGTTCTCCGCGATTATTTTAATAGTAAACTATATCAGACATTTATTCTACCACTTTTTATAATCTCTATATCAATATCATTTACTCTTTTAACTATATAATATTTTATATATCATTTAGATTTTATCTACATCAATATTAATTTGATTTTATCCTTACTAAATAGTTGACTAAATAATCATCAGGTACAATTCATGTATGTATTGAAATAAATATTGTTATACATTTTTTTCACATAAATATTTATGTTTTTTATTCATCGTACATATTTGTCCCTTTAAATAACTTTCAACTATTGCTTCGCGTTATGGAAATAAGAAATCACTGTCCCTTTAAATCTTTTCCAATTAGTATATGTAATTTGTTTATGTTTTTATATATATGTAGCCTTATGTTTTTGTTTTCAAAATCGCGGTTACTCTAATGATATTTAAAACGACCAATACTATCTATCGTTGGATATTTTGATTTGTTATTGTTTTGTATGAATCTAAATTTTACATTGTAAAGAGTAGTGACGGTTAATTCCGAGGACCTTTAAATTGTATATACACATAAACGTTTAGCTTATAGTTCTCTGTGATTTAAACAACAAACCCGTCATTTTCAATTGTGCTTCGATGAATAGTGGAAGCTTTAAATCTTTAAATTAAAAGTTTTATAAAGTTCGCAAATTCTTAATTATTCATATAATTTTATTGTTTTTCTCATTTTATTATATATTTTTTTAAACATTTAAAAATTGAAGAAGCTTAGTATTTATGATAAGTGCCAATATTTAAATTGTTTCAACACAAGAGACAGTGTAAAACTACTTAGATTTCCAGCAATAGTTGAGCAATCAAACAGTCGATAAATATGGATAGAAAACTCAAGTAAATAATTTTATTTTTCAAATATTTTATAAAATAGTATACAATCAATAGGAGACTATGAGTACATGAGAGAGAGAGAGAGAGAGAGAGAGAGTGTACACGAGAATGAGTGAGATTGAACAGACAGAGAGAGTGTATATATCATTCATTTCAATAAAAATAAATTTTTCATTTAGGTAGTCAAAAACTTAAAACATGGTCACGGATTTGATAAGGCATGCTGGCCTTTGTATGAAGCATTTTAAGAATGAGGATTTATTTCAGGCGAAATACATGCGTTTAGAATCGAATTCAAATCCTCTTCATTGGAATTCAACTCACAATATGTTACAAAAACAGGTATATATAATTATTATATTTTATATAAATTTTATATGTTGTATTAATAGTATAATTATATAACTACAGAAATATATAATAATAATGTATACAGAATTATATTAAAATTTAGATAATGTTGTAATTATCATTTTATTTTATTTTATTAATAAAAGGTGGATGAATAAGAAATTGTCTCGACTTCTTCAACAATATCTACAATGGAAACTCAACAACAACTACCAGTTCAGCAACGTAATGAAGAGAGTCGTGGATTTACCTGAGATCACAGCTGATGGAAATCAAGAAATGGAAAAAGTAAGTACAAATTTAGACAAATGCGTTTCAATGAATTTTAAAAAACCTCAACAAAAAAACATGTACAGGAAAGTGTAATTCATTTCGTTTTAAATTAAAAACTACGAATTTGCACTTAGAAAATAAAGTTAAAGAATTGAAACATAAATTAATTTTAGAGATTAGAAAAAATCGTAGATTAAAAAAAAAATTTTTAAAAAAAATATGTTTAATTTAGAAAAATTTATTGATAGTATAGAAATAAAACCGGTCGCAACTATGATAAAATTACAATTATATGACAATCAAAGTTAAGCGAACGATGCAAAAGATTTAGCGAAACAAATATATTTTTATTCAACTTCATGTTAGTCTAAATTACGTTCAGTCGATTTGAATTTACCGCATGAAGCGACTGTTCGGGGATGGGTTTCAAAATTGGAAGTTTATCCGGGTATGAATAAAATTATTTTTCAAAAATTGAGTGATTTTTAAATAATTTTTGATAATTTTTAAATAGTAAATTAAATGATAATGAACATATATGTGGTTTAAAATTCGACGAAATGTCGATTAAACAGATTGAAGAATATAGTAAAAAAACAAGATTTAATCGAAGGTCTAAAAACATGCCTTATTATTTATTGTTGATAGTTTAAATGCATCAAATCGGTGGAGTCAATTTGTGGCTTTTTATTTTACGGAAAACGGGATTTTGTGCGAACAATTAATAGAAATTATTCCCAACATTCTTAATGAATTACGGGAATGCGGTGCTGATATGCGGACCATTACTTGTGATAAACACGTCGTCAATCAACAATTATTTAAAACTTTTGATGTTACCGTGGATAAACCTTTTTTTTATTTTAATGGTAAAAAATATTATGCGATTTTTGATTGGCCGTACTTAATTAAAAGATTAGTTTCGCATTTAAGAATGTAGAAATATATATATATATATATATTGTTACGTACGCTATGCAGCTGCATCCGCTGCATAGCACCGTATTACCTTAAATTCTAGGAAAGGGACCACGAACCCGCGGGAACATAGATAAGAGTGTTCCCGTCGTTCAGCGGCCCGCACGCCGAAAATGCTGAATACGCGTATTCCGGGCGCTCGAAGCCTACGCGGCTCGCGGGGACGGCGTTCGTTGTCCCGATAACGCGCGCCGACGGCAAGTGCCCGAGGAATCCGCGAACTCAGCACCCCAACCGTGGGACCGCGAACCCGCGGCTGCTCTCGCGGATGCTTCCAAAATCAGGGAGAATCATCCTCCGCGGCTCTCGCGAGCCGACTTGGAAGTCATTCGTGATGGACCCGCGGATCGCGCAACACCTCTTAAAAAATCTAAGTTCATACAAAAATTATACTTACTTTACCGCGACGCGCAACACGACATTTACGGCATTTACGGCAATTTCTTTAATTACGGTAACCGTGGAATACAAGCGCCGCGTCTCCTCTTTAATTTATTTGACATAATAAATATTCCTCTTTGTATACGGAAGTATTGTAATTTCAATTCTCGTAACCTTCACCTTCCGCTAAGGAGTTAGAGATAACTCCGAATAGCCAGTCGGTCTCGGCTTCGGGTTACGCTTCGGCCTACATTTAAAAGGCGAAGCTACGTAACATATTAAAAATCAAATTTTGGTGCATCAGCCGGGAAGGCTGTACCGGAAGCGAGTGAAGTATACAAGTAGCTGACCTACAGGGGATAAGAAACTGCAAGACCAGCGTTGTAAGAGGAACGACAACTAGGTCAAGGTGGACTCTTGGGGACGTACTTCCCATATATCAGTTACCACGAGCATCGGCCTTCAAGGATGCGGCGAGAATTTTGCGTATTGATAATAGCAGCCATCGCGGCGATAAAGTAAGTGAATATAATTAATAGTTAATATCTAACAAATTGGGATCCTCCGCGTTTCACTAACAAATAACACGAAAATTAATAAAAAAAATTAATGAAAAAATTTGACAGTGATACGTGATATATTTTAAATTGAAATTTTATTAAAATCAAATATAAAAGTGCAACTTTAATTGTGCGTCTGATATGATTTAATTCAAATCATTATAATAAAATCATTGATTGAGTAGCTTTTTCATCGTCATTATTAAATAATACATAAAAATAAAATCTTTGGAAAATTAATTAATATAGAATAATTACGCTACAAAAATCTTAATTCTTTAGAATACGTAATTATTTAAAATTTTATTTTCGATTTAATTTAATTTTTTAAATAAAGAATTACACATCAAATTAAATAAATTAAGCATTGTTAAGTATAAAATAGTTATTATTAACAAGTAAGCTTAAAGTAAACTACACTTTTTCAATGAATATTATTTAATTAAATAACCACTCAATCCATCTCATTAAGTTGACTGAGTATTGGGTGAATTAATAACAATTTATAAATTACATTTAATCCCATATTTTTATTAATTTATTATTATTAACTAAATGAAATAAATCGCTATCACTCTGTGAGTATTGTCCCATAACATTGGTGTATGATCACCATAGGAAATTTAAAACTATCCCACACGGAAGAATTTATACGTAAAATTTATGGAATTAGCAATTTATTAATATTAACTAGTTGTGCTGAAAATTGCGAAATTTAGGTAAGGTCCGGGCTATAATAATTTATAGTCAAAACATCCCCAATTATTATCGGCGAGTGTATTGACAGATACGCGAGTGCAACAACGATCCCCTGCGCGTGCGGGAAAATCAGTGTAGCTACGTGGAAGGACGCGAATGCGGAAACTTGGGGAAGTGAGAGCGGTTAGTCAGGGCAAGCGTTTGGCGCGAATCCTAAAATCAGTTCGTAACGTCGTGGCGATTAAGCCCAAGAGTAGGCGAGTAGCCCAGCTGAATCGATTAGCTGACAGGGACATACGAGTTAATATGTTTAGGAAAAATGCTGCCAAGTCCGCGGCTCCGGAAGTACCTCCGCGCGGAATGAAGAAACAAACTGTTGAGATGACTTCTCAGCAAGCCATACTCAGTTTGACAAAAGGCTTATCCCAAGCGGAGTTACGGGAACTAACCCCTCTGTTCCTTAGTAAAATGAGTAGCTCCATCGAAAACAAAGCCATACGCGATCGTTTGAAGCAGTATAGCGAGAAGAGATGGAGCGCGAGTTTGGTGTTGTGGCTTCGCGAATCACCCGTCGGAGTACCGGAAGCCGTCATCGAGGAATTAATGCACGACCTTAGATCTGATGACTGCACTTCGATAATAAAAATGGTATTGAAAATGCGTCTCGAAGTTCAGCATGCAATAGAAAGGGAACTGGTACCAGGCCATGACAGCTCGTTCGAGGAGGATATCCCGGTACATAGTTCCGCAAGAGGGAACGGAAGGGACACTCAGCCCCCTAAGATAGCCGAGCGGGACAGCGGAAGGTCAGACGACACAGATCGGTAACGTCCAACCGGCACGGGAGCAAGCTACATACCTACACCTCCTCGAACCTCGTCTATAAAATTCGGCGAGAGCGCGGTCACCCCTGCGGAACAGGAAATGAGGAAATCAAGGTCACGGGAGTAACTAAGCGGTAGGGGTAGCGATAATCAATCGGAGTGTTCTGTATCATCAATTGATCGAAGCACGCGTCGATCATTAAGGAACGCATGGCGTTCACGAGGCGCAAGCAGCTCCAGAAGTCAGACGCGGAGTTCCCCCCATCGTGGATCCCCGAACCACGAATGCGGAAGAGGGAGACGCAGGGAATATACTCCATCCCCTGGGCGCGAGTCACGCCGATCATCGGGATACAGACATCACTCGAGAGATTACACTCCGTCCCCGGAGCGAGAGATGCGCCGATCATCAGGAGGCGAAAGCCGCTCACGAAGACACGAGGACGCGGAAAGCCGATATCAGTCTAAGGAATGCCCAGGGAGTTCCGTGATGCATCCGACTTCCGCATACCAGGGAACGATGATGCCAGGGGTCAGCTTACCCCAATTGGTCGCACAAATCCCGATGTTCGACGGGAGTCCGGAACACCTGAGACGGTTCTGTGGCACAATAAGAGATATTGTAGCGGAATCCGGTGGTCGTAATGACAAATATATATTAATGTCATTGGCGAACAAGCTAACCGGACGGGCAGCCGATGCCTATGGGGATCGCGTCAAGGAATTCGGGTCGATTGAAGGACTACTGACCGAAATGACTAGGCACTTCGGTAGTGCTAAATCGGATCTCGAATTACTGGGTCAATTAAATAGAGTGAGACAGGGCGATAATGAACCCGTCGCCGATTACGGTGGAAGGGTACAGAGTTTAGCCAATCACCTAATGACCATAATCGAGTGTAACGATAGAATCGATTCGATAGAGAAGGCATATAAAATCAAGGAAGTTGCGGCCGCCTCCCGGTCCCAATTTATAATGGGACTCAGATCGAGAATTAGCACCAATGTCTTGATTACGCAGCCGGCTACCTTAAACGAAGCAATACAGGAAGCCTCTCGGGTTGAGTCTGTATTAGCTACGCGAGAAGACGAGGAGCAGCTCAAGGCAACGGCCAAATCGGCTACGAAAAAAGATAAGGACAGGGAAAAAGAGACCTGCAGCTTCTGTATGAAACCAGGTCACTCAGTAATGGTCTGTCGCAAGTTAGAAGGCATATATCGTGCCCGCGAAGCGCGCCCGCCGAAACCCAGGCAAAGGCACCGATCGACCTCTTCCGAGGATAGTGACGACAGCCGGGGTTACCGAAAAGCTCCAGTGAGGCAAGTGCGACAGAGTACCCCGGATGGGAAGAGTCGTCAAAACCCTGCGTAACAAAAGGACCGCGGAGAGGACCGACGTCCTGAGGGAAGATACTCGGGAAATTACAAGTTTAGGCGTAATGATCGTTACGATAGACGTGATTGGAATCGGGATTGATACGAACGGCGAATTCGCAACAGATACGATAAACGAGACCGAGATGACCGAGGTAAGGGCGATCGTGGATACCGGCATCGGAACTACAGACCCCGGGACAGCAGCTCCAACAGCGGTCGAGAAGGCTCCCGAGAGCAGGACTCCTGAAAAAGCCAGGACGATAATAAAAAGGAGCCCATCAAACCAGCTAGTGAAGAAGTTGTAGCTAAAGATTTAAACGAGAAACCCGTTCGGCACTAACCTCAGTAGCCGAACGGACAGAGGCTCGAACCAATGAGGTCCCTCTTCGAATAGTTCACGTTAACCTCGTGTGGCACAAGGGCGAACCACCAACAGTGGAACTTATAGGGAAAGACTTTATAGGAGGAAACGCCAGACTTTACGTAGATACGGGAGCGGAGGTATCATTAATCAAAACCAAAAAGTTGATATCGAGCGCAAATATAGATAAAAGCAAGCGGATAACGATAATGGGAGTTGCTCAGGGAGCATGCGATACCGAAGGCCAAGTAACAATGCTCATAGAAGGGCAAGAATGGAAGCTGCACACAGTCCCCGACAGCCTACGCATTGCCGAAGACGGGTTAATCGGCTGGGACATGATAAGCAGACACCACGGCGAACTAAGCGCGCGCCGAGGATTCGTCGAATTAAACGGAAGAAAATTCCCGTTCGCAGGCAAAAGCGCAAACGCAAGGCCCAATTACGCAACCCCATTTGAATCCGTCAACTCTAGTGCTGAATCAATCGCGTATCGAGTATGCCGAATCAACTGACTCAGATTATGTTACACTTCCCCGTAAAACCCGTAAACTAATAGCAGTCCTATGTACAAGTGATGTCCCTGTGGGTTGGACCCTGCTGCTGGATTTAGGCCCAGGCTTAATATTTGGGAATTTTATAGGCACGAACCGCGACGGTATCGTCTACGCCTATTGTATAAACATGACCGACGATGATAAGGTCATCCCCACACCACGGGTAACGCTCGAACCTTACGATGAGTCGAGACCCTATAAAAATAACGATTTTCAGGTCGACAAAGAGCGAGCCGATATAAATCTGAGGTATGTCAGACGATTATATGAACAGAATCGTAGTGAAGATTCCGACGAGGAATTTTCCCAATACACGGAAGTATTGGATTTTAATGATCAACTCATGCGCGACCCAAAGTCGAGAGCGCAGAGAGTAAATAAGATCATGGAATTAGCTGATTTAGACGGTGCGACCGAGGAGGGATGCGAAATGATAAGGAGTTTGATAGATCGATATGCAGGCGGGTTTGGATTAGACGGAGAGTATCTTCCCGCTACCCCGCTGCTCCAGCATAAAATCGTTCTGTCGGACGATAAAGTAATAAAATGCAAACGTTATCGATATCCCCCTGCTTTAGCGGACCGCTTACAAGTCGAGATAGATGAACTCGACAAAGCGGAAATAATAGAGCCCTCAACGTCGGCGTACTGTTCTCCTACGTGGATTGTGCCCAAGCACAATGACGCCCAGGGAAACAAAAGATGGCGACTAGTAACAGATTTTCGCCAATTAAACGAAATAACTGCGGGAAGTTGCCACCCGCTGCCATTTACTAGCGATTTAATAGATAAGCTAGGCGCGGCGAATTACATAACGATTATGGACTTGAAATCGGGATTTTATCAAATAGAAATGGATCCCGAGTCCGCGCACCTTACCGGCTCATCGGGGCCGAGGGGCTGTTTTCAATACAAGAGAATGGCCATGGGTTTAAAAGAATCACCCAACACTTTCATGCGAGCGATGGAGTTAGCATTTGCCGGGCTATCTCGGGATGAGATGGATGTCTATCTAGATGACATCATGGTGTTTTCTGAAACGCTGGAAGAACACCGAAGACGACTCGGCAGAGTATTAGACAGGTTAGCCCGCGCAAATTTAACGATTGAACCGAAAAAATGCCAATTCTTGAAGCATGAAGCCAAGCTTCTAGGACACATAGTTGGCGGCGGTCAAATACGAATGAATCCGGAAAAGTTAAGTGCCGTGAAGGATTATCCCGTCCCTACTTCGGCGAAAAAGGTTAAGCAATTTCTAGGATTCACCGGCTACTATCGCCGATTTATAGAAAATTATGCTAAGGTGTCGAGACCGTTAGCAGCGCTTACGTCGGTAAAAAATAAGTTCAAATGGACCGACGAGCATCAACAAGCGTTTGATACCTTGAAGGATAAAATGTGTCAAGAACCAGTCCTCATATCGCCAAATTTGGAAGAACCAGTCCTCATATCGCCAAATTTTGAAAAACCTTTTATAGTTACGACTGACGCATCAGACTACGCCATAGGGGCGATACTTAGTCAAGGCCCGTTGGGTAAGGATCGACCCTGCGTGTATGCGTCTAGATGTCTAAGAGGAAGCGAATTACGCTACCCCACGTATGATAAAGAGCTACTCGCTCTAGTTTTTGCGAAAGATCAATTTAGACACTATCTATACGGACGCAAGTTCACGGTCGTAACGGATCACGAGCCTCTGAAACACTTTCATTCGAGCAAAAAACCTGACCTCCGGTTTAATCGTCTTAAGGCACTGCTACGCGGGTATGACTTCGAAATCGTATATTGCCCGGGCATGAAGAACGCCAACGCGGACGCCCTATCTCGAAATCCAATTAAGATGGAGGGAATGGCGAGCGAACCAAAAAGAGGTGAACTTTACGATTTAGCCGACGAGCAAGACGATGCCGATAATAACGTCAAGGGCGAGCACCCGCCCGCTCGAATTTTGATGGCCCCGGCGAAAAGGAAAAGGGACACGGACCTCGACGGGTCCGGAAATCCACGCGATCGAAAATTCGGCAGAGCTGTAATAAGCGACGACGATGAAAGTGACGTCAGCCGACAGGGGAACGCTCGTAGTCCGTATCCATTAAGACGACGAGGAAACCGTGTGAGAATTCCCGAATCTACAGAGGAGTCAAAGCCCGTGATTGCTCAAGGCCAGTCTGACGGAAAACTCGCATACATGAGACGCGACGAGCGTATGGATCAAGGTGTAGCGGCGGCGAGCACGCCCCTTAACAAAAGGGAGCATAATTTATCAATGCCCAAAACCGCGGATAAACCTGATACGCCGAAAACTAGCGAGGCCGCCGAAACACCCGCCGACTATGAAGGGCCCGTCAGGGATACCACCACCGCTTCTAGCCGAAGATGGGGCGATCATCGAACACGACAGCCCGATGTTAACTCTTTGATAGATACAGTATTGTGTAAGAAAGGCACCTTCCGGATGGATATGGAAGAAAGGAGAGGTCTTCGCGATCATAGAAGTTCAATAGCAATTTTTATTCAAGACGCGGATGACGATGACCTTATAATACCCCCTAAACAAGAGGGAGAGGACTGGGGTACGCATAAAGACCCGACACTCCCGAGTTCCCTGGGAGAAACCAAAAAGGAGGTGCGTACTTTTGACACTCAATTCGAGTGTCTAGAACCAGGTATTCCCCTTGAACTCGCAAGAGACATGCCGACTACACCTCGGGGAAACTGCTTATTCCACTCCTTAATCAGGTTAGCCAATTTGGACGTTACCACTCAAGATCTAAGGAGAAGACTCTTAAGATCACAGGCCATACAAATGTGCGAAGATCCGGATGAGGTTATCGGAGTCCTAAAATCGGACCACCAATACGGAACTAGTGACTGTATCTATATTTTCGCGAAGGCATATCATCTAAACGTCTGTGTACACTTTAGCTACTCACGTACACACCCGGTTGTGTATTGTCATTTTATAGCACACCAAGGCTGTGAAACAATACATTTGAAGTTGTGTGATAGTCATTACACGCCATACCTGAAAAGGGGCGAGCCTGCGGGAGTTTCTACGCGAGAAGGTAATGAGGGCATAGCCACTGACCTTCGAAACGGCCCTCGTACACCGACGAATTCAATAAACGTTAATGACGCTGGGCCTCGCCGATTTCTTAGAGACGACGCACGAGAACCAATAAGCGCCGTTGGTGTACCAATATCACCGCATAACTCAAACGACATTCCACCCGACGCCGAACAACAGGAGGCCATGGAGGTAGAATCGTCGGAATCCGCTGAGGAGGCCGAAAATTCGGCAGAGTCAAGGCCGACGCCGAGGGCGCTCGAGCGGTACCGCATAACAAGACCACGGTACCCACGGGACTCCCCACCATGGGTCCCCGTGGAACCGCCGACATTTACACATGTGCGTACGGTTAACGAACATCCGTTTAAGTATAAGGATAATATAGTCTTTCTGTTGTCCGCGGACGGATATTTTGAAACCGATGTAATCGATGCGTTAATTGAACGATAATATATTAACGGGGACCGATTACAGGAAATAGGCAAGGAAATAGGCGATACGATACACTCAATCGTCCAAGACAATCTGGTATTGGGAGTTGTCACCAAAATATACATCGACGATCGCCCATTGCGATCGAATATTAAGAAAACAGTGAAATCTATAAAGAACTTCTGTATCGATCATGATTTACATAGTTTCTCCATTGCACGTGACCTGGGCATACTGACAGAGCCCGAGTGGGAATCCTTCATGGAGACGTGTAATCAGCTATTCGATGGTATGGAAATTAGCATCGCATTGTTCAAAAATAATCTACCAATACCAAAGACCGAAGATCGATTTGCCATCCTAAAGGAATATCACGAATCTTCGATTGGAGGACATCGGGGTATTACGAAAACGTACAGTAAAATCGCACGCAATTATTATTGGAAAAACATGCGATCCGACGTGATACAATTCGTAAAAGGCTGCGCCAAGTGCCAGACTCATAAATCGATTCGAATAAAGACTAGACAGCCGATGGTAATTACGAACACACCGTCGAGAGCGTTTGAGCAAATGTCGCTCGATTTTTACGGACCTTTAACAGCAACGTCGCGAGGTTATCGATACGTGCTAAGTATGCAAGATCTCTTAACGAAATATTGCATATTAGTCCCAGTAAAACACGCCACCGCTGAGGAAGTGGCCCGAGCTCTTATAAGGTATTTTATTTCATACTTCGGACCACCTACTGCCATATTAGCGGACCAGGGACGTCATTTCCAAAACAAACTCTTAGAAGAGCTGGCTGCCCTTTTCCAAATCGATAAGTATAGGACGACAGCCTACCACCCGCAGTCGAATGGGAGCATAGAGAGAATGCACCATACACTGATGGAATACCTAAGAGCGTATGTGGAAAGTCAAGACAAATGGGATCAATGGTTGGATCTATGCCAACACGCGTATAATACGTCGGTCCATGACGCGTCGGGATTCACCCCGCACGAGCTCGCATTGGGACAGCCGGCGAGAACTCCTTCACAGTTCCCCTCCCGCGAGTCCCTTGTGACGTACGACAGCTACGTCACGGACCTGCGTGACATACTTTGCCAACTGCAAACTATGGCAGCTCTCAACCTGAGCCAAGCGAAATATCGATCGAAGTATTACTACGATCGAAGGCTAAACACAAGGCATTTTAGAGAAGGAGAACAAGTATATTTACTTAAGGAGCCAACCTCCGGTAAAATGGATGCCCAATACGTCGGTCCTTATGAAATAACGAAGTTAGATTATAGAGCGAATAATGCAATCATAACGCGCGACGATAAAACAAAAACAGTCCACATGGACAAGTTAAAGAGGGCAGTCGACCTCATGACACCTAATCCTAATAACGATACGTAGCGCTAAAACTAAAAGAAGTCAACCATATATTAAACGATTCCTATTATAAGTAATTAGATAGTAAGGAGAATTAATATGTATAAGTATATTTAATTATTATTTGCACGTGGCGTCCTAAAGGGCGGCCCCAGGACGCGCCACGAGCAAAAATAACGTAATTAATTCTACACATAAATCAGTCAAAAAAAAAACAATTTTATTAATAATAAAATAATGGGTTTTATTAAATATTAAATTAGGATATATAACAATATATAAATAAAAAAAAATTTTAATATTTAATAATTAATGATAAGTACACCAGCGTAAGTCCGTTTTGATAAAACAAAAAAGAACGTAGACCAATACGATTCTTACGGAGACAGAACGAAGGACTCCAATAATTGACGAGACGCCATTAATACGCTACTCTGTACATCTAATTAGGACCACCCATAAGAAAGCCAGATGAATATAATTGGCGACAAATATTAAACAAAAAAAATTAATCCTACCATATTGACATTATGTTCGGCCAGTCAATGCGCCAGCAAATACAACGTCAATCTCGAAATTCATAGTCTACGAAAGTAAGGAAATACGTACTTGAGAACATACGATTTTCAAAAATTAAACCTGGAAGACAAAACATAAGAACTTCCAATCATTCCTGGAGCAGATATTCCATATTTCGACAAAATTTATATAATAATTTCCCTCGGAAAAGAGTAAAAATAGAATCTCCTTTAATTTTAATCAGATCGAGCCCAAAATTTCGTAAAAAATAGGCTCAAAATTTCAAAAAAAGAAAAAAACAATTTTACTTCAAGTTTTCTCATGAAAGTTGTTAATTTTGAATTAAATTACTAATATTGAGTAGTAAAAATGGCAGAGGCCGAAAAAAAATAAAGTTCAACACCGGGATTCGAACCCGCGCGGCTCGGTGCGGCAGGCATCAGCCTTGCCACATCGGCCACGCAATGTATAAAGTACTGAATACAAATTCTTACTTACACACTAATATCAGTTTTAAGAAGTGATTTATAATTAGATATTTGAGAAATTAACAATGTAAAAATATTAAATTACTTAAAAAAAAAATGCCCAGGCATTGCACCAATTTTTACTAGTTATAATTAAAAACTAATTAAAAAGTTAATTAAAAAAAGGGGGAGATTCCCGGCTATAAAACCCATTTTTATTAGCTTATTAGTATTATTTTATTGATAAGAATGAAATGAAAAATATCTATAATTTGAAATCATTTAAATCGAAATTAAATTAACTTTCCCAGTTGAGTAAATAAACATCAATAAAATAATTGAATTAATAAAATTAAAAAAATTTTATTTAAAATTCAACTTCCAGGCGGAAAAAAAATGATGAAAAATATAAACAATTCTAAATTGCTTTAAATCTAAATTACGGGTTTCCGGCTGATCAAGTAAAAAAAAAAAAATGATGAGTTTGACATCGGGATTCGAACCCGTGCGGCCGGGACGGCAGGCACCAGCCTTACCGCACCTACTACGCCACATATGTAATCCGTCCGGCCAAATATATATAGATATACGTGATCGCGGATCAACGCCGTAATAATTTTGTTAATATGTATATCTAACAATAGTAATAATAATATAATAATAATAGTAATAATAATTAATACGATAATAATTCCCGGCTGATTAAATGGATAAAATAAAAAAAAAACAATTAAATGAAATAAATGTAAAATAAAAATAACTCGCAATCAATCATAAAAACATAACACTAGTAACTTTTACCACTTATTCCAACTAATAAGCCAATAAAATCCTTAACCAAAAGTAATTTATTAATGCATAGTATCATAATTTTGACATTAATATTACAAGGGCAGTCAGGGCAAGGGCACGAGGCGTTGTCTGAAGGAAGGTTAAATTACCGAGGCATACAAAAACGCAGGCATCGTGACTCCTTGTATTAAAATAATTTTTATAAAAATATAACAAAATATAAGGTTATTAAAATTTAATAAATAATTTTATTAATAACGGAAAATTATTTCACTGCCACAACAAAGACCCACGTAATACACCTTTAAGTCAAATAAAATTATATAAATTATGCACTGGTGCTGTAAATACGCTTAAGAGTAAAATTCATACTATTAACCAACTAATACAGTCAAACCCTTTATTACAGGGCCGGGACGCTACCTAAAATTAACGAAGCAGGCTCAATCACGACAACCAATAACCCGGGATTTTACAAACATAAAATCGGAATGCTCAGTACAATTAAAACACACTGGATTACAATACAACATATTAACTTAAAAGAATTCCTCACAATGGACCCAGTCACTTTGCTTGTTTTCAACAAAATTAACAAAACATGCCACACACTTTTTACCGATTACGGATGTCTGAACAAAATCAAATACTTAAGGGATTTAATTACAACAATCAAAAGAGCATTTCGCATTTAAGAAATCTATTATCCGAAACCGATTGCAGAAAGCATAAACGCTCGTTGTTACCTTTCATAGGCAAAATTAGCAAATATTTATTCGGTACACTAGATGAGGAAATGGAGGCAAAAATAATGAATGCGCTTCAAAAAACAAATAATATCACCTCAAAAATATCTAATTTGGTTTACAAGCAAACTAGAATAATAAATTCAAAGTTATCTAGCCAAGACGACGATATTATTAACTTGTATAAAAATATTTCAATTATTTCAACTTTTAACGAAATGCAAAGAAACTTTGATAAACTAGACGAACTCGTCTACATAATGACAGTTAAAAATAATAAATTTGCCCGAGACTTGCTAACAATCACAACGGCATTAACATTAGCATCATCGGGTATTATACATGATGCTTTTATTAACGACAATCCTCCTTGTGACTTGATTAAAACAATTAATGAATCGATTAACGGATTAAAATTGCCCTTACAGCCTAATGCCTCTATTATTGACATACTGAGGGTATCCGAGATAAAAATAATGATAGCTCATACCGTCTTAATTTATTACATTTCGACACCATTGATAGACGATGAATCGTACGCTTTATTCAAAATAATGATTTGGCCCGAACCGCAGGCCATAGACGATACTTTTATGTATATAAATCCTGCCACGGAGTACGCAGCAATAAATAGTCAATCGAGTAAATTTATCCCTTTAACAACTGACTCCATAGACTCTTGCAAAAAGGTTAACAATAGCCTGCTATGCCCAAGAATAACCCAAGAAGAAGAAATTGACGAACACAGCCCCTGTGAAATTCGATCATTTTCCCTCAGTTACCCTTTGACAACGAAAAATTGCGACATAATAATCTCCCATAGGAGCAAGCCATTTTTCCATCGACTCAAAAAAAAATTTTTTTTTCCTCTTATATTTACATGTTACATTAATTGTAAACAGCATATGTTACATATAAATTGTAAATAATAATTATTATTAAATCATAGTTATAATAATTATTGTATCGCTAAGAAATTTTGTAAAACGAAAATTTTAAAATATTGCATATAAATTTATAAAAAAGAGGAGATGCGTTACATGAACATATTGTAATTCAAACACGCACACATACATTAAAACAAACATATTATCACATTCCTAAGTGGCGCCAACGGGGTCGTTGACGGGGCGGCCTCGGACGTGTTACGTACGCTATGCAGCTGCATCCGCTGCATAGCACCGTATTACCTTAAATTCTAGGAAAGGGACCACGAACCCGCGGGAACATAGATAAGAGTGTTCCCGTCGTTCAGCGGCCCGCACGCCGAAAATGCTGAATACGCGTATTCCGGGGGCTCGAAGCCTACGCGGCTCGCGGGGACGGCGTTCGTCGTCCCGATAACGCGCGCCGACGGCAAGTGCCCGAGGAATCCGCGAACTCAGCACCCCAACCGTGGGACCGCGGACCCGCGGCTGCTCTCGCGGATGCTTCCAAAATCAGGGAGAATCATCCTCCGCGGCTCTCGCGAGCCGACTTGGAAGTCATTCGTGACGGACCCGCGGATCGCGCAACACCTCTTAAAAAATCTAAGTTCATACAAAAATTATACTTACTTTACCGCGACGCGCAACACGACATTTACGGCATTTACGGCAATTTCTTTAATTACGGTAACCGTGGAATACAAGCGCCGCGTCTCCTCTTTAATTTATTTGACATAATAAATATTCCTCTTTGTATACGGAAGTATTGTAATTTCAATTCTTGTAACCTTCACCTTCCGCTAAGGAGTTAGAGATAACTCCGAATAGCCAGTCGGTCTCGGCTTCGGGTTACGCTTCGGCTTACATTTAAAAGGCGAAGCTACGTAACAATATATATATAAATTATTCAATTATAGTTTCTTTTAGTAATTTAGTTTCAACGTGAGAAACATGATAAATCCCAAACTACATCTAATTTATTGACCCATATAACAAATATACATTTTTTTCCAAATTCTTTTGAGTCTATGAAAGTGAAATATTATTTTCAATTATTAAGCCGAAAAATGGCTTGTGCAATTAAGTTAGCTGCTGAGGATCCATATGTTTCGGCAAATTCTGATACTTTAAGTATTTCGGCCAATTTTGTCGAGAAAATGGATTGTGTAATTGATGCGTGTAATTCGTATTCTTTGTGAACAGTTAATAAGCTAAAATGTCCACTGACAAAAAATAACCCTGAGATTCAGGCGACATTAAAAGAATTTGTTAATTGATCCGAACTATGGACAATTAACACTAATTATAAATGTAAGAAGCCACCTTGTTTTCCGGGAGTTAAACAAACAGTAAATGCTATTTTATCGGTATTTGAAGACATTAAATTCATTTACCCCAATTTCGAATTAGCAACAGCTCTTTGCAATCAAGATTCTGTAGAGCATGCTCATTCAAAATTGAGGGCAAGGAGTAGCTTTAATCCAAATCCTACTTGCCGTATGTATAGATTGGCCTTTAGGCATATTTTATCAACAAATTTAATTTCTTTAAGTAACCATTGTAATACTTTTATAGAAAATGAAGATAATGAAATAAATAATATTAATAATAAAGTAGTTGATATAACTTTCGAATTAAATAATATAGAATTAAATGAAACTTTTGAAATAAATCAAGCGCTTGAATTAATGAATTTATTTGATGAAAAGGACAAAAATATTATAGTTGAGATAGGTGAAAAATACTTATTCGAAAAGAATGCGATTGTATTTTTTGCCGGCTATATAGCGAGAAAATGTATTCAGAAATATAAGTGTGACGAATGTCGATTTTCATTAACAAAAAATGCAAGTGAAGCTTTAAATATTAATGAAAAATATATATCATTTAGAGAATATTCGCATTCAATTGATGAAATTTCTTATTCGTCATATTTAACTCGACCAATAGATGAATACATTGAAATTGTAAATAGTCAACTTGAAGCTTTCACACTATATCATGAAAGCGTTTGGCAAAAAAGAAATTTATTAAATATATTACAAAATTTAATAGAAGAAATAGTAAATAAAAAATATCCACAGTGGTCCAATTAAGAAAATAATTTTTAAGTACATAGATTATATGCTTTGTATTTTTTGCTACTTATAAAAATTCATGCCACAGCACGAGATCATAATAATAGTAGGAGAGCTTCAAGATATAATTTATCACATAATAGAAAATTAAAAAATATTTTACATATATGATTTTGTTGTTTTTGTACTTACTTTTACTTTTACTTATTAATAATTGCATTATATTATTATATTTATTATTATTGTATTAAAAATGTGTAAAGTATTTTTTAATTAAAAAAAAATTATAGATATCACAAATAATTATAATTGTTATGTTTATTAGGATAATGTTATTTAATATTAAAAAATAATGTATATTATAGTTTGCTAAATTATTTATACTTACAAATATATGTGAATTATAAAATGTATGGAAATCATGTGTAAATAAAACAAAGTAAATTTTTGTCAAGTTTTAGAATGATATATATTATAGCTGTAAATACATGTTTAATATTTTTATAATACATTATATAATTTATAAAATATCTTATCAATGTAACTTTGTAATCACAATTTATGTACATGTTTTTTTTAAGTGGATGTCAAATATAAGATATATAATATATGCAATGTAAATTATTTTATTTTTTAAATATTATGTAAAATAAAAATATATATACTTTCTATGTTTGTGCAACGCTGTTAAGTTAGTAAATAATTGTATTTAATTAATACTGTATAATTGTAGTATTAGTTTTTAATTTTCACAATTGTAATTTTTTCAGTATCTCATGTATAATTTGAAAATAATAATATAGACATTATTGATATGTTTTATCCTAATATAATAATAAAATCTTGGTTTTCAAATTTTAGAATGATGTAAATTATAAATGTAAATACATATTTAATTTTTTGTCTAATACTTTATATAATTTATAAAATATCTTATCAATGTAAATACGTATTTACAATTTATGTGCATGCTTTTTTTAACCAGGTGTGGGGACCACATATGAAACCCTGCGGACACCCTCTCTATAGCATTCTCGCAACGGCTTCATTCGTAGTTGTCATGCATACCCATTGATCCCGAAAGTAACTCATCCAGAGCTTTAGTTCCAGGCCTTAACATCCAGATACGTCCAATGTTCCATGAACATATGAACATATGAAGTCTACAAAGACACCCAGAACATATTTTCCTCCGCACTCACTCACTTCATTTTTCAGTCTTCTCCAGGCGTCCTCCGTACATTTATCCTTCATAGCCCATACTGAATATCCTGCCAGATCCCTGCCATTATTTCCGTCAATCTTTCATACATCATAAATTCAAGTGTCTGGCCAAGACCGCTTAGAAGTGATATCGGTCTATACGACCTAACAACATTTAAGTCCTTGCCAAGATCCTTGGGTATTACTACAACTTTCGCTCTCTTCCACGCATTAAGAAAAAGTTCTCCCCGCTAGCACGCATTATACATTTCCATCATGTATGGAAGAATGGTTCGCCAGACCTTTCTAAGCATCCGGTTAATGTACCCATCTAGCCCTGGAGCTTTATTGGCCCGCATTCTCGCATAAGCCCCTGCGAACTCATTTCCCGTAAAGGAAGCAGCAAGAGGAGCGCCAGAGACGTCCGTCACACTCAATTGTTCATCAGGGATTCCATATGCATACATACTGGGCTCCGGCGGAAAGAATTCCTAAAGGAATACATCCACCGTTTTCCTCTATGAGTCAGTGTATCCACTGTCACTTCGGACACTGTGCACCGTTTTTCACTTTCTGCCCCATCGGCAGATTCTGTATACACTGCCCCATGGATCACATTCACTCTCCGGTCTCACGTACTTCTTCCAATTATTCTCCTCGGAGTCCCTTATGAGTCTCTTATAGTCTTTCATGCACGTTTTCATTTCATTCCATTCTGACCAATAGCGATGCACACTTGATAACATTGACAAGATAGTCGACTTTCTCACACTCAGTCATTCCAGTAAAATACTCAATCTCACGCTACAAGCACTGTTTTCATGCAAAAGGAAATTCCTCAAAGCATCGTCAATGTCTCCCATCTCCTTAACCATGTCTGCCGTATTCTCTTTTTTCTCCGCTGTCCTCAAGGGTGCCTCTACAATCTTCTCTGCTTCAACCCCCTTGTTGACTCTTTTCCCAGATTCTTCAGATACTTTGTCTAGCTTCTTCTTGGTCGACATTTCAATCATATCCATATCAGAATCACTACTCCTCAAAATTATTCGATTCCTCATTTTTTCTTCTTCCCTATATTTACAACAATAAACAATTAACACTCCACCCACAAACCAGGCAGAAAAAAAATTATAGAAGAAATAAATATTTTAGCACTAAACAATTTGTAACGACATAAAACCGCGTGTTGTTACTCTAACCTCCCGACGCGAAATGAACCGCGCATGCGCCGCAGCCGCGCGCGGATTGGCCAGACAGCTACAGCTGGCCCAGATCTACGAAATCGCGTAATTGGTCGCCGTCAGATGCGCAGCCCCGCGAGCTGCATTAACGAACACAGAATCCGACGACGGCGCGAACCGAGCATGCGTGGACGGCGGTGCAACGGCTATAAAAGCCGTTGCATAACTATGCTCGAGGCGATTATGCTCTTGAGCGCTCGCGGATCATTGCATCCAAGAGCAATCGGAAACAAATCATGCGAATTCGCATTGCCGAGCATTGAGAGTTCGTTTGCTTTGCCGGACGATTTTACCGCACATTGACGCGGTTTTTGACCGCCTTGACGGTCAGATACCGCGCTTTGCCGTGGTTCGTCCGCATTGTCGGATTTAATATAATTTTACACACCCAATACAATCGTCACACTTAACTACCATGTAGAGTTACGTCCGCCGGTTTTCAAGGAAGATTTGCAACGCGAATCTCGCGTTTTGCGCCTCGCGCTTACGATTACCGCGCCGGACTTATGTAAATTAAATGTTACAGATCAGCTGTCAAGGCCGACGCCAGCGCCACCACCACCAGTGCGGCGCCCCAACAAACTAGTGTCTTCCCGGAAATTATTCAAATCGATTGAATATTTGAATAAATAAGTTTTTTCTGAAATATCTCTAATTATTTCATACCCCCTTCCCTCCCCGAATACTGGGACCGACTGCAAGTAACGGGCTGGGGAAGTAAGAGTATTTACCCGCGGGGTAAATATCGTTACAAATTGATTTTCGAACAGTCTATCGTATTACACAAAAATTTTCAAAAGTTATATCTATTTACACTACCTACTCAGTGCTCGATGTCGCGTATATCCGTATATACGTGTATCGGCCTTTATGATATCAAAATTTTAATATACACAAGGTCCGAAATACACAAACACAAATCTTTGCTAATCTTCAAAATTTCAGTAAAATCTACTACGAAACAACATTTACCTAATATGTACAAAAGGCGCGAACACAATCCAGTCAATATTTAACAAAAATAATACAAAAAACAACACCAAAAAGTAATCCGAATATTGACCACGTGTCCCATAAGGATAACACGGGCAATTCCACTTAAACAAATTTGCAAATTTTAACATAATTCTTCACAAAATTCAGTCACACATATACTCTTTCACTCCCAGAATACAACACATTCAGAATTTCGAAGAAAATGCCATCGAATGCGAGTGAAAAAGTTTAATAAAAATTTCCTACGTGACCCATTAGGATAACATGGGCAAGTTTTAATAAATTCATAGTTTTTTCAATTTTCATCCAATTTTACCGAGGAATGGCTCAAAATGAACGTTATCACGCAACATTGAAAAGCAAAGCTCGAAAGCGCGCTCACGACGTCCGAACACTTCAACGGCCGTGACAACTTTGGTAGGTAAGGACAACGACTGTATCGTGGAATTGCGTCCTGGAAAGTCTAGCCCGTTATGCCGTCCACAAAGGATATAAACGTTACGAAAACTAATCAAGTGATATAAATCCGCTCCCAGCCGTAAACGACCAACACAAAAAGGCCTGGCGTGACCAGGAGTTGACTAGGAAATAACCGAACCATGGTGAAAAAGACACGCATGGGTAAGTTATGGTTCTCCGATGTTTGAGAGCGGTCACATATGCGCCGGCCCACTATCAGTCAACAAGATGATCGGCCGAGAGGCGATGTTGCCCAACAAGAAATACGAGGAGATGGAGCCGACAATCCCGGAGAGGCTGGAACATAATACAGGCACTCACGCAACTCATACACACTTCCGTACGCTTAATTGTTGAAAGAGAAAACTAACGGAAGATATAAGATTGCAGAAATGTAGGACGCAACTAGATAGATTGAAAAGGTTAAAGATATTTGTCATAATTAACAAGAGGTTATGGGCACTGCCACCATTGACAGCGATAGTAGGATAACTGACAAAAGTGACAGCGTTTTTCGGCCATAGGACAACTATATATTCAAGGTCTGAGGTAGAAGTACGCTAAGCATCAATGTAAGCGATCTGGTGAGACGTCATCAGTGGGGCAGGTCGTACTAGGATAGATAAACTAAATGAATATACAGAAGCACTTTCCTGGTTGCTCTCCCTCGGTACAACATTTGCAGAAAAACATTCAGATTTTCTTTCGCAAGATCACGTTTTACTCGGATAAAATGTGTGCAGAAAAGCCTATGTACTTTATGGTACAAACCCAAGCGTGTTGGATTGTTCGGGTACAAATATAGCAGAAAAACATTCAAAAATTTTACGCGTGCTGTTTTGCTCCGTTATAATCATTGCAGAAGTATATTTAGTCTCTCTTATGCAAACTCACACATGTTGTTTTGCTTGGGTACGATGTTTGCCGAAGTGCCTTTGGATTTTATTGTAGAAACCTACGCGTGTTTTCTTGTTCGGATATTATGATTACAGAAATAAATTCAGACTTTCTCGTGCAAATCCACGCGTGTTCTTTTGCTTGGGTACAAACTTTGCAGAAAATCGTTTAATTTTTCTTGTACACACCGAAGTGAGTTGTTTCGCTAGGGTACAAGCTTTGCAGAAAAACCTCTTAATTTTCGTGTACTACCACATGCGTGTTGTTTTGCTCGCGTACAAACATTACATAAAGGCATTCCGATTTTCATGTACAAACCAAAGCGTGTTGTTTTACTCGGGCACAAGCTTTGCTGAATATCATCTGAATTTTCTTGTACAATTTCACGCATGTTATTTTGCTCGGATACAAGCTTTGGAGAAAATCATTTAAATTTTCTTGTACAAACACATAAGTGTTGATTTGCTCGTGTACAAGCTTTGTAGAAAATCCATTAAATTTACTTGTACAAACCCATTTATTTTGCTTGTTCGGTTACTAAACTTCAAGAAAATCATTTCAATTATCTTGTACAAAACGATGCGTGTTGTTTGCTCGGGTACAAACTTTGCAGAAAATCATTTGAATTTTCTTGTACAAACAGAAGCAAGTTGTTTGCTCGGGTAAAAGCTTTGCAGAAAAAGATTTGAATTTTCCTGTACAAACTCACACGTGTTATTTTGCTTGCGTACAGGATTTGTAGAAAAACATTTGAATATTCTGGTACAAACCCATGCGTGTATTTTTGCTCGGGTACAAGCTTTTCAGAAAATTATTTGAATTTTCTTGTACAAACTGTCGCGTGTTATTTTGCTCTGGTACAAGCTTTGCAGAAAGCATTTAAATTTTCCGTTACAAACCCAAGTGACTTTTTCTGTTCGGGTACAAGCTTTTCAAAATATCATTTGAAGTTTCTGGTAACAACTCATGCGTGTATTTTTGCTCGGGTACAAGCTTTTCAGAATATCATTTGCATTTTTTTGTACAAACTGTCGCGTGTTATTTTGCTCTAGTACAAGCTTTGCAGAAAGCATTTAAATTTTCTGTTACAAACCCAAGTGACTTTTTATGTTCGGGTACAAGCTTTTCAAAATATCATTTGAAGTTTCTGGTAACAACCCATGCGTGTATTTTTGCTCGAGTACAAGCTTTTCAGAAAATCATTTGAATTTTCTTGTCGAAACTCACGCCTGTTATTTTGCTTGGGTACAAGCTTTACAAAAAATCATTTGAATTATTTTGTCTAAACTCATGCTTTTATTTTGCTCGGGTACAAGCTTTGCAGAAAGCATTTGAATTTACTGTTACAAACCCAAGTGCCTTTTTATGTTCGGGTACAAGCTTTTCAGAATATCATTTGAATATTCTGGTACATACCAATGCGTGTATTTTTGCTCGGGTACAAGCTTTGCAAAAAATTATATGAATTTTTTTGTCTCAACTCACGCTGTTATTCTGCTCGGGTACAAGCTTTTCAGAAAATCATTTGAATTTTCTGTTACAAACCCAAGTGACTTCTTATGTTCGAGTACAAGCTTCTCAGAATGTCATTTCAATATTCCGGTACATACCCATGCGTGTATTTTTGCTCGAGTACAAGCTTTTCAGAAAATCATTTGAATTTTCTTGTCGAAACTCACGCCTGTTATTTTGCTTGGGTACAAGCTTTACAAAAAATCATTTGAATTATTTTGTCTAAACTCATTCTTTTATTTTGCTCGGGTACCAGCTTACCAGAAAATTATATGAATTTTCTTTTACAAACTGTCGCGTGTTATTTTTCTCTGGTACAAGCTTTGCAGAAAATCATTTAATTTTGTTGTACAAATCCAAGTGAGGTTTTTGCTGGGGTACAAGCTTTGCAGAATATCCATTGAATTTTCTTGTACAAACCCAATCGTGTTGTATTGCTCGGGTACAAGCTTATCAGAAAATTAATTGAATTTTCTTGTACAAACCCAAGCGTTTTGTTTTGCTCGTGTACGAGCTTTGCAGAAAATCATTTAATTTTCTTGTACTAACCCATGTATATTGTTTTGCTCGGGTACAAGATTTGGAGAAAAACCTTTGAATTTTCTTGTACATAGCCAAGCGTGTTGTTTTACTCGGGTACAAGCTTTGGAGAAAGCATGCCGACATTCATGTACAAATCCAAGCGTGTTGTTTTGCTCGTGTACAAGCTTTGCAGAAAATCATTTAATTTTCTTGTACAAACTCTCGCGTGTTATTTTGCTCTGGTACAAGCATTGCAGAAAGCATTTGAATTTTCTGTTACAAACCCAAGCGTGTTGTTTTGTTCAGGTACAAGCTTTGCAGAAAGCATTTGAATTTTCTGTTAGAAACCGAAGTGACTTTTTATGTTTGGGTACAAACTTTTCAGAATAGCATTTGAATATACTGGTACATACCCAAGCGTGTTGTTTTGTTCAGGTACAAGCGTTGCAGAAAATCAATTAAATTTTCTTGAACAAACCCATGCGTCTTATTTACCTCTGGTACAAGCGTTGCAGAAAATCAATTAAATTTTCTTGAACAAACCCATGCGTCTTATTTACCTCTGGTACAAGCTTTGCAGAAAATCAATTGAATTTTCTTATACAAACCCAAGTGAGTTGTTTTGTTCGGGTACAAGCTTTGCAGAAAAACATTTAAATTTTCTTGTACAAACCCAAGCGTGATGTTTTGTTCAGGTACAAGCTTTGCAGAAAATCATTTGAATTTTCTTGTACAAACCCAATCGTGTTGTTTTGTTCGGGCACAATATTTGCTGAAAATTATTTGAATTTTTTAAACAAACCCATGCGTCTTATTTACCTCTGGTACAAGCTTTGCAGAAAATCATTTGAATTTTCTCGTACAAACCCATGCGTGTTATTTTGCTTGGGTAGAAGCTTTGCAGAAAATCAATTGAATTTTCTGGTACTAACCCATGCGTGTATTTTTGCTCGGGTACAAGCTTTTCAGAAAATTATTTGAATTTTCTTAAACAAACCCATGCGTCTAATTTACCTCTGGTACAAGCTTTGCAGAAAATCATTTGAATTTTCTCGTACAAACCCATGCGTGTTATTTTGCTTGGGTAGAAGCTTTGCAGAAAATCAATTGAATTTTCTGGTACTAACCCATGCGTGTATTTTTGCTCGGGTACAAGCTTTTCAGAAAATTATTTGAATTTTCTTAAACAAACCATGCGTCTAATTTACCTCTGGTACAAGCTTTGCAGAAAATCATTTGAATTTTCTTGTACAAACCCAAGCGTGTTGTTTTGCTCGTTTACAAGCTTTGCAGAAAATCATTCAATTTTCATGTACAAGCCTAAGCGTGTTGTTTTACTCGGGTACAAGATTTGCAGAAAAACCTTTGAATTTTCTCGTACAAAGCCAAGCGAGTTGTTTTGCTCTGGTACAAGCTTTTCAGAAAATCATTTGGATTTTCTTGTACAAACCCAAGCGTGGTGTTTTGCTCGATTACAAGCTTTGGAAGAAAATCATTTAATTTTCTTGTACTAATCCATGCGTATTGTTTTGCTCGGGTACAAGTTTTGGAGAAAAACCTTTGAATTTTCTCGTACAAAGCCAAGCGAGTTGTTTTGCTCTGGTACAAGCTTTTCAGAAAATCATTTGGATTTTCTTGTACAAACCCAAGCGTGGTGTTTTGCTCGATTACAAGCTTTGGAAGAAAATCATTTAATTTTCTTGTACTAACCCATGCGTATTGTTTTGCTCGGGAGCAAGATTTGCAGAAAAACCTTTGAATTTTCTTGTACAAACTCAAGCGTGTTGTTTGCTCGGGTACAAGTTTTGGAGAAAATCGTTTGAATTTTCTTTTACAAACCCAAGCGTGTTGTTTTGCTCGTTTACATGCTTTGAAGAAAATCATTTAATTTTCTTGTACTAACCCATGCGTATTGTTTTGCTCGGGTACAGGTTTTGGAGAAAAACCTATGAATTTTCTTGTACAAACCCAAGCGTGTTATTTAGCTCTGGTACAAGCTTTGCAGAAAAAACTTTCAATTTTCTTGTGCAAATTCAACCGTGTTATTTTGCTCAGGTACAAGATTTGCAGAAAAACCATTCAATTTTCATGTACAAACCTAAGCGTGTTGTTTTACTCGGGTACAAGTTTTGGAGAAAAACGTTTGAATTTTCTTGTACAAACCCATGCGCTTTATTTACTTCTGGTACAAGCTTTGCAGAAAAACCCTTGAATTTTCATGTGCAAACTCAAGCGTGTTGTTTGCTCAGGTACAAGATTTGCAGAAAAACCATTCAATTTTCATGTACAAACCTAAGCGTGTTGTTTTACTCGGGTACAAGTTTTGGAGAAAAACGTTTGAATTTTCTTGTACAAACCCATGCGCTTTTTTGCTCGTTTACAAGCTTTGCAGAAAATCATTCAATTTTCATGTACAAGCCTAAGCGTGTTGTTTTACTCGGGTACAAGATTTGCAGAAAAACCTTTGAATTTTCTTGTACAAACCCATGCGAGTTATTTAGCTCGGGGACAAGATATGCAGAAAATCAATTAAATTAACTTGTACAACACCAATTGAGTTGTTTGCAAGGGTACAAGCTTTGCAGAAAATCATTTAATTTTCTTGTACTAATCCATGCGTATTGTTTTGCTCGGGTACAAGTTTTGGAGAAAAACCTTTGAATTTTCTCGTACAAAGCCAAGCGAGTTGTTTTGCTCTGGTACAAGCTTTTCAGAAAATCATTTGAATTTTCTTGAACAAACCCATGAGTCTTATTTACCTCTGGTACAAGGTTTGCAGAAAATCATTTGAATTTTCTTGTACAAACCCATGCGTGTTCTTTTGCTTGGGTAGAAGCTTTGCAGAAAATCAATTGAAATTTCTTGTTCAAACCCATGCGTGTTATTTAGCTCGGGGACAAGATTTGCAGAAAATCATTTGAATTTTCTTGTACAAACCCAAGCGTGTTGTTTTGCTCGTTTACAAGCTTTGCAGGAAATCATTTGAATTTTCTTGAACAAATCCATGCGTCTTATTTACCTCTGGTACAAGGTTTTCAGAAAATCTTTGAATTTTCTTGTACAAACCCATGCGTGTTATTTTGCTCGGGGACAAGATATGCAGAAAATCAATTAAATTAACTTGTACAACACCAATTGAGTTGTTTGCAAGGGTACAAGCTTTGCAGAAAATCATTTGAATTTTCTTGTACAAACCCAATCGTGTTGTTTTGTTCGGGCACAATATTTGCAGAAAATTATTTGAATTTTCTTAAACAAACCCATGCGTCTTATTTACCTCTGGTACATGCTTTGCAGAAAATCATTTGAATTTTCTCGTACAAACCCATGCGTGTTATTTTGCTTGGGTAGAAGCTTTGCAGAAAATCAATTGAATTTTCTGGTACTAACCCATGCGTGTATTTTTGCTCGGGTACAAGCTTTTTAGAAAATCATTTAAATTTTTTTTACAAACTGTCGCGTGTTATTTTGCTCTTGTACAAGCTTTGCAGAAAGCATTTGAATTTTCTGTTACAAACCCAAGTGACTTTTTATGTTCGGGTACAAGCTTTTCAGAAAAGCATTTGGATTTTCTTGTACAAACCCAAGCGTGGTGTTTTGCTCGATTACAAGCTTTGGAAGAAAATCATTTAATTTTCTTGTACTAACCCATGCGTATTGTTTTGCTCGGGAGCAAGATTTGCAGAAAAACCTTTGAATTTTCTTGTACAAACTCAAGCGTGTTGTTTGCTCGGGTACAATTTTTGGAGAAAATCGTTTGAATTTTCTTTTACAAACCCAAGCGTGTTGTTTTGCTCGTTTACATGCTTTGCAGAAAATCATTTAATTTTCTTGTACTAACCCATGCGTATTGTTTTGCTCGGGTACAGGTTTTGGAGAAAAACCTATGAATTTTCTTGTACAAACCCAAGCGTGTTATTTAGCACTGGTACAAGCTTTGCAGAAAAACCTTTCAATTTTCTTGTGCAACCTAAGCGTGTTGTTTTACTCGGGTACAAGATTTTCAGAAAAACCTTTGAATTTTCTTGTAAAAACCCATGCGAGTTGTTTTGCTCGGGTACAAGCTTTTCAGAGAATCATTTGAATTTTCTTGTACAAACCCAAGCGTGTTGTTTTGCTCGTTTACAAGCTTTGCAGAAAATCATTCAATTTTCATTTACAAGCCTAAGCGTGTTGTTTTACTCGGGTACAAGATTTGCAGAAAAACCTTTGAATTGTCTTGTACAAACCCATGCGAGTTATTTAGCTCGGGGATAAGATATGCAGAAAATTAATTAAATTAACTTGTACAACACCAATTGAGTTGTTTGCAAGGGTACAAGCTTTGCAGAAAATCATTTAATTTTCTTGTACTAATCCATGCGTATTGTTTTGCTCGAGTACAAGTTTTGGAGAAAAACCTTTGAATTTTCTCGTACAAAGCAAAGCGAGTTGTTTTGCTCTGGTACAAGCTTTTCAGAAAATCATTTGAATTTTCTTGAACAAACCCATGAGTCTTATTTACCTCTGGTACAAGGTTTGCAGAAAATCATTTGAATTTTCTTGTACAAACCCAAGCGTGTTATTTAGCTCTGGTACAAGCTTTGCAGAAAAACCATTCAATTTTCATGTACAACCCATGCGTCTTATTTACCTCTGGTACAAGGTTTTCAGAAAATCTTTGAATTTTCTTGTACAAACCCATGCGTGTTATTTTGCTCGGGTACAAGCTTTGCAGAAAATCATTTGAATTTTCTTGTACAAACCCATGCGTGTTATTTTGCTCGGGAACAAGCTTTGCAGAAAATCATTTGAATTTTCTTGTACAAACCCAATCGTGTTGTTTTGCTCGGGTACAAGATTTGCAGAACATCATTTGAATTTTCTTGTACAAACCCAAGCGTGTTATTTTGCTCGGGTACAAGCTTTGCAGTAAATCATTTGAATTTTCTTGTACAAACCCAAGCGTGTCGTTTTGTTCAGGTACAAGCTTTTCAGAAAATTAATTGAATTTTCTTGTACAAACCCAATCGTGTTGTTTTGCTCGGTTACAAGATTTGCAGAAAATCATTTTAATTTTCTTGTACAAACCCATGCGTGTTATTTTGCTCGGGTACAAGCTTTGCAGAAAATCATTTGAATTTTCTTGTACAAACCCAAGCGTGTCGTTTTGTTCAGGTACAAGCTTTTCAGAAAATTCATTGAATTTTCTTGTACAAACCCAATCGTGTTGTTTTCCTCGGGTACAAGTTTTTCAGAAAATCTTTGAATTTTCTTGTACAAAACCATGCGCTTTATTTACCTCTGGTACAAGCTTTGCAGAAAATCATTTGATTTTTCATGTTGAAACCAATGCGTGTTATTTAGCTCGGGGACAAGCTTTGCAGAAAATCATTTGAATTTTCATGTTTAAACCAATGCGTGTTATTTAGCTCGGGTACAAGCTTTGTAGAAAATCATTTGAATTTTCTTGTACAAACCCATGCGTGTTATTTTGCTTGGGTAGAAGCTTTGCAGAAAATCAATTGAATTTTCTTATACAAACCCAAGTGAGTTGTTTTGCTCGGGTACAAGATTTTCAGAGAATCAATTTAATTTTCATGTGCAATCCCATGCGTATTATTTAGCTCGAGGCAAGATTTGCAGAAAATTAATTGAATTTTCTTGAACAAACCCATGTGTGTTATTTTGCTCGGGTGCAAGCTTTGCAGAAAATCATTTGAATTTTATTGTACAAACCCAATCGTGTTGTTTTGCTCGGGTACAAGCTTTGCAGAAAATCATTTGAATTTTCTTGTACAAACCGAAGCGTGTTGTTTTGCTCGTTTACAAGCTTTGCTGAAAATCATTTGAATTTTTTTGTACAAACCCATGCGTGTTATTTTGCTTGGGTAGAAGCTTTGCAGAAAATCAATTGAATTTTCTTATACAAACCCAAGTGAGTTGTTTTGTTCGGGTACAAGATTTTCAGAAAATTAATTGAATTTTCTTGTACAAACCCATGCGTGTTATTTTGCTCGGGTACAAGCTTTGCAGAAAATCATTTGAATTTTATTGTACAAACCCAATCGTGTTGTTTTGCTCTTGTACAAGCTTTGCAGAAAATCATTTGAATTTTCTTGTACAAACCGAAGCGTGTTGTTTTGCTCGGGTACAAGCTTTGCAGAAAATCATTTGAATTTTCTTGTACAAACCCAAGCGTGTTGTTTTGCTCGGGTACAAGGTTTGCAGAAAATCATTTGAATATTCTTGTACAAATCCAAGCGTGTTGTTTTGTTCAGGTACAAGCTTTTCAGAAAATTAATTGAATTTTCTTGTACAAACCCATGCGTCTTATTTACCTCTGGTACAAGGTTTGCAGAAAATCATTTGAATTTTCTTGTACAAACCCAAGCGTGTTATTTAGCTCTGGTACAAGCTTTGCAGAAAAACCATTCAATTTTCATGTACAACCCATGCGTCTTATTTACCTCTGGTACAAGGTTTTCAGAAAATCTTTGAATTTTCTTGTACAAACCCATGCGTGTTATTTTGCTCGGGTACAAGCTTTGCAGAAAATCATTCAATTTTCATTTACAAGCCTAAGCGTGTTGTTTTACTCGGGTACAAGATTTGCAGAAAAACCTTTGAATTGTCTTGTACAAACCCATGCGAGTTATTTAGCTCGGGGATAAGATATGCAGAAAATTAATTAAATTAACTTGTACAACACCAATTGAGTTGTTTGCAAGGGTACAAGCTTTGCAGAAAATCATTTAATTTTCTTGTACTAATCCATGCGTATTGTTTTGCTCGAGTACAAGTTTTGGAGAAAAACCTTTGAATTTTCTCGTACAAAGCAAAGCGAGTTGTTTTGCTCTGGTACAAGCTTTTCAGAAAATCATTTGAATTTTCTTGAACAAACCCATGAGTCTTATTTACCTCTGGTACAAGGTTTGCAGAAAATCATTTGAATTTTCTTGTACAAACCCAAGCGTGTTATTTAGCTCTGGTACAAGCTTTGCAGAAAAACCATTCAATTTTCATGTACAACCCATGCGTCTTATTTACCTCTGGTACAAGGTTTTCAGAAAATCTTTGAATTTTCTTGTACAAACCCATGCGTGTTATTTTGCTCGGGTACAAGCTTTGCAGAAAATCATTTGAATTTTCTTGTACAAACCCATGCGTGTTATTTTGCTCGGGTACAAGCTTTGCAGAAAATCATTTGAATTTTATTGTACAAACCCAATCGTGTTGTTTTGCTCGTTTACAAGCTTTGCAGAAAATCATTCAATTTTCATTTGCAAGCCTAAGCGTGTTGTTTTACTCGGGTACAAGATTTGCAGAAAAACCTTTGAATTGTCTTGTACAAACCCATGCGTGTTATTTTGCTCGGGTACAAGCTTTGCAGAAAATCATTTGAATTTTATTGTACAAACCCAATCGTGTTGTTTTGCTCGTTTACAAGCTTTGCAGAAAATCATTCAATTTTCATTTGCAAGCCTAAGCGTGTTGTTTTACTCGGGTACAAGATTTGCAGAAAAACCTTTGAATTGTCTTGTACAAACCCATGCGTGTTATTTTGCTCGGGTACAAGCTTTGCAGAAAATCATTTGAATTTTATTGTACAAACCCAATCGTGTTGTTTTGCTCGTTTACAAGCTTTGCAGAAAATCATTCAATTTTCATTTACAAGCCTAAGCGTGTTGTTTTACTCGGGTACAAGATTTGCAGAAAAACCTTTGAATTGTCTTGTACAAACCCATGCGAGTTATTTAGCTCGGGGATAAGATATGCAGAAAATTAATTAAATTAACTTGTACAACACCAATTGAGTTGTTTGCAAGGGTACAAGCTTTGCAGAAAATCATTTAATTTTCTTGTACTAATCCATGCGTATTGTTTTGCTCGAGTACAAGTTTTGGAGAAAAACCTTTGAATTTTCTCGTACAAAGCAAAGCGAGTTGTTTTGCTCTGGTACAAGCTTTTCAGAAAATCATTTGAATTTTCTTGAACAAACCCATGAGTCTTATTTACCTCTGGTACAAGGTTTGCAGAAAATCATTTGAATTTTCTTGTACAAACCCAAGCGTGTTATTTAGCTCTGGTACAAGCTTTGCAGAAAAACCATTCAATTTTCATGTACAACCCATGCGTCTTATTTACCTCTGGTACAAGGTTTTCAGAAAATCTTTGAATTTTCTTGTACAAACCCATGCGTGTTATTTTGCTCGGGTACAAGCTTTGCAGAAAATCATTTGAATTTTCTTGTACAAACCCATGCGTGTTATTTTGCTCGGGAACAAGCTTTGCAGAAAATCATTTGAATTTTCTTGTACAAACCCAATCGTGTTGTTTTGCTCGGGTACAAGATTTGCAGAACATCATTTGAATTTTCTTGTACAAACCCAAGCGTGTTATTTTGCTCGGGTACAAGCTTTGCAGTAAATCATTTGAATTTTCTTGTACAAACCCAAGCGTGTCGTTTTGTTCAGGTACAAGCTTTTCAGAAAATTAATTGAATTTTCTTGTACAAACCCAATCGTGTTGTTTTGCTCGGTTACAAGATTTGCAGAAAATCATTTTAATTTTCTTGTACAAACCCATGCGTGTTATTTTGCTTGGGTAGAAGCTTTGCAGAAAATCAATTGAATTTTCTTATACAAACCCAAGTGAGTTGTTTTGTTCGGGTACAAGTTTTTCAGAAAATCTTTGAATTTTCTTGTACAAAACCATGCGCCTTATTTACCTCTGGTACAAGCTTTGCAGAAAATCATTTGATTTTTCATGTTGAAACCAATGCGTGTTATTTAGCTCGGGGACAAGCTTTGCAGAAAATCATTTGAATTTTCATGTTTAAACCAATGCGTGTTATTTAGCTCGGGTACAAGCTTTGTAGAAAATCATTTGAATTTTCTTGTACAAACCCAATCGTGTTGTTTTGCTCGGGTACAAGCTTTGCAGAAAATCATTTGAATTTTCTTGTACAAACCGAAGCGTGTTGTTTTGCTCGTTTACAAGCTTTGCTGAAAATCATTTGAATTTTTTTGTACAAACCCATGCGTGTTATTTTGCTTGGGTAGAAGCTTTGCAGAAAATCAATTGAATTTTCTTATACAAACCCAAGTGAGTTGTTTTGTTCGGGTACAAGATTTTCAGAAAATTAATTGAATTTTCTTGTACAAACCCATGCGTGTTATTTTGCTCGGGTACAAGCTTTGCAGAAAATCATTTGAATTTTATTGTACAAACCCAATCGTGTTGTTTTGCTCTTGTACAAGCTTTGCAGAAAATCATTTGAATTTTCTTGTACAAACCGAAGCGTGTTGTTTTGCTCGGGTACAAGCTTTGCAGAAAATCATTTGAATTTTCTTGTACAAACCCAATCGTGTTGTTTTGCTCGGGTACAAGGTTTGCAGAAAATCATTTGAATATTCTTGTACAAATCCAAGCGTGTTGTTTTGTTCAGGTACAAGCTTTTCAGAAAATTAATTGAATTTTCTTGTATAAACCCATGCGTCTTATTTACGTCTGTTACAAGCTTTGCTGAAAATCATTTGAATTTTCTTGTACAAACCCAAGCGTGTTGTTTTGCTCGTTTACAAGCTTTGCAGAAAATCATTTGAATTTTCTTGTACAAACCCAAGCGTGTTGTTTTCCTCGGGTACAAGATTTGCAGAACATCATTTGAATTTTCTTGTACAAACCCAAGCGTGTTATTTTGCTCGGGTACAAGCTTTGCAGTAAATCATTTGAATTTTCTTGTACAAACCCAAGCGTGTCGTTTTGTTCAGGTACAAGCTTTTCAGAAAATTAATTGAATTTTCTTGTACAAACCCAATCGTGTTGTTTTGCTCGGTTACAAGATTTGCAGAAAATCATTTTAATTTTCTTGTACAAACCCATGCGTGTTATTTTGCTCGGGTACAAGCTTTGCAGAAAATCATTTGAATTTTCTTGTACAAACCCAAGCGTGTCGTTTTGTTCAGGTACAAGCTTTTCAGAAAATTCATTGAATTTTCTTGTACAAACCCAATCGTGTTGTTTTCCTCGGGTACAAGTTTTTCAGAAAATCTTTGAATTTTCTTGTACAAAACCATGCGCTTTATTTACCTCTGGTACAAGCTTTGCAGAAAATCATTTGATTTTTCATGTTGAAACCAATGCGTGTTATTTAGCTCGGGGACAAGCTTTGCAGAAAATCATTTGAATTTTCATGTTTAAACCAATGCGTGTTATTTAGCTCGGGTACAAGCTTTGTAGAAAATCATTTGAATTTTCTTGTACAAACCCATGCGTGTTATTTTGCTTGGGTAGAAGCTTTGCAGAAAATCAATTGAATTTTCTTATACAAACCCAAGTGAGTTGTTTTGCTCGGGTACAAGATTTTCAGAGAATCAATTTAATTTTCATGTGCAATCCCATGCGTATTATTTAGCTCGAGGCAAGATTTGCAGAAAATTAATTGAATTTTCTTGAACAAACCCATGTGTGTTATTTTGCTCGGGTGCAAGCTTTGCAGAAAATCATTTGAATTTTATTGTACAAACCCAATCGTGTTGTTTTGCTCGGGTACAAGCTTTGCAGAAAATCATTTGAATTTTCTTGTACAAACCGAAGCGTGTTGTTTTGCTCGTTTACAAGCTTTGCTGAAAATCATTTGAATTTTTTTGTACAAACCCATGCGTGTTATTTTGCTTGGGTAGAAGCTTTGCAGAAAATCAATTGAATTTTCTTATGCAAACCCAAGTGAGTTGTTTTGTTCGGGTACAAGATTTTCAGAAAATTAATTGAATTTTCTTGTACAAACCCATGCGTGTTATTTTGCTCGGGTACAAGCTTTGCAGAAAATCATTTGAATTTTATTGTACAAACCCAATCGTGTTGTTTTGCTCGGATACAAGCTTTGCAGAAAATCATTTGAATTTTCTTGTACAAACCGAAGCGTGTTGTTTTGCTCGGGTACAAGCTTTGCAGAAAATCATTTGAATTTTCTTGTACAAACCCAAGCGTGTTGTTTTGCTCGGGTACAAGGTTTGCAGAAAATCATTTGAATATTCTTGTACAAATCCAAGCGTGTTGTTTTGTTCAGGTACAAGCTTTTCAGAAAATTAATTGAATTTTCTTGTATAAACCCATGCGTCTTATTTACGTCTGTTACAAGCTTTGCTGAAAATCATTTGAATTTTCTTGTACAAACCCAAGCGTGTTGTTTTGCTCGTTTACAAGCTTTGCAGAAAATCATTTGAATTTTCTTGTACAAACCCAAGCGTGTTGTTTTGCTCGGGTACAAGGTTTGCAGAAAATCATTTGAATATTCTTGTACAAATCCAAGCGTGTTGTTTTGTTCAGGTACAAGCTTTTCAGAAAATTAATTGAATTTTCTTGTATAAACCCATGCGTCTTATTTACGTCTGTTACAAGCTTTGCTGAAAATCATTTGAATTTTCTTGTACAAACCCAAGCGTGTTATTTTGCACGGGTACAAGCTTTGCAGTAAATCATTTGAATTTTCTTGTACCAACCCAATCGTGTTGTTTTGCTCGGGTACAAGCTGTGCAGAAAATCATTTGAATTTTCTTGTACAAACCCAAGCGTGTTGTTTTGCTCGGGTACAAGGTTTGCAGAAAATCATTTGAATTTTCTTGTACAAACCCAATCGTGTTGTTTTGCTCGGTTACAAGATTTGCAGAAAATCATTTTAATTTTCTTGTACAAACCCATGCGTGTTATTTTGCTCGGGTACAAGCTTTGCAGAAAATCATTTGAATTTTATTGTACAAACCCAATCGTGTTGTTTTGCTCGGGTACAAGATTTGCAGAAAATCATTTTAATTTTCTTGTACAAACCCATGCGTGTTATTTTGCTCGGGTACAAGCTTTGCAGAAAATCAATTGAATTTTCTTATACAAACCCAAGTGAGTTGTTTTGTTCGGGTACAAGTTTTTCAGAAAATTAATTGAATTTTCTTGAACAAACCCATGTGTGTTATTTACCTCTGGTACAAGCTTTGCAGAAAATCATTTGATTTTTCATGTTGAAACCAATGCGTGTTATTTAGCTCGGGGACAAGCTTTGCAGAAAATCATTTGAATTTTCATGTTTAAACCAATGTTGTTTTGCTCGGGTACAAGCTTTTCAGAAAATTAATTGAATTTTCTTGTATAAACCCATGCGTCTTATTTACGTCTGTTACAAGCTTTGCTGAAAATCATTTGAATTTTCTTGTACAAACCCAAGCGTGTTGTTTTGCTCGTTTACAAGCTTTGCAGAAAATCATTTGAATTTTCTTGTACAAACCCAAGCGAGTTGTTTTCCTCGGGTACAAGTTTTTCAGAAAATCTTTGAATTTTCTTGTACAAACCCATGCGTGTTATTTTGCTCGGGTACAAGCTTTGCAGAAAATCATTTGAATTTTCTTGTACAAACCCATGCGTGTTTTTTTGCTCGGGTACAAGCTTTGCAGAAAATCATTTGAATTTTCTTGTACAAACCCAATCGTGTTGTTTTGCTCGTTTACAAGCTTTGCAGAAAATCATTTCAATTTTCTTGAACAAACCCATGCGTCTTATTTACGTCTGTCACAAGCTTTGCTGAAAATCATTTGAATTTTCTTGTACAAACCCAATCGTGTTGTTTTGCTCGTTTACAAGCTTTGCAGAAAATCATTTGAATTTTCTTGTACAAACCCAAGCGAGTTGTTTTCCTCGGGTACAAGTTTTTCAGAAAATCTTTGAATTTTCTTGTACAAACCCATGCGTGTTATTTTGCACGGGTACAAGCTTTGCAGTAAATCATTTGAATTTTCTTGTACAAACCCAAGTGTGTTGTTTTGCTCGGGTACAAGCTTTGCAGAAAATCATTTGAATTTTCATGTTCAAACCCAATCGTGTTGTTTTGCTCGGTTACAAGATTTGCAGAAAATCATTTGAATTTTCTTGTACAAACCCAAGCGTGTTATTTTGCACGGGTACAAGCTTTGCAGTAAATCATTTGAATTTTCTTGTACAAACCCAATCGTGTTGTTTTGCTCGGGTACAAGCTGTGCAGAAAATCATTTGAATTTTCTTCTACAAACCCAAGCGTGTTGTTTTGCTCGGGTACAAGCTGTGCAGAAAATCATTTGAATTTTCTTGTACAAACCCAAGCGTGTTGTTTTGCTCGGGTACAAGCTTTGCAGAAAATCATTTGAATTTTCTTGTACAAACCCATGCGTGTTATTTTGCTCGGGTACAAGCTTTGCAGAAAATCATTTGAATTTTCTTGTACAAACCCAATCGTGTTGTTTTTCTCGGGTACAAGATTTGCAGAACATCATTTGAATTTTCTTGTACAAACCCATGCGTGTTATTTTGCTTGGGTAGAAGCTTTGCTGAAAATCATTTGAATTTTCTTGTACAAACCCAAGCGTGTTGTTTTGTTCAGGTACAAGCTTTTCAGAAAATTAATTGAATTTTCTTGTACAAACCCAATCGTGTTGTTTTGCTCGGGGACAAGATTTGCAGAATATCATTTGAATTTTCTTGTACAAACCCATGCGTGTTATTTTGCTCTGGTACAAGCTTTGCAGAAAATCATTTGAATTTTATTGTACAAACCCAATCGTGTTGTTTTGCTCGGGTACAAGGTTTGCAGAAAATCATTTTAATTTTCATGTTCAAACCCATGCGTGTTATTTAGCTCGGGGACAAGATTTGCCGAAAACCATTTGAATTTTCTTGTACAAACCCAAGCATGTTGTTTTGTTCGTTTACAAGCTTTGCAGAAAATCATTTGAATTTTCTTGAACAAACCCATGCGTGTTATTTTGCTCGGGTACAAGCTTTGCGAAAATCATTTAATTTTCTTGTACAAACCCAAGCATGTTGTTTTGTTCGTTTACAAGCTTTGCAGAAAATCATTTGAATTTTCTTGAACAAACCCATGCGTCTTATTTACGTCTGTTACAAGCTTTGCTGAAAATCATTTGAATTTTCTTGAACAAACCCAATCGTGTTGTTTTGCTCGGGTACAAGCTTTGAATAAAATCATTTGAATTTTCATGTTCAAACCCATGCGTGTTATTTAGCTCGGGGACAAAATTTGCAGAAAATCATTTTAATTTTCTTGTACAAACCCATGCGTGTTATTTACGTCTGTTACAAGCTTTGCTGAAAATCATTTGAATTTTCTTGAACAAACCCATGCGTCTTATTTACGTCTGTTACAAGCTTTGCTGAAAATCATTTAAATTTTCTTGTACAAACCCAAGCGTGTTGTTTTGTTCAGGTACATGCTTTTCAGAAAATTAACTGAATTTTCTTGTACAAACCTAATCGTGTTGTTTTGCTCGGGTACAAGCTTTGCAGAAAATCATTTGAATTTTATTGTACAAACCCAATCGTGTTGTTTTTCTCGGGTACAAGCTTTGCAGAAGATCATTTGAATTTTCTTGTACAAACCCAAGCGTGTTGTTTTGCTCGGGTACAAGGTTTGCAGAAAATCATTTGAATTTTCATGTTCAAACCCATGCCTGTTATTTAGCTCGGGGACAAGATTTGCAGAAAATCATTTGAATTTTCTTGAACAAACCCATGCGTCTTATTTACGTCTGTTACAAGCTTTGCTGAAAATCATTTAAATTTTCTTGTACAAACCCAAGCGTGTTGTTTTGTTCAGGTACAAGCTTTTCAGAAAATTAACTAAATTTTCTTGTACAAACCTAATCGTGTTGTTTTGCTCGGGTACAAGCTTTGCAGAAAATCATTTGAATTTTATTGTACAAACCCAATCGTGTTGTTTTGCTCGGGTACAAGCTTTGAATAAAATCATTTGAATTTTCATGTTCAAACTCATGCGTGTTTTTTAGCTCGGGGACAAGATTTGCAGAAAACCATTTGAATTTTCTTGAACAAACCCATGCGTCTTATTTACGTCTGTTACAAGCTTTGCTGAAAATCATTTAAATTTTCTTGTACAAACCCAAGCGTGTTGTTTTGTTCAGGTACAAGCTTTTCAGAAAATTAACTAAATTTTCTTGTACAAACCTAATCGTGTTGTTTTGCTCGGGTACAAGCTTTGCAGAAAATCATTTGAATTTTATTGTACAAACCCAATCGTGTTGTTTTGCTCGGGTACAAGCTTTGAATAAAATCATTTGAATTTTCTTGTACAAACCCATGCGTGTTATTTACGTCTGTTACAAGCTTTGCTGAAAATCATTTGAATTTTCTTGAACAAACCCATGCGTCTTATTTATGTCTGTTACATGCTTTGCTGAAAATCATTTAAATTTTCTTGTACAAACCCAAGCGTGTTGTTTTGTTCAGGTACAAGCTTTTTAGAAAATTAACTGAATTTTCTTGTACAAACCTAATCGTGTTGTTTTGCTCGGGTACAAGCTTTGCAGAAAATCATTTGAATTTTATTGTACAAACCCAATCGTGTTGTTTTTCTCGGGTACAAGCTTTGCCGAAAATCATTTGAATTTTCTTGTACAAACCCAAGCGTATTGTTTTGTTCGGGTACAAGGTTTACAGAAAATCATTTGAATTTTCATGTTCAAACCCATGCGTGTTATTTAGCTCAGGGACAAGATTTGCCGAAAACCATTTGAATTTTCTTGAACAAACCCATGCGTCTTATTTACGTCTGTTACAAGCTTTGCTGAAAATCATTTAAATTTTCTTGTACAAGCCCAAGCGTGTTGTTTTGTTCAGCTACAAGCTTTTCAGAAAATTAACTGAATTTTCTTGTACAAACCCAATCGTGTTGTTTTGCTCGGGTACAAGCTTTGCAGAAAATCATTTGAATTTTATTGTACAAACCCAATCGTGTTGTTTTGCTCGGGTACAAGCTTTTCAGAAAATTAACTGAATTTTCTTGTACAAACCCAATCGTGTTGTTTTGCTCGGTTACAAGATTTGCAGAAAATCATTTTAATATTCTTGTACAAACCCATGCCTGTTATTTTGCTCGGGGTACAAGCTTTGCAGAAAATCATTTAATTTTCTTGAACAAACCCATGCGTCTTATTTACGACTGTTACAAGATTTGCAGAAAATCATTTGAATTTTCTTGTACAAACCCAAGCGTGTTGTTTTGCTCGGGTACAAGCTTTGCAGAAAACCATTCAATTTTCTTGTACAAACCTAATCGTGTTGTTTTGCTCGGGTACAAGCTTTGCAGAAAATCATTTGAATTTTATTGTACAAACCCAATCGTGTTGTTTTGCTCGGGTACAAGCTTTTCAGAAAATTAACTGAATTTTCTTGTACAAACCCAATCGTGTTGTTTTGCTCGGTTACAAGATTTGCAGAAAATCATTTTAATTTTCTTGTACAAACCCATGCGTGTTATTTTGCTCGGGTACAAGCTCTGCAGAAAATCATTTTAATTTTCTTGTACAAACCCAATCGTGTTGTTTTTCTCGGGTACGAGCTTTGCAGAAAATCATTTGAATTTTCATGTTCAAACCCATGCGTGTTATTTAGCTCGGGGACAAGATTTGCCGAAAATCATTTGAATTTTCTTGAACAAACCCATGCGTCTTATTTACGTCTGTTACAAGATTTGCAGAAAATCATTTGAATTTTCTTGTACAAACACATGCGTGTTATTTTGCTCGGGTACAAGATTTGCAGAAAATCATATGAATTTTATTGTACAAACCCAATCGTGTTGTTTTGCTAGGGTACAAGCTTTGCAGAAAATCATTTGAATTTTATTGTACAAACCCAATCGTGTTGTTTTGCTCGGGTACAATCTTTGCAGAAAATGATTTGAATTTTCTTGTACAAACCCAATCGTGTCGTTTTGCTCGGTTACAAGATTTGCAGAAAATCATTTGAATTTTCTTGAACAAACCCATGCGTCTTATTTACGTCTGTTACAAGCTTTGCTGAAAATCATTTAAATTTTCTTGTACAAACCCAAGCGTGTTGTTTTGTTCAGGTACAAGCTTTTCAGAAAATTAACTGAATTTTCTTGTACAAACCCAAGCGTGTTGTTTTGTTCAGGTACAAGCTTTTCAGAAAATCATTTGAATGTTCATGTTCAAACCCATGCGTGTTATTTAGCTCGGGGACAAGATTTGCCGAAAACCATTTGAATTTTATTGTACAAACCCAATCGTGTTGTTTTGCTCGTTTACAAGCTTTGCCAAAAATTATATGAATTTTTTGTCTCAACTCACGCTGTTATTTTGCTCGTTTACAAGCTTTGCAGAAAATCATTTGAATTTTCTTGAACAAACCCATGCGTCTTATTTACGTCTGTTACAAGCTTTGCTGAAATTCATTTGAATTTTCTTGAACAAACCCATGCGTCTTATTTACGTCTGTTACAAACTTTGCTGAAAATCAATTGAATTTTCTTGTACAAACCCAAGCGTGTTGTTTAACTCGGGTACAAGCTTTGAAGAAAATCTTTTGAATTTTCTTGAACAAACCCATGCGTCTTATTTACGTCTGTTACAAGCTTTGCTGAAAATCATTTAAATTTTCTTGTACAAACCCATGCGTGTTATTTTGCTCGGGTACAACCTTTGCAGAAAATCATTTGAATTTTCTTGTACAAACCCAATCGTGTTGTTTTGCTCGGTTACAAGATTTGCAGAAAATCATTTAAATTTTCTTGTACAAACCCAAGCGTGTTGTTTTGTTCAGGTACAAGCTTTTCAGAAAATTAACTGAATTTTCTTGTACAAACCCAATCGTGTTGTTTTGCTCGGTTACAAGATTTGCAGAAAATCATTTGAATTTTCTTGAACAAACCCATGCGTCTTATTTACGTCTGTTACAAGCTTTGCTGAAAATCATTTGAATTTTCTTGAACAAACCCATGCGTCTTATTTACGTCTGTTACAAGCTTTGCTGAAAATCATTTGAATTTTCTTGTACAAACCCAATCGTGTTGTTTTGCTCGGGTACAAGCTTTGCAGAAAAACCATTCAATTTTCTTGTACAAACCTAATCGTGTTGTTTTGTTCGGGTACAAGCTTTGCAGAAAATCAATTGAATTTTCTTGTACAAACCCAATCGTGTTGTTTTGCTCGGTTACAAGATTTGCAGAAAATCATTTGAATTTTCTTGAACAAACCCATGCGTCTTATTTACGTCTGTTACAAGCTTTGCTGAAAATCATTTAAATTTTCTTGTACAAACCCATGCGTGTTATTTTGCTCGGGTACAAGCTTTGCTGAAAATCATTTGAATTTTCTTGTACAAACCCAATCGTGTTGTTTTGCTCGGGTACAAGCTTTGCAGAAAATCATTTGAATTTTATTGTACAAACCCAATCGTGTTGTTTTGCTCGGGTACAAGCTTTGCTGAAAATCATTTAAATTTTCTTGTACAAACCCAAGCGTGTTGTTTTGTTCAGGTACAAGCTTTTCAGAAAATTAACTGAATTTTCTTGTACAAACCCAATCGTGTTGTTTTGCTCGGTTACAAGATTTGCAGAAAATCATTTGAATTTTCATGTTCAAACCCATGCGTGTTATTTAGCTCGGGGACAAGATTTGCAGAAAATCATTTGAATTTTCTTGAACAAACCCATGCGTCTTATTTACGTCTGTTACAAGCTTTGCTGAAAATCATTTGAATTTTCTTGTACAAACCCAATCGTGTTGTTTTGCTCGGGTACAAGCTTTGCAGAAAATCATTTGAATTTTATTGTACAAACCCAATCGTGTTGTTTTGCTCGGGTACAAGCTTTGCTGAAAATCATTTAAATTTTCTTGTACAAACCCAAGCGTGTTGTTTTGCTCGGGTACAAGCTTTTCAGAAAATCATTTGAATTTTCTTGTACAAACCCAATCGTGTTGTTTTGCTCGGGTACTGCAGAAAATCATTTGAATTTTCTTGTACAAACCCAATCGTGTTGTTTTGCTCGGGTACAAGCTTTGCTGAAAATCATTTAAATTTTCTTGTACAAACCCAAGCGTGTTGTTTTGTTCAGGTACAAGCTTTTCAGAAAATTAACTGAATTTTCTTGTACAAACCCAATCGTGTTGTTTTGCTCGGTTACAAGATTTGCAGAAAATCATTTGAATTTTCATGTTCAAACCCATGCGTGTTATTTAGCTCGGGGACAAGATTTGCAGAAAATCATTTGAATTTTCTTGAACAAACCCATGCGTCTTATTTACGTCTGTTACAAGCTTTGCTGAAAATCATTTGAATTTTCTTGAACAAACCCATGCGTCTTATTTACGTCTGTTACAAGCTTTGCAGAAAATCATTTTAATTTTCTTGTACAAAGCCATGCGTGTTATTTTGCTCGGGTACAAGCTTTGCAGAAAATCATTTTAATTTTCTTGTACAAACCCAATCGTGTTGTTTTGCTCGGGTACAAGCTTTTAAGAAAATCATTTGAATTTTATTGTACAAACCCAATCGTGTTGTTTTGCTCGGGTACAAGCTTTGCAGAAAATCATTTGAATTTTCTTGTACAAACCCAATCGTGTTGTTTTGCTCGGGTACAAGCTTTGCAGAAAATCATTTGAATTTTATTGTACAAACCCAATCGTGTTGTTTTGCTCGGGTACAAGCTTTGCTGAAAATCATTTAAATTTTCTTCTACAAACCCAAGCGTGTTGTTTTGTTCAGGTACAAGCTTTTCAGAAAATTAACTGAATTTTCTTGTACAAACCCAATCGTGTTGTTTTGCTCGGTTACAAGATTTGCAGAAAATCATTTGAATTTTCATTTTCAAACCCATGCGTGTTATTTAGCTCGGGGACAAGATTTGCAGAAAATCATTTGAATTTTCTTGAACAAACCCATGCGTCTTATTTACGTCTGTTACAAGATTTGCAGAAAATCATTTGAATTTTCTTGTACAAACCTAATCGTGTTGTTTTGCTCGGGTACAAGCTTTGCAGAAAATCATTTGAATTTTATTGTACAAACCCAATCGTGTTGTTTGCTCGGGTACAAGCTTTTCAGAAAATTAACTGAATTTTCTTGTACAAACCCAATCGTGTTGTTTTGCTCGGGTACAAGCTTTTCAGAAAATTAACTGAATTTTCTTGTACAAACCCAATCGTGTTGTTTTGCTCGGTTACAAGATTTGCAGAAAATCATTTTAATTTTCTTGTACAAACCCAATCGTGTTGTTTTGCTCAGTTACAAGATTTGCAGAAAATCATTTTAATTTTCTTGTACAAACAAATGCGTGTTATTTTGCTCGGGTACAATCTTTGCAGAAAATCATTTTAATTTTCTTGTACAAACCCAATCGTGTTGTTTTGCTCGGTTACAAGCTTTGCTGAAAATCATTTGAATTTTCTTGTACAAACCCACGCGTGTTGTATTGCTCGGGTACAAGCTTTGCAGAAAATCATTTGAATTTTATTGTACAAACCCAATCGTGTTGTTTTGCTTGGGTACAAGCTTTGAATAAAATCATTTGAATTTTCATGTTCAAACCCATGAGTGTTATTTAGCTCGGGGACAAGATTTGCAGAAAATCATTTGAATTTTATTGTACAAACCCAATCGTGTTGTTTTGCTCGGGTACAAGCTTTTCAGAAAATTAACTGAATTTTCTTGTACAAACCCAATCGTGTTGTTTTGCTCGGTTACAAGATTTGCAGAAAATCATTTTAATTTTCTTGTACAAACCCAATCGTGTTGTTTTGCTCAGTTACAAGATTTGCAGAAAATCATTTTAATTTTCTTGTACAAACAAATGCGTGTTATTTTGCTCGGGTACAATCTTTGCAGAAAATCATTTGAATTTTATTGTACAAACCCAATCGTGTTGTTTTGCTCGGGTACAAGCTTTGCAGAAAATCATTTGAATTTTATTGTACAAACCCAATCGTGTTGTTTTGCTCGGGTACAAGCTTTGCTGAAAATCATTTAAATTTTCTTGTACAAACCCAAGCGTGTTGATTTGTTCAGGTACAAGCTTTTCAGAAAATTAAATGAATTTTCTTGTACAAACCTAATCGTGTTGTTTTGTTCGGGTACAAGCTTTGCAGAAAATCATTTAAATTTTCTTGTACAAACCCAAGCGTGTTGTTTTGTTCAGGTACAAGCTTTTCAGAAAATTAACTGAATTTTCTTGTACAAACCCAATCGTGTTGTTTTGCTCGGTTACAAGATTTGCAGAAAATCATTTTAATTTTCTTGTACAAACCCATGCGTGTTATTTTGCTCGGGTACAAGCTTTGCAGAAAATCATTTTAATTTTCTTGTACAAACCCTATCGTGTTGTTTTGCTGGGGTGAAAGCTTTGCAGAAAATCATTTGAATTTTCATGTTCAAACCCATGCGTGTTATTTAGCTCGGGGACAAGATTTGCAGAAAATCATTTGAATTTTCTTGAACAAACCCATGCGTCTTATTTACGTCTGTTAAGAGCTTTGCTGAAAATCATTTAAATTTTCTTGTACAAACCAAAGCGTGTTGTTTTGTTCAGGTACAAGCTTTTCAGAAAATTAACTGAATTTTCTTGTACAAACGTATCGTGTTGTTTTGCTCGGGTACAAGCTTTGCAGAAAATCATTTGAATTTTCTTGAAAAAACCCATGCGTCTTATTTACGTCTGTTACAAGCTTTGCTGAAAATCATTTGAATTTTCTTGAACAAACCCATGCGTCTTATTTACGTCTGTTACAAGCTTTGATGAAAATCATTTAAATTTTCTTGTACAAACCCAAGCGTGATGTTTTGTTCAGGTACAAGCTTTTCAGAAAATTAACTGAATTTTCTTGTACAACGCCAATCGTGTTGTTTTGCTCGGTTACAAGATTTGCAGAAAATCATTTTAATTTTTTTGTACAAACCCATGCGTGTTATTTTGCTCGGGTACAAGCTTTGCAGAAAATCATTTGAATTTTCTTGTACAAACCCATGCGTGTTATTTTGCTCGGGTACAAGCTTTGCAGAAAATCATTTTAATTTTCTTGTCAAATCCATGCGTGTTATTTAGCTCGGGGACAAATTTGCAGAAAATCATTTGAATTTTATTGTACAAACCCTATCGTGTTGTTTTGCTCGGGTACAAGCTTTCAGAAAATTAACTGAATTTTCTTGTACAAACCCAATCGTGTTGTTTTGCTCGGGTACAAGATTTGAATAAAATCATTTGAATTTTCTTGTACAAACCCATGCGTGTTATTTTGCTCGGTTACAAGCTTTGCAGAAAATCATTTTAATTTTCTTGTTCAAACTCATGCGTGTTATTTAGCTCGGGGACAAGATTTGCAGAAAATCATTTTAATTTTCATGTTCAAACCCATGCGTGTTATTTAGCTCGGGGACAAGATTTGCAGAAAATCATTTTAATTTTCTTGTACAAACCCATGCGTCTTATTTACGTCTGTTACAAGCTTTGCTGAAATTCATTTAAATTTTCTTGTACAAAGCCAAGCGTGTTGATTTGTTCAGGTACAAGCTTTTCAGAAAATTAACTGAATTTTCTTGTACAAACCCAATCGTGTTGTTTTGCTCGGTTACAAGATTTGCAGAAAATCATTTGAATTTTCTTGTACAAACCCATGCGTGTTATTTAGCTCGGGGACAAGATTTGCAGAAAATCATTTTAATTTTCTTGTACAAACCCATGCGTGTTATTTTGCTCGGGTACAAGCTTTGCAGAAAATCATTTGAATTTTCTTGTACAAACCCAATCGTGTTGTTTTGCTCGGTTACAAGCTTTGCAGAAAATTAACTGAATTTTCTTGTACAAACCCAATCGTGTTGTTTTGCTCGGTTACAAGATTTGCAGAAAATCATTTTAATTTTCTTGTACAAACCCATGCGTGTTATTTTGCTCGGGGACAAGATTTGCAGAAAATCATTTTAATTTTCTTGTACAAACCCATGCGTGTTATTTTGCTCGGGTACAAGCTTTGCAGAAAATCATTTGAATTTTTTTGAACAAACCCAATCGTGTTGTTTTGCTCGGTTACAAGAATTGCAGAAAATCATTTTATTTTTCTTGTACAAACCCATGCGTGTTATTTAGCTCGGGGACAATATTTGCAGAAAATCATTTTAATTTTCTTGTACAAACCCATGCGTGTTATTTTGCTCGGGTACAAGCTTTGCAGAAAATCATATGAATTTTATTGTACAAACCCAATCGTGTTGTTTTGCTAGGGTACAAGCTTTGCAGAAAATCATTTGAATTTTATTGTACAAACCCTATCGTGTTGTTTGCTCGGGTACAAGCTCTTCAGAAAATTAACTGAATTTTCTTGTACAAACCCAATCGTGTTGTTTTGCTCGGGTACAAGATTTGAATAAAATCATTTGAATTTTCTTGTACAAACCCATGCGTGTTATTTTGCTCGGGTACAAGCTTTGCAGAAAATCATTTTAATTTTCTTGTTCAAACCCATGCGTGTTATTTAGCTCGGGGACAAGATTTGCAGAAAATCATTTTAATTTTCATGTTCAAACCCAATCGTGTTGTTTTGCTCGGTTACAAGATTTGCAGAAAATCATTTTAATTTTCTTGTTCAAACCCATGCGTGTTATTTAGCTCGGGGACAAGATTTGCAGAAAATCATTTTAATTTTCATGTTCAAACCCATGCGTGTTATTTAGCTCGGGGACAAGATTTGCAGAAAATCATTTTAATTTTCTTGTACAAACCCATGCGTCTTATTTACGTCTGTTACAAGCTTTGCTGAAATTCATTTAATTTTCTTGTACAAACCAAGCGTGTTGATTTGTTCAGGTACAAGCTTTTCAGAAAATTAACTGAATTTTCTTGTACAAACCCAATCGTGTTGTTTTGCTCGGTTACAAGATTTGCAGAAAATCATTTGAATTTTCTTGTACAAACCCATGCGTGTTATTTTGCTCGGGGACAAGATTTGCAGAAAATCATTTTAATTTTCTTGTACAAACCCATGCGTGTTATTTTGCTCGGGTACAAGCTTTGCAGAAAATCATTTGAATTTTCTTGTACAAACCCAATCGTGTTGTTTTGCTCGGGTACAAGCTTTGCAGAAAATCATTTGAATTTTATTGTACAAACCCAATCGTGTTGTTTTGCTCGGTTACAAGAATTGCAGAAAATCATTTTAATTTTCTTGTACAAACCCATGCGTGTTATTTAGCTCGGGGACAATATTTGCAGAAAATCATTTTAATTTTCTTGTACAAACCCAAGCGTGTTGTTTTGCTCGGGTACAAGCTTTGCAGAAAATCATATGAATTTTATTGTACAAACCCAATCGTGTTGTTTTGCTAGGGTACAAGCTTTGCAGAAAATCATTTGAATTTTCTTGTACAAACCCAATCGTGTTGTTTTGCTCGGGTACAAGCTTTGCAGAAAATCATTTGAATTTTCTTGTACAAACCCAATCGTGTTGTTTTGCTCGGGTACAAGCTTTGCAGAAAATTAACTGAATTTTCTTGTACAAACCCAATCGTGTTGTTTTGCTCGGTTACAAGATTTGCAGAAAATCATTTTAATTTTCTTGTACAAACCCATGCGTGTTATTTTGCTCGGGTACAAGCTTTGCAGAAAATCATTTTAATTTTCTTGTACAAACCCATGCGTGTTATTTTGCTCGGGTACAAGCTTTGCAGAAAATCATTTGAATTTTCTTGAACAAACCCAATCGTGTTGTTTTGCTCGGGTTACAAGATTTGCAGAAAATCATTTGAATTTTCTTGTACAAACCCATGCGTGTTATTTAGCTCGGGGACAATATTTGCAGAAAATCATTTTAATTTTCTTGTACAAACCCATGCGTGTTATTTTGCTCGGGTACAAGCTTTGCAGAAAATCATTTTAATTTTCTTGTACAAAACCCAAGCGTGCTGTTTTGCTCGTTTACAAGCTTTGCAGAAAATCATTTGAATTTTCTTGAACAAACCCATGCGTCTTATTTACGTCTGTTACAAGATTTGCAGAAAATCATTTTAATTTTCTTGTACAAACCCATGCGTGTTATTTAGCTCGGGGACAATATTTGCAGAAAATCATTTTAATTTTCTTGTACAAACCCAATCGTGTTGTTTTGCTCGGGTACAAGCTTTGTAGAAAATCATTTGAATTTTCATGTTCAAACCCATGCGTGTTATTTAGCTCGGGGACAAGATTTGCAGAAAATCATTTGAATTTTCTTGAACAAACCCATGCGTCTTATTTACGTCTGTTATAAGCTTTGGTGAAAATCATTTGAATTTTCGTGTACAAACCCAATCGTGTTGTTTTGCTCGGGTACAAGCTTTGCAGAAAAACCATTCAATTTTCTTGTACAAACCCAAGCGTGTTGTTTTGCTCGTTTACAAGCTTTGCAGAAAATCATTTGAATTTTCTTGTACAAACCCATGCGTGTTATTTTGCTCGGGGACAAGATTTGCAGAAAATCATTTTAATTTTCTTGGTCAAACCCATGCGTGTTATTTAGCTCGGGGACAATATTTGCAGAAAATCATTTTAATTTTCTTGTACAAACCCATACGTGTTATTTTGCTCGGGTACAAGCTTTGCAGAAAATCATTTGAATTTTTTTGAACAAACCCAAGCGAATTGGTTTGGTCGGGTACAAGCTTTTCAGAAAATCATTTGAATTTCCTTGAACAAACTACTGCGTCTTATTTACGTCTGGTACAAGCTTTGCAGAAAATCATTTGAATTTTCTTGTAGAAACCCATGCGTGTTGTTTTGCTCGGGTACAAGCTTTGCAGAAAATCATTTGAATTTTCTTGTACAAACCCATGCGTGTTATTTTGCTCGGGGACAAGATTTGCAGAAAATCATTTTAATTTTCTTGGTCAAACCCATGCGTGTTATTTAGCTCGGGGACAATATTTGCAGAAAATCATTTTAAATTTCTTGTACAAACCCATGCGTGTTATTTTGCTCGGGTACAAGCTTTGCAGAAAATCATTTGAATTTTTTTGAACAAACCCAAGCGAATTGGTTTGGTCGGGTACAAGCTTTTCAGAAAATCATTTGAATTTCCTTGAACAAACTACTGCGTCTTATTTACGTCTGGTACAAGCTTTGCAGAAAATCATTTGAATTTTCTTGTAGAAACCCATGCGTGTTGTTTTGCTCGGGTACAAGCTTTGCTGAAAATCATTTGAATTTTCTTTTACAAACCCAAGCGTGTTGTTTTGCTCGTTTACAAGCTTTGCTGAAAATCATTTGAATTTTCTTGAACAAACCCAATCGTGTTGTTTTGCTCGGTTAGAAGATTTGCAGAAACTCATTTTAATTTTCTTGTACAAACGCAAGCGTGTTGTTTTGCTCGGGTACCAGCTTTGCTGAAAATCATTTGAATTTTCTTGTACAAACCCATGCGTGTTATTTTGCTCGGGGACAAGATTTGCAGAAAATCATTTTAATTTTCTTGGTCAAACCCATGCGTGTTATTTAGCTCGGGGACAATATTTGCAGAAAATCATTTTAAATTTCTTGTACAAACCCATGCGTGTTATTTTGCTCGGGTACAAGCTTTGCAGAAAATCATTTGAATTTTTTTGAACAAACCCAAGCGAATTGGTTTGGTCGGGTACAAGCTTTTCAGAAAATCATTTGAATTTCCTTGAACAAACTACTGCGTCTTATTTACGTCTGGTACAAGCTTTGCAGAAAATCATTTGAATTTTCTTGTAGAAACCCATGCGTGTTGTTTTGCTCGGGTACAAGCTTTGCTGAAAATCATTTGAATTTTCTTTTACAAACCCAAGCGTGTTGTTTTGCTCGTTTACAAGCTTTGCTGAAAATCATTTGAATTTTCTTGAACAAACCCAATCGTGTTGTTTTGCTCGGTTAGAAGATTTGCAGAAACTCATTTTAATTTTCTTGTACAAACGCAAGCGTGTTGTTTTGCTCGGGTACCAGCTTTGCTGAAAATCATTTGAATTTTCTTGTACAAACCCATGCGTGTTATTTTGCTCGGGGACAAGATTTGCAGAAAATCATTTTAATTTTCTTGGTCAAACCCATGCGTGTTATTTAGCTCGGGGACAATATTTGCAGAAAATCATTTTAATTTTCTTGTACAAACCCATACGTGTTATTTTGCTCGGGTACAAGCTTTGCAGAAAATCATTTGAATTTTTTTGAACAAACCCAAGCGAATTGGTTTGGTCGGGTACAAGCTTTTCAGAAAATCATTTGAATTTCCTTGAACAAACTACTGCGTCTTATTTACGTCTGGTACAAGCTTTGCAGAAAATCATTTGAATTTTCTTGTAGAAACCCATGCGTGTTGTTTTGCTCGGGGACAAGATTTGCAGAAAATCATTTTAATTTTCTTGTACAAACCCATGCGTGTTATTTTGCTCGGGTACAAGCTTTGCAGAAAATCATTTGAATTTTCTTGTACAAACCCAATCGTGTTGTTTTGCTAGGGTACAAGCTTTGCAGAAAATCATTTGAATTTTATTGTACAAACCCAATCGTGTTGTTTTGCTCGGTTACAAGATTTGCAGAAAATCATTTGAATTTTCTTGAACAAACCCA